>NW_019168492.1:19419116-19594939 GCF_002303985.1 Durio zibethinus
TATTTATATAATTTTATAATGACATTATGTGAGATTTATATGTATTATAATATGCTTTTTAGATTTGTCATTTACGGGTATATAATTGAATAGATAAGATTTTCATAAAGAGGTGTATGTTATATAAAAAATTTTATTGTAAAAAATAAAGATGATTATAAGGTAAATTAATGCGAATGATATGATTCATTTTCTTGTTAATACTATCATCAAAGAGATGCTTGATAAAAGTATAAATATTCCATGATATATTTTTGTTTGTAACCATCTTTTATGTACATTTAACTCAGTGCTTAATAGTTTCCTTTTTTGATAATTTGTTATGGATTTTGAGATTTTGTGCTTTTCTTTAAAAATTATATTTCAAAATTTTTTTTAGATATTATTTGTGTTGTTTGCATAAATTTATCTCTTCATCAAATTGTTATGATGAGTCTTATTAATTGTGCAGTTTAAGGTTTTTTTTTTAATATTTTCTATATTGACAATATTATAGAGTGATGATTTGTTATAAAAATAACTTTTTTATTATTTTAGAAGTAAATATCATTTTAATCATCTTACGTACATCGTATATCATTTTAATCATTTAACGTATATCGTATAAGATAGTGATTATGTTTAATGATATTTTTTCAATTCCATGTAGATATGAAAATGAGAAAAAAATCCACTTATTAATCTTTAATAAAGTTTTTTATTTAATCATTTATTTGACACAAAAAATAATTTATTTTTAAGAGGATGCAAAAGTATTTCAATTTCTTGTTGCAAACTTTTATAAAGCTAAAATAAAAGGTTTCATTCTCATAATAATTTTGCATTAATATTATTATATTTTAAAAATTAAAGTAAATAATTAACATTGATTTAAATAAAAATATTAAAAAAAGCATAAAAAATAGGTGTTACTTATGCAAATAACTCAAGATTTTTTTAGATTTTATCATAATTTTAATTATAAAAAATAGAAAAAAAAGTTGAGCACAAGTTGTTTCAAATTAGTAGTAAATGACATAACACTCAAAAATATTATTTCTTTTTATTTTTCTTTAAAAACTTTTCAGAATATGTTATATTAAATAACGAGTTATAATTAAAATACTTTCTCCTTTTTGTATGTTTAATGTAGCTAGTTGTTAAAAAATAAATATTTTGTAAAAGTTGAAGAAATAATAATAATATTTTATGATCATTTAATATTTACTTATCATTTTATTGAGTTTCACTAAACTTTTATTTTTTTTATGTAATAACATTAAAATATTAATAGAAATAAATAAATATAGGAGTTGAAAAGATATTTTAATAAATACTTCAAAATGTTTTTATTAGGAACTCTTCCATTAAACATTTATATTATATTTACATAATTATTTAATGATAATTAGGTGAATTTGAATAATAAATTTTTTTATAATTTTTAATTGAAGTATGATTGATTTGCTAAAATTTCTACTTTTTTAAAATTTGTTTCTATCTTGTGAAATAAAATAATAAAACTCATTTTTCAATAAATGTCATGTTACATTGTGTAGTGTTTGTTTACATAAAATTTCATGTGAAGCCTAAGTCCCTAAATTTTATTATATAAAATTCAGTCAACCATTTAAATTTTTATTTTTTAGACATTTAGTTTCCTTGCATTTATATAAGTTCTTGACTTATTATTTTCTTTGCATTTATACTCTTTTCAGTTGTTTTATTAAAATTTTTACAAACTTTTTTATTTGCTTCATGATTTATGATTTTTCTTTTAATTGTTTTGACTACATAAGTTACTTTCCATTTTTCATTGGTTAGACTATTTAAAATTGTAAATGTTTTCCCTTCTTGAATCTATTTATTCATTCACTATAAGGGTTTTGGTATTTAGTGACATTTTTTTTTTACGTTTGGCAAGCGTTTATAAAATGCCACTAAAAGATTAGCGACGCTTGTGAAAAACGTCAGTTAGAGTGCTGGCTATGCACTCGTCGTGAAAAATAGTGACGTTTTCTATAAAATGCCGCTACATTTGCTGTTTTTGTATCTGAAAAATGCTACTATATTAGCATTTGTATATGAAAAATGTTGCTATATTAGCGGCGTTTGTACTTTTGACACGTCACTAATTTAGTGACATTTTTATAAAAAAAAATGCCTTTACTTTGGTGGCATTTGTATCACAAAAATGCTGCTAATTTAGCTCATTTTTTTGCAAGAGCACTGCTACTTTTAGTGACGTTTTATGGTACAAACGTCACTAAATTATTTATTTAGTGATATTCTTGAACACAAATGCCGTGAAATTGAGAAATGTATTTTTTTTAAATAAAAAATTTATGTTAATATTTATTATTTTCATAAACGAGCTTAAAATCATATACTAACATTAATATAAACTTAATTCACGTTCAAATATGCATCTAATTAACGTAAAATTTAATAATTAGTATAATAACATTCTAATTTTTTAATACATTAACAAAATAAAAATTAAAATATATGAAATTGATGATCGCATACATTTTGAAAACTGTCAATTGATGAAAAAATTTTTTTACCTTGGTCACTAGCATTCTTAAGAAGCTACTGAATAATAGCATATAATTTTTAACATTTCATTGTAAACTTTTTTATATTAAGAAATATAAATATATAAAATTTTTAATTTAATTTCCAATTCAAAATTTAATTTAAATTTAATATATATATTTAATATTTAAATTAAATAAAAAATTAATCAAAATCAAATTAAACACTACAATTTCAAATCTTGATTATTTATTTTTCAATTCTACTAATGAGTTAGGACAAATTGTAGCTGTTCAACTCAATTATTCAAAACAACATCACCCTAACCATTTACTATTACATCAGCTTTTGTTAGTACTGCATGCGTCCAGAAAGGCACGTGACATGTCATTAAGACACCAAAGCTACCTGCAGGTCAGCTGTAAAAATAAAAAGATTCCAAAAATCTTTTGACATATTATCATTTCATTAAAAAAGATACGTGATTTTATGGTGAAAAAATTTGAACATTCTGAGCAATTATCTTTAAAATGATTTTATTAGTAATAAAAGTGTAAAAATTAATTCCATTATAATTAAGATAACAAACCTCACCTCATTTTTTTCATTTTGTTTAGTTCGAAAATGGGGCGCCAATTTGAAAATACAGTACTCATCATGATTTTTTTGTTCTCCATCGATTTCATTTTGTATGTTTTTTTAATGATTTTTTGGTTAAATAAATTTAATTTTAACAACTTTTTAAAATATATATTAAATCAAAGCTTTTATAAATATATTTAAAATTTTTGAAACTCAATTTTATAATTTTTAATAAAACTAATTAAAATTGAGTTAGCTAAATTAAAATGTTAATAAAAAAATGGAACAGGAAAAATGTATTATAGAAGACAATGAAATCCCTCTGTCTCTTTTTTTTTTTTCAATTTTTTTAGATGTTTTAAAATTATATTATATATTTTTTTGAATATTTAAAATTTTTATTTTTTATATTTAAAAATAATTTTTATGATTTTTTATTTTTTGATATTAAAAATCATGACACTTTAATTTTATAGAAAAATTTTAAAATTTAATATTAAATATATTTAAATTAAATTTTTTTAAATTTCGTAAAAATCAAAATATAACAAATGTTTTGAGATGGAAACAGCAATAGTCGAAGGCTCCACGTGTTAGTATGAACCAATTTTTTTTTTTTTTTATAACTTCCTTTCAACTGTAGAAAAATTAACCCTTTTCTGTTTTTCAAGTATGCGACTTTCGCCGTAATTGTTAATTTCGTTTTTGTATGGATTGTATTAATTAATATATTTTAATTATATTAAAATATAATATATTTAAAAATTCTTTTTGTATTGAATTTGATAGCGAGTAATGTCAATTATTTTGTTAACTTCGATCGGTTTTGTGAGTTTTAATAAAATAATATATTTTAATCTATACGTGAATATTAAATATATTTTAAAATTTTTATTTATTTTTTGTTATTTAATTATTTTTAATTTAATATAAATAAAATTAATTAATAAAATTATTTTTAAAAATTAATTTTTTTTATTTTTTATTTTTATCTTTTATTTTTTCAAACCAAATTTTGTATTTTGTATGTTGTCTTTCGAGCCAAAATTTATAAATATTTTAATTTTTTTTAGAAAAATAATTATGCTTCTTTTATAAAATTTAATAATCATAAAATCTTAGTTAATTTTTTCATCATTTTATTTTTATCTTAATATTTATATAAAAAAATACTTATTTAATATGATATGATTAGATTAAATATTTAAAAATATTATAAAAAATTTATGATATTATTTTTATGCTTTTAATTAATTTATTTAATTTTTAAAAATATTAGATATTTGTTTTATAAATTAATAATAATATTATAATATACAAATTTTATATATTTATAAATATATTTATACTAAATTAAAAAATTTAAAATAATATATCAAAAAGACTGATGCTTATATATATCGTTTTTTTCTAAAAATCAAAATATTATTTGATACGATCAACCTTGACTCCAACACAACTAATGTTCAACGTAATTCGATTCTGGTAGTTTCCCATTTGACGCGAGAATTCTTGAAATAAAGTGAGGTTCTTTAATTTATTTAATTATATTATTATTTTTGAACAGAAGTGAGGTTCCTCCTTGACATGGAGACGAATGAGTGAGGACAAATTTGAATTGTTCATCCCAATTATTCAAACTCAGACATTATTATTAAATTATTCATACACCAGCTGTCATTAATACTGCATTTAAAACCCTAGTGGCCCTGCTATAAAAGTAAAATGATTCCCAAAATAACTGTTCAGAAGAAAAAGACTCCACAAAAATTAATCTCCACCGACAGAAACAGACGTTTCTGTTCTTCTTTTATCGTGTTACAACTTTCTTTATAAAAAATCACAATGAAATTTGATTATTTGATTGTGAATATTAAAGTGAAAGGATTAAAGGATAAATTAAATAAAAATTTAAAAAAACTTTTTTTTTGAATATTCTCTACTTTCAATTACTTCTTCTAAGCAATTAAATTTATTTTTATTTTTTACTGTTATTCATAATTAAAACAATACTAATTTGTAAAAAAATATAAAATAAACTAAAAAAATTTAGGTTTATTAAATATTAGTAAATTATTAATTTATGTTATTTTTATTAAATTAATATTTAAAAATAAAATATTAATTTGAATTATTTTTTATTAAAATCAATTTGAGTCATTTTGAATACTCAAATTAATTTAAAGTCACGTTATTTACGAATTCGAATTACTTTTAGATCAAATTGAGTGAGCTCAAATTATTAACTTTTTCGATTAAATTTAATTCGTTGAATTCAACCCATTTATTTTTCAAACGCCATTTCCTTTTGTTAAAAACATCTTTGTCAACTTTTGTTAGTGGCAATTCCACTTTAGTTTGTCGCAATTATTGCGTCTGCAAGTAGGACAAACCATAGCCTTAGGAAGGCTAGCATTAGCAACGAAAAGAGTTTCCAAAAATATAGTATCATATAATAATACTATTTACTTGTATTTAATTTGACATTATTACATTATTTGTATTAATATGTTTAAATTTAGTGATTAAAATATTTAAAAATAAAAAAAAATCGAATTTGCCAAATAAAATTTCCAAGGATTAATATATAATTCATGATTTTCTCATCAATTTTTTTTTAGACATGCATTTAAAATTTTTTATGCCTTTTTACTGAATTATCCAGCACACTATTATTTTAAAAATCACAAATAAAAAAATATATAGGATGACAATAGAATTAGCAAATATATATACACCAAATCTGTTGATAAAACTTGGGAAGTAATTGAACGTATATATTTCCCCTATTTCAACATTCAAACATGGAAATTACCAAGAAAAGGGGAGTTAAGGGGGTGGGGGTTTTGTTGTGTAGTATCGATGAAATTGCAGAAAGAACTCAATTGAAATCCCCTTTTTTACCAAAAGCCCGCAGTGGCAGTGCTAGTGCGTTCAAAAAGTTGAAGCCGCGTTAATGTGGGTCCAATATTGACTTGTAAAAGATTCCGCAAAATCAACGAGCAAAAGAAACATAAAGAAACAAAAAATCATCCATACATTACAATTCATCTTTATCCAACTTCACTTTCTTCCGTTAACTCAAACTCTTTTCTCAATTTTCTCTACTCTCATTTCTTCATATAATTTCTTGCAACAACGCAATCCAGCCATGTCTTTGCTTGGAGCCCTGTCCGCTGTACGAGAAGTTGTTGTCTCCAAGTTCTTTGACTATCTCCTAGACAAGTTGGGTTCTTCTGAATTCCTGCAATTTGCCACTGAAAAACAGATTCAAGAAGAGCTCGAAAAGTTGAAGAAGGAATTGCTGGAGATTCGTGCGCTGCTTGATGATGCTGAGGAGAGGCAGATCAAAGATCAATCTGTGAAAATCTGGTTGTCAGACCTCCAAAACGTGGCATACGATGTGGATGACATTGTGGACGAGCTTGAAACCGAAATTGCCAGGCGCAATTTGATGTTGGAACGTCGTGGCAGCTCAAGTAAGAAACCCAGACTCATTTCTGATACATTCAACATTGTTTTGATTAACAGGGGCATGATGTCAAAGATAAAAGATGTTACTGCCAGATTGAAGGATTTAGAGCCTCGGAAAACTCAGTTGCAACTGAGAATAATTGACTGCTCGAAATCCAACGGAAGAAAAGAAAGGCAGCAGCCTACTTCTCTGGAGATCGAAACTCAGGTGTATGGCAGAGACAAAGACAAGGAGACAATACTTGAATTGGTCTTCAAAGGTGATGATGACAGAAATTTTGTGATTCCCATCGTTGGAATGGGAGGGATCGGTAAGACAACCTTGGCCCAACTTGTTTACAATGATGCTACTGTTCACGATCATTTTGATCTCAAAGCATGGGTTTGTGTTTCCGATGATTTTGATGTCACAAGAATAACAAAAGCAATTTTCCAAGCAGTCACTTCAGAGCCATGTAATGACAATGATTTGAATTTGCTTCAAAGAAGATTAAAGGAGAAGTTGTCAGGGAAAAATTTTTTGATTGTTTTGGATGACGTCTGGAATGAGAAATATCATGACTGGACCATTTTACAATCTCCTTTTCTAACAAGGACTCCAGCGAGCAAAATTATCGTGACAACAAGAAGTTCTGATGTTTCATCTACAATGGGTGCTTCTTTTCCTCATTATTTGAAAGGTTTGTCAGAAGATGGTTGTTTGTCTGTATTTGCTCAACATGCATTGGGAGCAAAAGATTTTGAAGGACATCCAAATCTAAAAGAAGTTGCTGAGAAAATAGTGAGAAAGTGTAAGGGCTTGCCTTTGGCTGCTAAAACCCTTGGAGGCTTGGCTCGTACTGAAATTGACCTTGAAGCTTGGGAAAAAATATTGGAGAGTGAGATATGGAAGCTATCAGACCATCGGTTTGACATAATTCCAGTTCTCCAATTGAGTTACCATCATCTTCCTCCACATTTGAAGCGGTGCTTTGCATATTGCTCCATTCTTCCTAAGGACTATGAATTTCAAGAGAGAGAAATAATCTTGTTATGGAGGGCAGAGGGCTTTTTACAAGAAGCAAGAGATAAGCATAGCATTGAGGATCTAGGCCACAAGTATTTTAGAGATCTAGTATCGAGGTCTCTTTTGCAAATATCAAACAAAGATAGATCTCGATTTGTTATGCATGACCTCATCAATGATTTGGCTCGATCAGTTGCCGGAGAAATATGCTTCAGAATAGAGGGTGATCAGCAAATTTCAGAGCATGCTCGCCACTTATCTTACATTGGTGGTGAGTATGATGGCATAAAAAAATTTGAGGGCATCAGTAAAGCGCAATATATACGTACTTTTTTGCCATTTAGGTTTTCTACTTATATGAGTTACTACATAACTAATGATGTTCTAATGCATTTGTTGCCAAATTTGAGATGCCTAAGGGTGCTTTCTTTGAAAGGGTATCTTATCTGCGGGTTTACCAGATTTTATTAGAGATTTAAAACACTTACGGTACCTAGATTTTTCTGGACTTGTATTAAATGCTTACCGGAGTCCATAAGTACCCTCTATAATTTAGAAACCCTTCTATTAAGGGAGTGTGAGATGCTTGAAAAGCTACCTTCAGATATGGAAAACCTAGTCAACCTATGTTATCTTGATATCACAGGTGCAGTTGGATTAGAAGGCATGCCAAGTAATTTTTGCACGCTAAGTGATCTTCAAACACTATCCAATTTTGTTTTGCAAAAGGGCAAAGGATGTCAAATAAGGGAGCTAGATGGTTTATCAAATCTCAAAGGTCAACTTTGTATTTCAGGGTTAGAGAATGTGGTTGAACCTCAAGATGCATTGAAGGCTAAGTTACATGATAAGTTAGGACTGGATCAGTTAGAATTGATGTGGAGTGATGATTTGAGAATAGAAATAGAGAAATCGAGACAAAAGTGTTGGATTTACTTCATCCTTCCAAAATGCTTAAGGAGCTTGTCCTCAAGTTTTATTATGGTGTGAGGTTGGCGGTATGGATAGGGGATTCTTCATTCAATAAGTTACTATCAATATGCCTTGAATGTTGTCCAAATTGCACATCATTGCCATCAATTGGGCAATTGCCATTGTTGAAAAAATTATGCATCAAGGGATTGGACAATGTAACTAGCGTGGGAGTTGAGTTCTTTGGAAAGAATGCACCAAATGCATTTCCTTCATTGGAGACTTTAGAATTTGAAAAGATGCCTAAATGGGAGAATTGGAACTTTTGTGAAGTTAACGAGGAAGCTAAGAAGTTTTCTAATCTTCGTGAGCTTCGTATTGTGAAATGTCCGGAACTGTTGGGGAGTATACCGGAAAATCTTCTTTCTTTGGAGAAACTTGTGATTTGTGATTGTAAGAAATTGGTGATTTCAATTCAAAACCTTCCAATGCTTTCAGAATTGGATATTGAAGGGTGCCAGGAGGTAGTTTATAAAGGTTTTGTAGACGGCAGCTCATTAAAAAAAGTCTGTTTTTCAAGAATTCCCAAGTTTACTTGTGCAGCAGAATGGTTGACGTTAGGATCAATAAAAGTGGAATCCCTTAAGATCGAAGATTGTGAGGAATTGTGCTCTTTGCAAGAGAACAGTTGGGGATTGCTAACTCAGTCGATGTCACTTGGTGAATTGAGTATTGGAAAGTGGTCACAACTTGTCTCCATAGGGGCAGAGGAGGAAAGAGAAGAATTGATGCAATTGAAGATCCCTTGTACCATTCAAAAACTGACAATAACGGATTGTGAAAGGTTAGAAAAGCTATCAACAACTTTGCACTACGTATCATCACTTAGGTTTTGGTCTTGCCCAAATCTGATTTCTCTTTCAAACAACAATTTGCCTTCGAATCTAAAAATCCTAGATTGGTGTTGTGAAAATATACAGTGTTTGTTCGAAGAGGGAGAGAATGTTAACATCGGCAGTGTATGTCTTCTTGAGCAGTTGAATATTAGCTACTGTCCATCTCTGATTTCTCTTTCAAAAACAATTTGCCTTCGAATCTCAAAAGCCTAGCGATTAGTGATTGTAAAAATTTACGGTGTTTGTTGGAAGAGGGAGAGAATATTAACCTCAGCAGTGCATGTCTTCTTGAACGGTTGTATGTTGACAATTGTCCATCTCTGGTATCTTTATCATCAAGAGGGGAGTTACCCACGAGGCTTAAACGACTTGAAATATACGGTTGTGAAAAGCTAGAGTTCATAGCTCAAGAAATTCAAGATAACTCTTCTCTTGAAAGTATTATTATCTTGGTGTGTAATATTAAGTATTTACCTCAAGGCCTGAACAGGCTCAGCCATCTCCAGTGCATAGACGTATGTATTTGTTCAAATTTGGTTTCCTTTCCAGAAAGTGGTTTGCCCACCTCAAACCTCAAAGTCCTCCGCCTCATTCATGTGAAAAACTCCAAACTCTGCCCGACGGTATTCACAACCTCAGCTGTCTAGAAGAATTAGAAATAAAAAATTGTTCAATCTGACATCCTTCCCAGAAGAGGGCATTCCTACTAATCTCAAAAGTCTTACCATCAAGGACCCAACATCTGTAAGCCACTAATTGATTGGGGATTGCATAGACTTACTTCTCTTAAATTTCTCTGGATAGAAAATGGGTGTCCCGATGCAGTGTTGTTTCCACAAGAAGAGATAGGAATGACGCTACCCTGCTCTCTCACCTCTCTCGGCATCATCAATTTCCCAAAACTAGAAACCCTATCCTCCAAGGGCTTTCAGGACCTCACCTCTCTGGAGTTCTTGTCTATCGATTCTTGCCCAAACCTCAAGTCTCTTCCGGAAAAGAAGATGCTTTCTTCGCTTTTGCGGCTACTTATTTTGAGATGTCCAGTGCTAAAAGAACGGTGTGGAAAGGATAAAGGACCAGAGTGGTCCAAGATAGACCATATACCTTATGTGGAAATTGATGACAGATGCATCTATCATTCCAGCTAATTCTGTTTCAGAGGATAATGGTTCAGACAATAATTCTTCAGGGCAGCAAAGTTGACAAGAAAGTTAACGACTCAAAGTCGCAAGTATGTCAATTTCAAATTTATTATAACCCTTACAAAATTTTTTTGTTATTATATTCCTTACAAATTCAAATTTATACACTAAAGAGAAAGGAAAACACTTTGAATTTATTTTATTAATCTTCAGACATTTAATTATTTTTACGTTCATAGTCCTTCGATTTTTTTGCATTAATTCAAAAAAAATTGAGATTTTTGGTTATTTGTGCAGGATATGATATTAACTACGACCTTATCTACAAAATGCTTGTTATCTGCTGAGGGTAAAGATTGAAGTTTCAGAAAAGGATTTTCTTTGGTTTTTTGGGTAAGTAAAGTGATTTTTTCTTTTTTCTATAAATAAAGTCATTTCATAGCAAACCATCCATGCTTTGGCATTAAATTGACACCTTTTACGCAAAAACCTACCAATTTTGATAACACACGTATAGCTCTTTCTATTTTCAATCCAAATATTTACTATTTTGGAGCATTAGCAAATTTGTTTTTATCATATTAATGGTTGAATTGAAATACTAAAGTAGAGGCTGGTCAAGTTGACCATGACATTTTTATCCTTGTTTTAAACTATGATTTAGTCTATTTGGTTTTTGTAGGACCTACCAACTATGGATGTCTGGAAGGTTGAATGATCCGTGAGACCATAGCTGCAGTTGTGAAAATAACATTGGTTGCATCTGGAAACTCATCTTCTTTAATCAATAGTTCCGAACTAGTATAACTAAAGGTTCTTTCATTTTATTGAAAAGAATCAGAAAATCCAGGTATGTCTTTTTGAAAACAATAATTTTTTCACGTTAACAATATTTTTGGGATAATTTTACATGTTTTAATTTCTTCTATAGTTATTGGACATGTAATTATTGGGAGTTATGATCCATCACTGCAACATTTTAAGACGCCCTCATTGTTTGTTCTTGCAGAGTTCCTGAGCTCAACTGTGAAATAACGGCCTATCATCTATGAATACATGGATAAAGGATTCATCTATTACTTGAAGGTGGAAAAAAAACAACCATTTCATCTCGCCGAGAAGAAAATGGCACAAGTAAAGAGTATACCTTCTTCCATATTTGTAATGAAACCTAAGTATGGAAGTTAAAAGTTCCTTTTTATTCTTCTCTTTTACACTACTTTTAATAACCTTCATTATTTATATATTTATAATTGTACATTGCTAATAGAATGGTGCAAAGCAAGGTGATAAAGAACAAGAGTGGCTCAACACTGTCCACGTGCTCTTTTCCAAATTGATGATAGTTTCATCTGTTATCAAGAGGAACTTGACTGAAACCAATTAGACCCACGTATGACAATTTGGAAATGCATTGGAATAGTTGTAACACTTAGAACTTTAGGAGGATTTTGGTCCACAATTATATATGATATTGCATATAAAAAACAATTTTGAGAAATTTGCATTGCCAGTGACCAATTCTTGCATATGTTACATGTGGCATAGAAAGGTTTAGTTTATTTGATTATATTTCAAAGATGAAATTGATTGTATATTCATCTATGATCCAGAGACGACAAATGGAAAGCTGTTTAATCTCTGAAAAGTAAAGGGAAGAATGAATGACTACAATTTTACATTATCCTTTGCTTATACTCAAGGTTAGGTATTTCAATTTGGAAAAGCTTTTCCACTTTCTTCCTAATGGATTTCCAATTCCAAAAAACAATGCTGTTCATCCTACTTCCATTTTGAAACTTATACGATATTATCATTGTTCATTTTTCAGGGTATGCGGGGAGTCTGTACCACCTGTCACATGGATCTTTATCTGGTGTCTGTCTTTCCTGTCAATTTGATTTTCATCCTTTTTGTAGTATGAAATGACATTAATTAGAACCTGCATCCCAACTTTGAGTTAGGAAAAAGGAAACTGATAATTTTCTGTTTACAGGCATTCATTGAAGTTGCAGAATGTGCGAGACAGTGTAGATGGTAAGAAGCTAGTTTTATTTAATGTTCAGCTGTTTACATGTTTATAGCTTCTTTTTGTACTTCAATTTCAGTAATTTCAAACCAATTGGAGCTCAATGAAGGTCTGCAAGCTAGTTCCATACTGAAACATGGTGTGAAAATGGATAATAGGAGGAAGAGATATTAATTACCAACAGAAATAATACTTTTTCTGATATAAAATCAAAAATTTTGCTAATTCTGAAACCTTTGATAAAGTCTTTTATTCCTAAATTACTTCTTATTTGCATGTTAAATTACAAAACTTTATTATTAATTGCTTTAATTGATAGATATTTTAAAAACTGTTTTATGTTTTGATATCATTTGATTATTTCTCAAAGAAAGAGTATTTGTTCTTGTTGCATGTTGTTTAACCTATAGATTACAATTTCTAAGAAATTGATGTGAAACCTTTAATTTTTTTTCTATTTTTTTTTTATAAGATTTTAATAAAACTTGAACCAGGGAACTTAAAGAAGATAAAAAATGGTAAGTGGCAGTGCGGCACAGATACTGTTTCTTACCAGAACAGGCAATGCAGGACATATGTTGTTTCTTTCCAGACCAACTGTACAGATGCATTGAGCTTATGCTTTATGGAGAAGCTTCCCTGCCTGTGCCTCAATGTCTGAGAAATGTAGATACTATACCAGCAGTGACGTTGAACCTAGGCATCAGTATGTGACACCATTGATGCAATGACTAAAAGAAACTCCTAAGCTTGTTCTCTTCTTTTCCACTAAACCATCTTAACTGGTTGAGTTTTTCTTTGTAGTCAATCCATGCCATTGTTTTAAGCCGTCGGTAAAAGTGGGTACTATTTTGTTTGGAGACATGATGTATCCTGGTTACAAGCATGTTAAACCACTTAAAAGGTAGCTAGTAACGAAATACTGATTTCTTGCTTTATGATTTTTGGTAGCATGGAGATGCTGATAATTATGATTTGCTTCTGAAATTCAAATCTTGAAGAAAATATCTGAAGTAATCTTGATGTTTTGAAATTGATTTTGTGGGCAGTGTGCAAGGTTTACAAATTACAATCTGTGTACATTGTGATTACTGTAGCAGGCTAACGCAAGTCGGAGATCAGGTATATTTCAAATCTAAACAATATTTTGTTCCATCTGATTTGAATGAGTAAATCAAAGTTCCAAACCATTAATCCTGCTTCTTGAAATACAAGAACTCTTGGATCTCCATGTGGATTTGGCTTTCTGGCCTATAAAAGGACTAAAAGGGTTTACGAAGAGGTTAGTAAACTCTACGAGACTTTTACATGTTATCTATAGTTAACATAAATGAAAGAGAAATGGACTATACTAAGCTTTGATTGACTTAAATACATGTTATCTTTTAAATACGTAGAGGTTTAATTTGATTACTGATGTTCGTTGCAGTTCAAATTACAGAAGCTGTTGTTCTACTAAAGCAAATGAAGTTTAGAAATGCAAATAGAAACAATTTGCAACAATCACCAAATCTAGGTAGGTAGAAGGACAATGCTACTCTGATTCCTCTGCCGCCACTACCATTCACCAAGCCTTGTGCAGCTTGATCGGCTAATATCAACTTCTTTGCCTTGATCAGAACTGAACTGATAAATGATGAGAGCTAACAATGATACTAATATCAGTGGCAATGTCATATTGAATTTTCAATTTCCTTTTTACTGTTTCATGTGCTTGGAAAATATTTTTATTTGCTTCGACTTGATATTTTATGAGATTATTTTTTAACTTTTCATGAGATTGTGTCTGTGTGCTAGGTGATGATTATGATTCAACTTAAAACAGATCTACATATATAGATAATGTTCATAGATACTCAAAATTCTTTAAAACACTCTTTTTGTCAATAAATTAGTAAATTTATCAATTTTTTTTTATCTGTTATAAGTGAACACTTCAATAAAAAAAATCTTATATCCGTCATTGATTCAACACTGCCAATTTTGGTTTAATGCACATATATTAGACTATGTACAAAGCATATGCCTTCCATTGTAACCCTGTGAAGACATGGGATGCCATTCTCTGCTCTTATGGACCTTGCAATCACAACCATTACTTCATCAACTTACTTCGGCTAGTCCCAAGCAATGCTAAATGCATTTTGCTGTTGTTGAAACTGGGTTCAGTTTCTTACTTTCTTTTACACCCTCAGCAACCAAGAGCTTTGGCATAAAGAATTAAGCTGTCAATCTATACAGAATATAATTTTGAAAATTCATTTTGTCCCATTTTGAGAAGTTTGTTCAATGTTAATGCAATAGTCTCAAGGCATTGGAAGGTTAATTCTAATCTTGTATTCAGTGAAAACATTTTAAAAAATTGTATGATTTATGTTTGTTTCTAGTCTGTACCAATGTTGATGGTAGATTTTTTGCACTAGAAATGCTACAATTATGGAATTGGGAAAGATTTAGTGCTAACACTGTAAAAAAATTGAAGGGCCTCCAAATTCAATATATGTAGGACTCTTATATCAATTTAAAATTAATTGCTTTTATTGTTTGCAGAACTTCCTCCTTGTATCCATCCATAACCAGGTAACCTTCTGTGATATAACTCTAGCCAGCCTAAAATTGCGATCTTGCAGGCTATCGACAGTGAGGGCAGTCTCTTGCATCTGAAATGAGAGCATTGCTTGTGCTAGATCAGTTTCTTGCAGCCATTTTTTTTATGACTGAAACTTTCATTGGCATTGGGCCTCATAATTTGGAACCCATTATCAAATCAGATGTCATGCTTTATGATTTTTCACAATAATGACTCAAGTCCATGGGTCAAGACAGAAATGTCAGGATAGGAGCAGGGCTTGCTTGACAGCCCAACGTCCTTGACTTGGGGACTAATGGGCACCCATCACGCTCATTAAATCTGTCAACTTGCGCTTATTTTTTGAAATGGTCCCTTCTCAAGGACAATGGCCATTGAATTGGTTGCTGCCTCAAGAACAGATAATGTTTTGGCATTGCTGTTAAAGTGTTAATACAATAGACTTTGATGTACTAATATAACTGAAGTAGGCCAAGTGTGTATTGCAAACTCCCTAACTTGATGTGTTTGTTTGTTGTTCTTCCTTGTTGCATATGCAAAGATAGATTTACAGTTGATTGGCCCAGTGGGAGATTGACGGTTAAATTTGGAATAAAGAGAATGATAGGCTGATGCATTAATTTCCTCGAGAGGAACTTTTATGAAAAAAGGTAAGAGAACTATTAAGGGAATAATTATAAGATACACTAACCAAACTTACTAAATAAATTCTTCAAAATTTCCAACCCCAATCAGTCATCCATTTATAGGAAAAAATAAGCATATCAATTAGTAAGGCATGGAATAGATGGAATATTTTTTATTTTCATTTCGTGTTTTTTATATTATATATTTTTTTTACATTCATACGTAATGAATATTTTAAATTCATTCACATTTTCATTCTTGTAAGTATTTAATAGATATGTGTAATTTCATATTTATAACTTTTATATAATTTTTTATAAATAAATATTTTAAATATAAATATGTTAATTTTAATTAATTTAAAATAAAATTTATATTATTAAATAAAAATTAATTTATTAAATATATTAAATATATATAGAATATAGGTATGGAGCATGTGTTATATATAAAAATTTATGAAGAGCTTAGTTCTTTCTCCAAGACTTTTACATGTTATCTATATTTACATAATTGAAAGAGCAGAAATTATTGAATTATTACAACCCGAGTCTGAGTACAAAAAATGTTTATTCTAGACTGAAAGAGATGATAAAAGAAAAAGAAAAAGATTCAATTTTCTTCACAAATATTAAACTTTATGTTAAAATAGCACAATGGACAATAGTGAAAAGCGAAGGAACAGAGGTTCAAAGAACTGTGACAGACTTGTTGCTCAATCGCTTTTAAAATAAAAGGTTTTCCATGCAATTTGCTTTTAAAATGGAATGTCCAGCCTCCATTATTTTTTTCTGTACCTTTTAAACTTGTTGCAGGTTATATCTATGCCTTCCATGATGTATGCCTTGTTGCAGGTTATGTCAATCAGTAAGGCATGGATTATATCTATGCCTTTTATAATGTAGGAGTTGTTTTTTTTTCCTATAGATTATTGTGTGCTCCAGCCATAATTATAAATCAGGTTTTGGTTTACTGGTTTCATGTGAATTTCATTTAATAACTAATCACACTTTCCGGAATTATTTATTCCTTTGGGAGTTGATCACACGCAAAAATTAAAAAAAAAAAAGGTTATAAAAAAATCAAGTAGGTGAAAGACTTTTCGGTCTTGATTCCATGCATGATTATTTAAAAAACATGATTATATGATTATAAAAAGCATGACCCCACTCAACTCTAGAATATTGTGTTTCTATATAAAAATAGTAATTTTTTTTGTAATTTTATTAAATTAACACCTAAAATTCTAGAGAGAAGAGATCGAACGATAAAATTATTATTTTATTTTATATTGATAATAAGTAAGAAATAAAAATTTTAAAAAATTTTCTATTTACATTAATACGAAGATGACAATACTTAATTATAAGCATATTTGATTTAAAGGTAAATGTGACAATCATGCAATTATAAATGTTTATATCATTTTCAGATATATACACATATAAATATACATATATATGTATTTATATAATTTTTTCAATTAATATTTTTCATTATTAAAAATTAAGTTTTATTTATCAAAAAATATTATTTATTATTGTATCAAAATAAATACTTATTTAAAAAAAAACAAAATATAAACAAACAATCTCAATTAGCACCAATAAAAAATGGTTGTATCATATCTTTGAAATAATATTTCAATGTAGTTTTTTATCAAATTGATGAGATAATATAAATATATAAATTTAATTTTTCAATTTAACCTAAAAATATTTTAATAATATAATAAATAAAAGTATCATGTTCCTTCTAATTTTTTTCGGCTACGTCAAATTGGTTAAAATGCTTGAAGAGCGGTTTTATTTTTCACAGTAATCATATAAATATATAAAATTTAAATATTTTGTAATAAATGTCAAGTCTTTTACACATAAATTTTAAATTTATATCTCCTAATCTTATTACATAAATACAATAGATTTTTAGTTACCTAGCATTTATATAGATTTTGACTTTTGATTTTCTTCTTATGTTTTTTAAAATCATTATTTGTTAAAATTCATTACATCTTTGATTTTCTAACGTGTATGTTTTTCATTTTTAATAGTCTTATAATTTTTTCTTTTTCATATCTTTTGTTAGGTACGAAAGAGTTATATAAGTATATTTTATATATGTATTATATTTTATTTTCTCTATCATGACGTTTTTTATTGTGTTTGTATTTTGTAATTTTTTATTTTTTAATCATGATCTATAATTTGTTTATTTAGTATATCAATTATTTTAACCGATTGATTTTTTTAGTATTCACATTTTTTTTGTCATGATCATAATTTTTTTTATTTTCAAATTTACCTTTTAGCCAATTACAATATGCCATGATTGCTAAATTGATTTTTGAAAGAGATTACTAGATTACCAAAATTTTGAATTTGTCAATTGTGGGATGTTTATAATTATAAGACTAAACAATGTATTAGCTTATAAATGATGTTAGTTGATAAAAAGGTGTGTAAATACATTTATTTCTTTTATATTTATGTTTTTATTTTTTATTATTTATTTATTTTATAATTTTTTGTACTTATGATGTAGAGATTTTATATTCATAATATTTTTTGGAGCCGTAATGTATATAAATTGAATAATAAGATTCATGAAGGAGGTGTATATTATATAAAAAAATTTTTATTGTAAAAAATAAAAATGATTATAAGGTAATTAATGCGAATGATATGATTCATTTTCTTGTTAATACTATCATCAAAGAGATGCTTGATAAAAGTATAAATATTACATGATATATTTTTTGTTTGTAACCATCTTTTTATGTACATTTAACTAAGTGCTTAATGGTTTCCTTTTTTGATAATTTGTTATGGGTTTTGAGATTCTGCTTTTCTTTAAAAAATTTTATTTCAAAATTTTTTATTAGATATTATTTGTGTTATTTGCATAAATTTTTCTCATCGTCAAACTGTTGTGATGAGTTTGTAAATTGCGTAGTTTAAGGTATTTTTAAAATATTTTTTATATTGACAATATTACGATGATTTGTTATAAAAATAACTTTTTATTATTTTTAGAAGTAAATATCATTTTAATCATCTAACGTACATTGTATATCATTTTAATCATTTAACGTATATCATATAAGATAGTGATTATGTTTAATGATATTTTTTCAATTCCATGTAGATATGAAAATGAGAAAAAAAAATCCAATTATTAATCTTAATTTAATAAAGTTTTTTATTTAATCATTTATTTGACACAAAAAATAATTTATTTTTAAGAGGATGCAAAGGTCTTTCAATTTCTTGTTGCAAACTTTTATAAAGCTAAAATAAAAGGTTTCATTCTCATAATAATTTAGCATTAATATTATTATATTTTAAAAATTAAAGTAAATAATTAACATTGATTTAAATAAAAATATTTAAAAAAGCATAAACAATAGGTGTTACTTATGCAAATAACTCAAAAACTTTTTACAGTTGATTTTATCCTAATTTTAATTATAAGAAATGGAAAAAAAAAAGCTGAGCACAAGTTGTTTCAAATTAGTAGTAATTGACATAACACTCAAAAATATTATTTCTTTTTATTTTTGTTTAAAAACTTTTCAAAATATGTTATATTAAACAACGAGTTATAATTAAAATACTTTCTCCTTTTTGTATGTCTAATGTAGCTGGATATTAAAAAATAAATATTTTATAAAAGTTGAAGAAATAATAATAATAATAATATTTTATGATTATTTAATATTTATTTATCATTTTATTGAGTTTCACTAAACTTTTATTTTTTTTTATATAATAACATTAAAATATTAATAGAAAAAATAAATACCAGAGTTGAAAAGATATTTTAATAAATACTTCAAAAAGTTTTTATAAGGAACTCTTTCATTAAACATTTATATTATATTTACATAATTATTTAATGATAATTAGGTTAATTTGAATAATGAATTTTTTTTATAATTTTTAATTGAAGAATGATTGATTTGCTAAAATTTCTACTTTTTAAAATTTGTTTCTATCTTGTGAAATAAAATAATAAAACTCATCTTTCAATAAATGTTATGTTACATTGTGTAGTGTTTGTTTACATAAAATTTCATGTGAAGCCTAAGTCCCTAAATTTTATTATATAAAATTCAATCAACTATTTAAATTATTATTTTTTAGACATTTGGTTTCCTTACATTTATATAAGTCCTTGACTTTTTATTTTCTTTGCATTTATACTCTTTTCAATTGTTTTTATTAAATTTTTTACAAACTTTTTTATTTTCTTCATGACTTATGATTTTTCTTTTAATTTTTTTGACTATATAAGTTACTTTCCATTTTTCATTGGTTAGACTATTTAAAATTGTAAATGTTTTCCCTTCTTGAATCTATTTATTTGTTAGATATATTAATTTGTTATTTACATTTGTTATTGATGGTTTGAATAGTGATATCAAAGATACATATAATTTGGTTTTTAACCACTTTTATTTACTAGATATTTTATTGTTATATAAAACTTAAATATTAGTGTAATTTATATATTTTTTTCAATTATTACTTAATCATATTATAAAATCCTATAATACGTAACTTATTAAACTATTTATATGAAATTGTATATCATATAAGATTATAAAATATTTAATTATATTTGTCAAATTCAATGTATATTTGAAAAAGGAGCAAAATGATCCACATATTATAATCTTTAACAAAAACTTTCTTTTATTCATTTTTTTGACACAAAAAAATTTACTTATTTTAAAGAAAATGTTAAAATTTTTCAATTTCATATTGAAATTTTTTTAAAATGTTAAAAGAAAAAACTTCATTATCGTAATAATTTATAGTTAATATTATTTTTATTTTAAAAAATTTAAATTAAATTTCTGATATTGATTCAAATAAGTATATTAAAAATGAAAATTTAAAATATAAGTGTTACTCATACAAATAAATCATGATTTTTCTAAAGTTGATTTTATTCATCATTTTGATTAAAAAAAATTGAGCTTTGAGTAGTTTCGAATAGGTGACAAATAACTTAACACTAAATAATTTTTTTTTTTTTGATTTGTTTTAAGAACTCTACAAAATAAGTATATTTAAACAACATGTTATAATAATTAAAATACATTTTCCTTTTAATATGTTTATGTAACGCACTATTAAAAAAATAAATATTTTGTAGAAGTTAAGGAAATAATAGTTATAATAGTTTATGATTCTTTAATATATGACACATTAATATTACAATGAGTTTCGTTAAAATTATAATTTTTTTCATATAACAACATTAAAATATTAATGAAAATGAATAAATACTAAAGCTAAAAGGACATTGTAAAGTTTTCATTTAAAATTTGTAGACACCCCATTTAATTCAAGGTTTAAATCAATTGGGCTCAATTTAGTTTAAAACCCAAATGTCCAAATTTTTTATATTTTATTTCATTTATATTTTATTTTTTATATTGATAATTGTATTTATCATTATTGTTATTTTAGTTTTATTTATTTTACCTTTATTTTTATCTTATTTATTTATCTATTTATCTTTATTTGATTCATTTCATTTATCTCATTTTTATTGTTTATCTTTACAAAAAAACTGAAAATTAAAATGAAAAGGTAGTTCAGCTAAGTATGGACTACTTAGAATTTGTTCGAAAGTATTTTTTGATTGATAATTCATATGAATTTTTAAAAGGTTTTGATTTTTTTAAAGGATTAATTTAAAGTTTTTGTTCTGGGATAATAAAGAATTTTAATCTCTAATCAACTTAGAGTTTTTATCAAGTTGGGACTAGGCTCCCATAAATACCCTACAAGTTTATACAATCAACACATAAAAATCACAACAATTAGAGCAGAAATTGAAAAATAAAATTTAGGCAGTGAGTGTTCTGGTTTGAGTAATCTGTCTAGTTGTTTTGATTCAATGTTTGAAGGTGTTTCAGTATAATTTTGGCAAAAAAGAAGTTGGGAAACAGATTGGTGAGGTTGGAATTATTTGAAAGGAAGTTTTTTTGCAAAATTTTGAATTTTCCCACAGAGATTTCAATGAAGTTCGAAGATTTTGACGAGTTTTCCAATTAAATTTCTAGATTCCGGTAGAAGTTTCTGGAATCCAACAGATTCCCCATATTTTGTTGAACTTTCTGATGACTCCTTGAAATTTTCAGGGATATCCAATGAACATTTAAATTTCCTAGTAGGCTTTTGGGAAAGAGAAAGGGAGAGGGTTTGGGGAAGAGAGAGAACAAGTGAAAAATTGAAGAAAATAAAATATTTTAAGCTTTTATAATAACTCAAAACGACATTGTTTCAAGGAGCAAAATCCGTGTGTTGACTCACACATCGTCCCGATCTGAACCGACTTGTACCACTTTAATCCATTTACTTGTCCCCTACTAAGCCTTGTTGAGTTTACTAACCGAGTTGTCACCAGTTAAGAGCCAAGCCGAGCTATTCGGTAGCCAAGCTGAGCCAAAAAAATTAGGTTTATTTTTATTTTTTTATTTATTTAAATTTAAAAATGTTTTTAAAAAATATAATTTTTTTGGGAAAATAAGAATAAAACTTTACCAACATATTAGAAAGTTTTCAAATTAAAAATATAAAAAAAAACCTTATCAACATATTAGAGGCTTTTAAAATTTTTAAAAATAATTTTTAAAAAATAAATTGATTTTGGAAACAAAACCTTATCAACATATTGAAAGGTTTTGTAATTTTGAAAATAATTTTGAATAATAAAATTAAATCTTATCAACATATAAAAAGGTTTTTAAGAATTTGAAAAATAATAATATTTTTGAAAATATATTTCTACTAACATATTGAAAGATATGTTTTAGATAAAACCTTATCAGTATATTGAAAAGTTTTGCTTTTAAATAATATTTTGAAAAATAATAATATTTTGAAAATAAAACCCTAGTAACATATTAGAGGATATTTTTCTTGATGATAACATCTTATGAACATATTGGATGATTTTTGATAAATTTATTTTGGATATTAGCATTTTATTAGGTTTTTTATCTCCCAATAATGGAATTACTAAAATGTTGCAAATAACAATTTTATGTAAATTTCTAAGTGAAGAATTTTTTTAAAATTTTACCAATATATTGGTGAATTTAGAAAAATTTTCAATACTAAAGATTCTATGAACTTTACAATTTTCATTAATAAAGTCTTTTAGAAAATGTTAAAAAATCTAATGATAGTGCATTTTCAAGCGTAACAAATGGTCTCCTTAACTACTCTTGAGGTGAAGAAATGTTTTAAAATTATTACCAACATATTGAAGTAATTTAAGGATAATTTTCAATAATTAATTATTTGATAAGATTTTTTAAGGCTTTGATAACATGAAATCAACTAAGGTATTATAACTTTTCCTACACGTAACTCTACTCCTAAAACTAATTTTGTTTTTGTAGACTAGAATCTATCTTTTTAAGGAACTTGAGTTAAGCTTTGGACCTCTCTTTAAAAAAAGATAAATTCAGTCAGACAACTAATTGCACATGAACAAAAAAGTTTAGTGATGACTCTTAAAGTTATATTTAACGATAGGTTTATGGACTTATATATTATAACAAGCTATTTTCTTACATATTTATACTATATATACATGATTGTTTCATGGTAATTAGGTGAATTTGAATAATGAGTTTTTTTTTACCACTTTTAATTCAAGTATGATTAATTTACTTAAATCATTTTTTAAAACATTCCACCTTGTCAAATGGGATGACAATGGGTAGGATATGAGGTGAGTAGAGCATTTCCCATTTTCATCTCTATGAGTATTTAATGGGTATGGGTAATCTTTATATCTATAACTTTTTTAAAAAATAAAAATAAAAATAAAAATATATTTTTTTTAGCTTTTTTATTTTTATCTTGCTTATTTAGGTATTTTTTTATAAATATATATTAGTATATTTTTTAAAATAGAAATATATTAACTTTAATTAATCTAAACTAATAATGTATATTATTTAGTAAAAAATCTATTTACTAAATATATATATGTAGGGTACAGGTACAAGATAGTGTTATATTACCTGTCCACATCTCCTACCTGATAAAAATTTAAAATCATACACATCCTTATTCTTACCATATAATACCCATCTCTATCCTTATAATGTAATACCTATCTTTATTATTGTTTGCATAAAAAGTCAGATTCCTATTGTGTATGACTAAGATTTATGTTTATATTGTCAAATAAAATAATACATAGATTTTGATATTTAGAGTGTATTAATAATCACTCATGTTTTTTCATTGTTGATTGTAATTAAAATTAATTTATTCAAATTTGAAAAATGATAAAATTAAGTTGAAACTCTCATTACACTTTTTAGGTTTCCATGTAGAAAAAAATACAATGCATACACAATCAATTTCACATATATCTTATTACATATGATATACTCCATTTATCTGAAATCTTATGTTTGATTTGTTTATCAAATTAAACTTTTAATCGTTATTTTTCAAAAGATAATGGAAAATAAAATTGTTAAAAAGATAATATTTTAAAACTAATTAATCTCAAATCATATTTTTAAAAACTTTCATGAAACCACTATGCAATTTAATTTAATTTTTCTGTGTTCATTAATTTTAGGATCTAAAGAAGAAAAATATGATACTTTCTTATGTTTTTGATACTTAGGAATTTCTAATTATTTATATTATTTATATTATCAATAACTTTAAATTTTTGCCTTCCACCTCTTGGCCTAGTAGCTAAGAGGCTTTGAAGAAGGCATGTGGGTACGAGTTTTAACCCTGTCATCCCCCTTCCCCCCTTGTAAAGGCTTTGCCTTCCTATAAATAAAAAATAACCTTTTTTTTTTTGTAATTTCATACTTATAAATTACATTATTAGTAATCCAAAACAAGAAAAAAGTTACATGGATACCTTTTTATTATATTCTTTATAGTAATTGTAGTAATGTACAATTATCTTTTTGTATGAATAATCAATAACGGTTGTGTAACACAAAATAACTAGCTCTAAGTTTCAATAGAATGTCACTTTAGCATTTAAAAATTTTGAAAAACATGAGATGATAGAGAGAGTTAACTTTATGGGATAAGAGATAGTTGACTCTCTTTCTTGTAATCTAACACATAATAAGCTTCCATGAATGTTGAAAAAATACAATACTTGGAATTGAAATATAGGTATAAATATACGAGATGTAATGGTATTTATCTATTCATAATTTTAGTTGTAAATTCTTTGTCGACTTCCATAGTTTATAAAATGCACTCCATATAAAAAATAAAAAGAAATTAAAAAGATAAGAACATTGATGATTAAATAATATAATAAATAAATAAATAAACTTAATATTTACTTCATTTAATATGATTATTCATAATAACATAATTGTTATTTTCGTTTCATATTTATGAGTTAAAATATTGATTTTAAATGATAATTTGTATATAATAATGAAATTATGATTTTTATTTTTAAATTTTTACTTTTGTAAAAAACATGTATAAAAAAAAGAAAGTGAAAATCTATTTAAGTTAAGATATCTAAACTTAACATTCTCTTAATCTCGATTGTAACATTTACATATCAACATCATTAACATCTTTAATTCAAAGGCTACCAAAAGTATAAGAAGATGTACATGTACTTGATAAAACATTAAAGATTTAATGAAAATTGATAAATCATGTTTCACTATTGAAACGATGATTAGTATGCATGAGTTTTGAAAGATAATTTATTATAGAATAAATTTCATCAAGTCTTTAAGTTTCAAGCAAAATTCAACTCAAGTCCAAAAGTTTGAAAAATATACATTTTGTCCCAAACTTTTCAATTAATAGGACAAGGAAGTCATTTTGTTAGTTATCTCTTAACTATTCCAATAACAGTATTATTAAAAGATTTTTTTACCCTTAAAAAATAAAATCCCCAAATACTCACACAAAGTAATAATTTATAATAATATTTTTTTATTTTTTCTTAAAATATATAAAATATATTAATAACATATAAAAAGGATTTTTAGATGCAATATATAAAAACAAAATTTACAATTATAATACGATGATATGTAAATATGTATAATAAAATGAATATATTAAACATGTAACAATTTTTCGACGTGGAATAAATTTTTAAAAAAATGAACATGTAGAATATAATAAGAAAAATGTTTGGTTGAAAAAAAGAAAAGGTTTTATTTAAATTGTTACATGCTTAATATATTCATTTTGTTTTACATATATTTACATGTTAGCATATTTATAATTATTAAGCTATGTTTTTATATGTTGCATTTAAAAAATCTTTTTATATTATTAATATATTTTACATATATTGAGAAAAAATAAAAATAATTTATTATTATAAAATATTATATTATATAAGTATTTGAGGATATTTATTTTTTAGAGATAAAATGATCTTTTAATAAAATTATTAACAGAATAGCTAAGAGATAACTAACAAAAGGATCTTTTTGTCCTATTAATTGAAAATTTTTGGGTGGAGTATTCATTTTTCAAACTAATGAATTTAAGTTGAATTTTGTTTAAAATTTAAGAACTTTGATGAAATTTACCCTTTATTATAATAGAAAATGTATATAAAATTTCACTTCTAGGTACATATATTCACAAAAAGAATTAGTATTTGGAGTTTAATGTCAAACTAATAAAACTCATGGCTATCTAAATGTATTTATTTATTTATTTAGATTTCCTTTTTAAAACAATTTTTTTTTGTCAAAACAACAACTTTATTTAGTTAAGGGAAATAATTTCTTTAATTTTTTTTTCTTATCACCGATCCCTCAAACACATGAGCTTTTTGTGATACTAGACATTTTAGAGAATATATACATAAACAAGAGATAAAGTAAATAATATTTATTACTTATTTGATTTAATATATTAAAAATTATTTATTCTCCTTTTATTTTTATATAATGTTAGATTTCCACATAATAAATACAAAGAATAAATGTTTTTATCTTTTTAAGTATAAATTAGTTTAAATAAACAATCATAATATGAAAAATCAACATATTAATTTTAATATTTTTCAAGTATTAATTTTTTTTTGAATAAATTAACATAAAAATAGAATACAAAGAGTTAGCATTTTTATCTACATATAATTTGATTCTGAACAATAAATGTGTTCATTAATGATGTATATATATTACATATTAAGTTGTTAATTCATTATTTATTTGAAATAAAAAGTAAAATATGAAATTTAGAATACTAATATTTATGTTTTCATATTTTATTAATTAATGATCTAAAAATAAATTTTTAAAAAGAGAAAAATATATATAAATTTTTTTTGAACTTTTATAATTTTCTATCACCTAAGCAATTAAAATGATTGGAAAAGGAAATTTTATAAAATATTATTATATTAATTTCAATATTTTCATAATTAATTTATTTTTAAAATTTTTTCGTACTCTACTAACCATTGAATTTTAAAAAAAATAGAGATACACACAAAAAATATTATATTAATTTTAATAGAAGGATCAAATTACTTAAGTGTAAAATTAATTTGTTTTACACCCTTTATAACATTCTATACAATAAATGTTTTTATAAACCGATCATTAGATTTAACAATCTACTTGTACTTATCATTCATGTAAAGTTTTAAGCCAATTTCCTATCATTTTGATCAAGAATATTATCATTTTCAATATATACTAATAATTAAAATATTATTATTATCACATAAATAGTTATATATTTTAAATTTATTTGAAATTTGACATGTATCATTTATTTGAATAAAGCATAAAATTCAGTGGTTAGATTAACAAATATAAATTATGTAGAAAGATATGAGACAATGTAAAACTAATTTAATTTTACACAAGTCTAAGTAGATTCCCTTCATTTGCAGTTTTTATATTTAATTATTGAATGATTTACAAATAAATCTTTGAAAAGAAAAAGAAATATAAATTAAACTTATTTAAAAATTTTCATATTCTACTAATTACTTTAAATTAATTAATATTAGAAAGACTAAAAGCCACAAATTATCATTATATTAATTTCACTCCATACATATTTCATGAATTAATGATTTAAAAATAAAAAGACTAATTTTATAAAGCACAAGGAAAAAAACCTAATGAAATAAAAAAGATTTGATTCTTCATCTTTCTTACTGAATTTTAATATCTCTTAATTTAAATGTAACCATAATATAGAATTTAATAAAGGGCATTTAAAAAAATAAATAAAAGATGAAGGAATCTTGGTTGCAATTGCTACCTGTGTGGGACCAATGGTGGGGAGGATAGCATCCAAGGTTGATAATTCGGATCGATTTTAAAAAATTAAAAATTAATTTAATTAAAATTATTTTAAAAGATTAATCGTTTTATTTTTAATAAGCAAAAATAATGGACCCGAAATAAGATGGATTAAAATTTTGATTTATTTTATTTTTTACAATTTTTTATTTTATAAATTTCAAAATTAATTAAAGAATAAAACAGAAAAATATTATTTTGATTTTTTAAAAAGAATTTAATAAAAAAGATTTTAAAAAATTAAAGATTTATTTTTTATATAATTTTAATTTAATTTAAAAATATTTTTCATAAAATGATTCGATATATTTCACTTTTTTATTATTAATTTTTATTACGATAGAATTTTGATTAAACCATTAATTAATAAAATAATATATTTTAAAAATAAAATTTGATTGTCTTATTGAAAATTTTTATTTTTTAAATACTAAATTAACAGGAATAATATAATTTAAATATTAAATTACTAATTAATAAAAAAACAAATCATGTCTATATTCAATTTTTACTCTAAAATGTTCATGACTTCATATTTATTTGCTCTATTTTATACGTTTCTCTTGAAACAAGAAAGTAAGATCCTTTATTTTATTTTATTATTATTTTTATATGAAGACGAATGAGTTAGGACAAATTTGAATGATTCAACTCGATTATTTAAAATAATGTCAGTTCACCCCGACATTGCTGCATTCAAAATCTTATTGGTCGTGCTATAAAGTTTTAAAATCTCATTCGACTTCTAAATGAATTTTAATAGTTCAGTTGATTCAGTTCATTAATTTTTTAATTTTAATATTTTTATTTTTAAATATTATTTTAATATAATTTAAAAGATATTTTAATAAATTAAATATAAAATAATTTTTTTTCTTTATAAAAATTAATAATAATATATAATTTGATTTAATTTTTTAATTTTACTTTTTATTAAAAAATTGATTTAAATTTAATATATCATTTAATATTCAAAATAAAGAAAAAATAATTCGTCAAATTAAATATTATAATTTTAAATTTTGATTTTTTTTTCAATTCTACTAATTGAGTGAGGACAAAATTTTACTGTTCAACTAATTATTCAAAACAATGTCAGTCTACCTATTTATTATTACATCTGCGCATGTGTTCAGAAAAGGTTCATGACATATCATTAAGATAGCAATAAAAACAAAATATTTCAAAAATCTTTTGACATATCATCATTTCATTAAAAAAGATGTGATTATATGGTGAAAAATTTTGAAAATTTTTAGCAATTATCTTTAAAATGATTTTATTAGCAATAAAAGTGTAAAAATTAATTCTATTATAATTAAGATACTAAAGGTCACCTCATTTTTTTACTTTTGTTTAGTTCGAAAATGGAGAACCAATTTGAAAATACAATAGTCATCATGATTTTTTTTTTCTCCTTCGATTTCATTTTGTATGTTTCTTACTGATATTTTGGTTAAATAAATTTAATTTTAACAGTTTTTTAAAATATTATATTAAATCAAAATTTTTATAAATATATTTTAAAAATTTTGAAATTCAATTTCATAATTTTTAACAAAAATAATCAAAATTGAGTTAATTTAATTAAAATGTCAATAAAAAACAAAATGGAACGAAAAAGAAATATTATAGAAGATAATGAAATACCTCACATATTAGTTGGATTCTTGAAAAGAGGTAATAGTCGATGGCTCCATGTGTTAGTTCGAACCAATTCTAATTTTTTCTTTTCAATTGCCTTTCAACTATAGAAAAATTACCCTTTTTGCCATTTTCCCACTTTTTTTTTTTTTTTTTTGTGAAAATCAAACATATACAAGTATAAACATACACAATAAAACAAACCCACTAAATAGAAAAAAATCCAAAAATTAAAATTGATTCTAACTGCAATCCCTTACCCACAAATTTGTGAAATCCCGAAACTATTCAACCCTTGGAAAGAAAGAGAAGAAGAAGTTGATAAAAAAGAATAGAAGAGTCATTCCTTGAGTTTAATCCATTAGATTTTTTCAATTGGCATGTCCTTGTTCCTATCCATTTTGATTTGGTAGAGCTATTTTTTTTCTATTTTTTAATGACTTTAAACTAAATTGTCAATCTTAAGATAATTACAAATCTGCACAATCCCAAAGGAAAAAAAAAGACAACTTGGGTGTTTTTTCTTGGTATTCTTTTTGGAATATAATTTATAGTCAGAGATTAGTAGTAAAGCAAAAACTCAAACATGGAAAGGAGTAAAAAATTAGGCTTATTTTTCTCACCTTTTGCCCACTGTTCATCCATCATTTCTTCACCGATTTTGCTTGATCATAGATCAGATCTCTTGTTTCTCTTCATATTTTTTTTTCAATTTTCTGCATCTTCTTATTGCTAGACTAGTTATGGTGCAAGTTTCTACCTTTTCTCTTATGGTTTTGGTTGAAGAATCGAACCTCAGCAATTCAAAAAAAAAGAAAAAAAAAGAAAGAAATGGTAGTGGTTATAATATATGTGAGAAGAATTTGGTTGATTTTTTATGTATTTGATTTTGCTTATGTGGATTTGATTTTTTTGTTTGCTTTTTTGACGTGGATATAGTATATTACTTGGCATCGGATTTGGCAATCACGTCATTTTTCTATTAATTGTTTGGATGTTTCCTGTTAGGGTGATTAAGTTTGAAACATTTAACAAATTTTGATGACTTAAATGGGATATATTAAAATTTTATGACCCAGTTCGGAAAATTAGTAAAGTTGGGTGACTAACCCTGTAATTTACTCCAGTTAATGTTCGACGTATTTCAATTCTTATAGTTTACCATTTGACACGAGTACTTTTATTCCCTTCTCACCCATACGTTTGAGCTTCACGTGTTGGAACCATGTAAATAGATTGTGGTGATACGTAACTTGAATTTTAATTTTTTTTTATCTTTTTATAAGTTAAATTTGATATATTGCTTCAATTATTAACAATATCAGATACTTTCCATTAAATTTATTGATATAATTATTGATTTTATAACATGATATTAATTTTCCTAATATAATAATTTAAATAAATAAATAAATTATTAAATTATGTAAATAATTTTTGTATTGACATAAAATAATTTTAATAATCTAAAATAATTCATAATAATTTTATCTTTATAGAAATTAAATTTGAAAATACTAATCTAATTATTAATATTATTAATTATTTTTTATAATTTTTTTACTGTGATATGTTTGATGTGACATTTTTGTTTAAAAGACTGATATTTACTTGCCCCATTTTATATTTTTTTCTTGAAAAAAAATTTGTGATCCTTTAATATATTTTATTATATTTTTTTTTGAACAGAAGTATGGAGACGAATCAGTTACGACAAACTTAAAATGTTCAATTCAATTGTTATCTGGACATTATTATTAGACGTACTTTCATCCTGTATGTCGTTCTGTAAAAGTAAAATGATTCCAAAAAAGAAAACAAAATGGTCAGAAGAAAGGGACACCACAATGTTATCGGTCCAAATTGGATCAACAGAAGAAAGGGGCACCACAAAGTAATTGGTCAGAAGAATGGGGCACAACAAAAATTAGTCTTCAACGGCACAAACAGACGGTCCTCTTCGTTTATTCGTGTGACAACTTTCTTTATAAAAAACGAAAATGAAATGTGATTATTTGATTGTAAATTTATTTTTTTAAAATACTTAACTAATACAAATATATAATTTAAATATCAAATTATTAATTAGTCCAAAAAAAAGTGTCCATATTCCTTGCTCCATTTTATAAGTTTCTCTTAAAAAAAAAGTAAGGTTCTTTATTGATTAGGAGAAAATGAGTTAGGACAAATTTGAATTGATCAACTTAATTATTCAAAATTACCCATCTAAATAATAAATTTTACTAAAGTCACTTCTTTCCGTTGCTTAACATTTTTTTAATAGCCAATTAGTCATTAAATTTTGTATTAGTTAATATATTATTAAAATTGATATTTAAAAATTACAAATTTAAAAAAAAATTAAGCATGAAATTTTTTTAAACAAAATAAATATTGAGACAAAGGGTTGAAGGATAAATTAAAAATAAAAAAAGACTCTTTTTTGAACATTATCTACTCTCAATTACTTCTTCTAAGCAATAAAATTCGTTTTTAATTTTTTATTGTAATTCATAATTAAAAAACTAATTTGTAAAAAATTATAAAATTAAATTAAAAATAATTTAAATTTAACAAATATTAGAAAATTATTAATTTATATTATTTTTATTAAATTAATATTTTTAAAAACTAAAATATCAATTTAAAATATTGTTATTAAAATCAATTCAGATTTGAATGATTTTGAATTCTCAAATTATTTTGAATTCATATTATTTAAAAATTCAAATCAAATTGAATAAGTTCAACTCATTAACTTTTTGGATTAAATTGAGTTTACTTATACAACATTATTACATTTAATTCACAAACAAGTGATTGATTCAATCAGTTATGCTTATTTTTTTTGACGAAGAAGTCTTGGGTTTGAATATTATCTGTGGTCTTTGATCCGAGGGATTGAGCAACCTATCTACCATTTAATTTTTTTTAAGCAAAAAAAAAAATTCAATTCAATTAAATTGAATGAATATATAAAATCATTCTCCTACTTTATTTATACTTGATATTTTTTGCTTATACGACATTATTTCATAAGTTTTAAAAAATTGATATTATTACATAATTAAAATTTTTAGTTTCAGTTTCAATTTTGGTAGTGATAGTAGATTTGACAATTGAGATATTGATGTTATGTAAAACACTCATAATTAATATATTTATGTTATATTTTATATGAAATTATATAAAATAATTAATATTCATACAAAAAGCAATAAATATATATTTTTAATTTTTGTTAAATTTATTTTTATTAAAAATTTTAATTTATGTTATTTTTATATTTTTTTTATATAATTTCGTGTTATGGCATAGTAATACGTTTTAAATTATCGAATTTATTTGGTAGACTCAAATATTAAAAAAAAGGGAATTTATCGAATAGATTTCGTAGGGATTAATATATAATTCATGAGTATTTCATCAATTTTTTTTTTCTAGATATGCATTTAAAATTTTTCATGCCTTATTACTGAATTGTCCTGCACACCATGAATCACGCTTTCCCTCGTTTACCAATAACCAGAAATGGCTGTGCCAGTACGTCCAAAAAAATCAAAGCCGCGTCAATGTGGGTCCAATATTATTAACTTGTAAAAAATTCAATATGGACTTGTAAAATGATTCTTGCAATCAAGGAGCAAAAGAAAGAAAGAGAAACAAAACTCGTCCAATTCAATACAATTCATCTTTACCCAACTCCACTTCTTCTTGCTAACCCAAATTCTTTTCTCAAATTTCTCTACTCTCATTTCTTCCTCTAATTTCTTGCAATAACGCAAGCCAACCATGTCTTTGCTTGGAGCCCTGTCCGCTATACGAGAAATTATTGTTTCCAAATTCTTTGACTATCTTCTATACAAGTTGGGTTCTTTTGAATTCCTGCAATTTTCCAGTGAAAAGCAGATTCAAGAAGAGCTCGAGAAGTTGAAGAAGGAATTGCTGGAGATTCGTCTACTGCTTGATGATGCTGAGGAGAGGCAGATAAAAAATCAATCTGTGAAAAATTGGTTGTCAGACCTCCAAATTTTGGCATACGATGTGGATGACATTGTGGACGAGCTTGAAACTGGAATTGCCGAGCGTAATTTGATGTTGAAACGTCATGGTAGTTCAAGTAAGAAACCCAGACTCATTTTTGATACTTTCGATGTTGTTTTGTTTAACAGTGTCATGATGTCAAAAATAAAAGATATCACTGTCAAATTGAAAGATTTAGAACCTCGAAAAAATCAGTTACAACTAAGAATGATCGACTCCTCGAAGTCCAAAAGAATAAAAGGAAGGCAGCAACCTACTTCTCTGGAGATTGAAACTCAGGTGTATGGTAGAGACAAAGATAAGGAGACAATACTTGAATTGGTTATCAAGAGTGATGATGAAGAAAATTTTGTGATTCCCATCGTTGGAATGGGAGGGATCGGTAAGACAACCTTGGCCCAGCTTATTTACAATGATGTTACTGTTCACAATAATTTTGATCTTAAAGCATGGGTTTGTGTTTCTGATGATTTTGATGTCACAAAAATCACAAAAGCAATTTTTCAGGCAATCACTTCTGAGCCATGCAGTGACAATGATTTGAATTCTCTTCAAGAAAAATTAAAGAATAAGTTGTCAGGGAAAAAATTCTTGATTGTTTTGGATGACGTTTGGAATGAGAATTATCATGACTGGACTATTTTACAATCTCCTTTTCTAACAAGGACTGCGGGAAGCAAAATTATCGTGACAACAAGAAGTTTTGCTGTTTCATCTACAATGGGTGCTTCTCATGCTCATTCTTTACAGGTTTTGTCAGAAGATGATTGTTTGTCTGTATTTGCTCAACATGCATTGGGATTAAGAGATTTTGGAGGACATCCAAATCTGAAAGAAGTTGCTGAGAAAATAGTGAGGAAGTGCAATGGCTTGCCTTTGGCTGCTAAAACCCTTGGAGGATTGCTTCGTACTAATGTTGACCTTGATGCTTGGCAAAAAATATTAGAGAGTGAGATATGGAAGCTATCACATCATCAGTGTGGTATAATTCCAGCTCTTCAATTGAGTTACCATCATCTTCCTCCACATTTGAAGCGGTGCTTTGCATATTGCTCCATTCTTCCTAAGGATTATGAATTTCAAGAGAAAGAAATAATCTTGTTATGGAAGGCAGAAGGCTTTTTACAGGAAGCAAGTGATAAATATAGCTTTGAAGGTCTAGGCCACAAGTATTTTAGAGATCTAGTATCAAGGTCTCTTTTGCAAATATCAAACAAAGACAGTTCTCGATTTGTTATGCATGACCTCATTAATGATTTGGCTAAATCAGTTGCCGGAGAAATATGTTTCAGAATTGAAGGTGATCAGAAATTTTCAAAGCACGCTCGTCACTTATCTTACATTGGTGGTCAGTTTGATGGCATCAAAAAATTTAAGGGCATTGGTGAAGCACAACATTTACGTACTTTTTTACCATTTAGGATGTCAAACTATATGAGTTGTTGGGTAACTAATGATGTTTTAACACATTTGTTGCCAAATTTAAGATGCCTAAGGGTGCTTTCTTTGAGAGGGTATCAAATCTCAGAGTTGCCGGATTTTATCAGAAATTTAAAACACTTGCGGTACTTGGATTTTTCTCGCACTCCTATTAAGTGCTTACCTGAGTTCGTTAGTACCCTTTATAATTTAGAAACACTTTTATTAAGGAAGTGTATGAATCTTGAGAAGCTACCTTTAGAGATGGAAAACCTAGTCAACCTATGTTATCTTGATATCACTGGTGCATATCGCTTAGAAAGCATGCCGAGTAATTTTAGCACACTAAGTGATCTTCAAACACTATCCGATTTTGTTTTACAAAAGGGAAAGGGATGTCAAATAAGGGAGCTAGAGGCTTTATCAAATCTCAAGGGTCAACTTTGTATTTTAGGGTTGGAGAATGTGGTTGAAACTCAAGATGCACGGAAAGCTAAGTTACATGAGAAATTAGGATTGGATAAGTTAAAATTGATATGGAGTGAAGACTTTAAGAATAGAAATGCAGAAATCGAGACAGAAGTGTTGGATTTGCTTCATCCTTCCAAAAAGCTTAAAGAGCTTACCCTCATGTTCTATGGTGGTGTGAGGTTGGCGGAATGGATGGGAGATTCTTCATTCAATAAGTTACTATCTTTGTGCCTTGAATATTGCCCAAATTGCACATCATTGCCATCAATTGGGCGATTGCCATTGTTGGAAAAATTAAGCATCAAGAGAATGCGTAGTGTAACTAGTGTGGGAGTTGAGTTCTTCGGAAAGAATGTGCCACATGCGTTTCCTTCATTGGAGACTTTAGAATTTGAAAACATGCTTAAATGGGAGAATTGGAACTTTTGGGAAGTTAATGAGGAATCTAGGAAATTCCCTAAACTTCGTGAGCTTCGTATTGTGAATTGCCCAGAACTGTTGGGGAGTATACCGGAAAATCTTCCTTCTTTGGAGAAACTTGTGATTTGTTATTGTAAGAAATTGGTGATTTCAATTCAAAGCCTTCCAAAGCTTTCAGAATTGGATGTTCAAGGGTGCCACGAGGTAGTGTATAAAGGTTTTGCAGATGACAGCTCATTAAAAAGAGTCCGTTTTTCAAGAATTCCCAAGTTTACGTGTGCAGCAGAATGGTTGACGTTAGGATCAATAAAAGTGGAATCCCTTAAGATCGACGATTGTAAAGAGTTGTGCTCTTCGCAAGAGAACAATTGGGGATTGCTAACTCAGTCGATGTCACTTGGTGAATTGAGTATTGGAAAGTGGTCTCAACTTATCTCTATAGGGGTAGAGGAGGAAGAAGAAGAATTGATGCAATTGAAAATCCCTTGCACCGTTCAACAGCTTACTATATGGGATTGTGAGAGGTTAGAAAAACTATCAACAACCTTGCACTACGTCACATCACTTAAGATGCTACAACTTTCGTATTGCCCCAATCTGATTTCTCTTTCACATAAAAATTTGCCTTCGAATCTAAAAACCTTAGTGATTGGTGGTTGTAAAAATTTACGGTGTTTGTTGGAAGAGGGAGAGAATGTTAACCTCAGCAGTGCATGTCTTCTTGAGCAGTTGAATATTAGCAATTGTCCAGCTCTGGAATCTTTATCATCAAGAGGGCAGTTACCCACGCGGCTTAAACTATTGCAAATATACAGTTGTGCAAAGCTGGAGTCCATAGCTCAAGAAATTCAAGATAACTCTTCTCTTGAAAGTATTATTATAAATGGGTGCAGTAATATTAAGTATTTACCTCAAGGATTGAACAAGCTCAGCCATCTCCGGTGCATACAATTCCGTAATTGTTCAAATTTGGTTTCCTTTCCAAAAAGTTGTTTGCGCACCTCCAACCTCAAAGTGCTTCTCCTCCATTCATGTGAAAAACTCCATGCTCTGCCTGACGATATACACAACCTTAGTTGTCTAGAAGAATTGGAAATAAGAAACTGCGCAAGTCTGACATCCTTCCCAGAAGAGGGCATTCCTACTAATCTCAGAAAACTTACCATCGAAGGACCCAACATCTGTAAGCCACTTATTGAGTGGGGATTGCATAGACTCACTTCTCTTAAATCTCTCTACATTTCAAATGTGTTGTTTCCACAAGAGGAGATAGAAATGACGTTGCCCTACTCTCTCACCCATCTCACCGTCATTGATTTCCCAAAACTGGAAACCCTATCCTCCGGGGGCTTTCAGGACCTCACCTCTCTGGAGTACTTGACCATCGGTTCTTGCCTAAACCTCAAGTCTCTTCCGGACAAGAACATGCTTTCTTCGCTTTTGCAGCTACATATTTGGAGATGTCCAGTGCTAAAAGAACAATGTGGAAATGATAAAGGACCAGAGTGGTCCAAGATAGCCCATATACCTTTTGTGGTAATTGGCGAGTGATACATCTATGATTCCAGCTAGTTTTGTTTCAGAAGATAATGGCTCAGACAATAATTTTTCATAGCAGCAAAGTTGAAAAGAAGGAAGTCAATGACTCAAAGTTGCAGGTATATCAATTTCAAATTGATTATAAACCTTACAAAAATTTTTTACTATTATAATGTTCCTTACATCTTCAAATTTATACACTAAAGAGAAAGGAAAACACTTTCAATTGATTTTATTAATCTTCAGACATTTAATTTCTTTTTAGGTTCATGATCCATTGCTTTTTTTTTTTTTTTGCATTAATTCAACAAAAATTGAGAATTTTAGTTATTTTTGCAGGATATGATACTAAGCACGACCTTATTTACAAAATGCTTGTTATCTGCTGAGAGTAAAGATTGGAGTTACAGAAAGGGATTTCACATAGGTCTCTTTGGTGCTGGTTGTTATATGGAGCAAAGGTTTATGAATTTTCTTTGGTATTTTCGGGTCAGCAAAGTGATTTTTATCTATAAATAAAGTCATTTCATAGCTAACCATCCATACTTTGGCATTAAATTGACACCTTTGACTTAAAAACCTGCCAATTTTGATAGCACAAGTATAGCTCTTTCTATGTTCAATCTAAATCTTTACTATTTTGGAGCATTAGTAAATTTGTTTTTATCATATGAATGGTTGAATTGAAAATACTAAAGTAGATGTCGGTGAAGTTGACCATGCCATTGTTACCATCTTTTAAACTATGATTTACTCTATTTGGTTTTTGTAGGACCTACCAACTACAGATGTCGGGAAGGCTGAATGATCTGTGCTATAGCTTTGGTAGTGAAAATGACATTGGCTGTCTCTTGAAATTTGAAGTTATCTTCTTTGATCCTGAGTTCCGTACAAGTATAATTGAAGGTTCTTTCATTTTATTGAAACAAATTAGAAAATCCAGGCATGGCTTGTTAAAAACACTAATTTTTCATGTTAACAATATTTTCATGATAATTTTACGTGTTTTAGTTTCTCCTATAGCTAGTTGGACATGTAATTGTTGTGGGTCTATGATCCATCATTGCAACACCTAAAGACACACTCATTGTTCTTGCAGTGTTCCTGTGGTCAATTGTGAGATAAAAGCCGTTCACCTATGACTCAAGTTAGTCCACAAGCTTTTTGCATGCTTGGATAAAAGATTCATTTATGGAAATCATTTCATGGAAAGAAAAATGGCGTAAGTAAAGTGTATACCTTTTTCCATATTCGTAATCAAACGTAAGTATGGAAATACAAAATTCCTTTTTATTCTTTTCTTTTCCCTTACTTTTAGTAACCTCCATTAATTATATTCTTATAATTGTACATTTCTAACAGAATGGTGCTGAAGTGATAAAGAAAAAGTGTGGTTCAATATTGCCCACAAGCTTTTGTCCAAATGGATGATAGTTTCATATGTTATCAAGAGGAAGTTGACTAAAAATCAATCAGAGGATGTCACAGGTATAACAATTTGGAAATGCATTCGAATAGTTGCAACACTTGGAACTTTAGGAGGATTTTGTTCCATAATTATATGTGATCTTTCATATAAAAATCAAATTTGAGAAACTGGCATTGCCAATGACCAATTCTTGCACATTTTATATGTGGCACAGAAAAGGTTGAGTTTATTTGGATATATATATATATATATATATATATTTCAAAGCTGACATTGATTGTATATTCATCTATGATCCAGAGAATTCAAAATTTTGAGAGCTATTTAATCTCTGAAAAGTAAAGGTAAGACAAAGGGGTTACAAATTTACCTTATCCTTTGCTTAAACTCAATGTTAGGTATTTCAATTTGGAAAAGCTTTTCCACTTTCTTCATAACTGATTTCCTATTTCTAAAAACAATGTTGTTCATCTTATTTTCATGTTGAAACTCATATGATATTATCATTGGTCATTTTTCAGGCATGCAAGAAGTCTGTACAATCTGTCACGTGGAAATTTGATTTTCATCATTTTTTTTAGGATGAAATGACATTAATTAGGCCTTCATCCAAAGTTTTAGTTAGGAAAAGGGAAAACTAATAATTTTCTGCTTTCAGGCATTCATGAAAGTTGTGGAATATGCGAGACAACGCAGATGGAAGAAGCTAGTTGAATTTAATGCTCAGGTATTTATGTATTTATAGCTTCTTTTTGTACTTCAATTTTAGTACAATTGGAGCTCAAGAAAGGTTTGGAAGCTAGTTCTATACTGAAAAAAGGTGTGAAAATAGATGAAGGAAACCATAGTAATTACCAACAGAAAGAATACTTGTTCTGATGCAATGGTAAAATTCAAAGATTGCTAATTCCAAAACCTTCGATAAGGGCTTTTATACCCAAATCTTCTTATTTGCATGTTAAATTAAAAAAACTTTATCATTAATTGCTGCAATTGATAGGTATTTTAAATTCTCTTATATTTTTTCGTATCATTTGTTTATTTCTCAAAGAAAGAGTATTTTTTTCTTGTTGCATATTGTTTAACCCATAGAAATGAAATGAAACCTTCGTTTCTTTTTTACGTTTTTTTCTGATAAGTTTGTCATAAAACTTGAACCAGGAACTTAAAAGAAAAATAAAAATAGTAAGTTGCAGTGCAGCACTCATATCGATTCTTACCTGAAGAACTGTACCGATGCGTTGAGCTTATGCTTTGTGAAGATGCTTCCCTGCCTGTGCCTCAATGTCTGAGAAATGATGTAAGTACTGTACCAGCAGTGACATTGAACCTAGGCATCAGTGAGTAACACCATTATTGCAATGATTAAATGCAACACCCAAGCGTTGCTCTTCTTTTCCACTAAACCATCTTACTTCTGCTTGAGTTTTTCTTTGTAGTCAATCCGTGCCATTGTTTAAAGCTGTAAATAAAAATGGGTGCTTTGCTTGGAGACATGATATATCCAGATTATAAGCGTATTATACCACTTGGAATATAGCCAGGTAACCAAATATTGATACCTTGCTTTATTATTTTTTCTCGCATGGAGATGCCGAAAATTATGATTTGCATCTGAAATCTTGAAAAAAGAATATGAAGTAATCTTCATGTTTTGAAATTGATTTTGTGGGCAGCGTGCAAGGTTTACAAATTACAATCTGTGAACGCAGCGATTACAGTGGCAGGTTAACTCAAGTTAAGATCAGGTATGGTTCAAATCTAAACAATATTTAGTTCCATTTGATTTGAACATGAGCAAATCAAAGTTAATCCTGCTTATGGAAATACAGGAATATTGAATGCTCCTTACTCCTAAAAGGATCAGCTAAAATTCTCTCTTGCATCTCTCTGTGGATTTAGCTTTCTGGCTTATAAAAGGACTGAAAAGGTTTATGAAGAGGTTAGTTCTTTCTCCAAGACTTCTACATGTTATCTATATTTACATAATTGAAAGAGAAATGTATCATACTAAGCTTTGATTGACTTAAATACATGTTATCTTTTAAATAAATTTCAGTTCAAGTTGAAGAAGCTTTTGCTCGACAAAAGCAAATGAAGTTTAGACATGCATGTGTGAAGAATTTGCTACAATCAGCAAACGAGGATATTGTAACAGATCAAAAGAATGAGCTAGGTAGCTAGGAGGACAATGCTACACTGATTTCTCTGCTGCCACTACCATTCACCATAGCCATGTGCAGCTTGATGGGCTAATATCAACTTCTCTGTCTTAATTGGAACTGAACTCCTTACGTTGAAAGATTTGTTTATGGTGATAGCAAAGACACACCATCAGTGGCACAATCATTCAAACTTGGATAAGATTCACTTTTCTTGCTCAGTTGCTGCATGAACGCACTTGAGAAGTGCTCCGCAAGCATCTTAGAGAATCACATCTGCCAGAGAGGTTTCAATTAAAGCTTCATGAAAGTCCAATAACCTTTCCAATGGCAGTGTCCAGATTAATTTCACAGAAGCAAGGCCATGTTGGGTAGCCCTGCTGGCATTATGCTCATTGTACCAACTAAAGGATAAATAAACCATCTCCTATGCAGGCTCTCACATCCCTTATTGGTAAAGTAAATCCACTTGGGGCTCCCTTATCCGAGGCATCGTGTGAAAATGAGTCCTGGGTTTTTGCCATGTAGATTGGTGGATCAGAAAACCTTTGTCTGCTGTACAACTTTATCTTTGTCTCCGCCCGAGTTGACAAACAAAAAAAGAAAAGACTCGTGACGACAAGAAAACTCCTGGATGTTTTTGTTAGTTAGAAAAGTACTGATAGTGACAACAATCTTGTCTTCTTTAATAGCACAGGAAGCTCCTTGATTGATTATTTAATGAAAAATGGGGAGTTTACCTGTTGGTGTATTCCAAACCACTGGCACCATATGACCTTGCTATTGCCTCTATTTCTCTTTAACACTAATACCCAAAGTATATAGGAACTTCAATGGCTGTGTCACATTGACACATTCTCGCAGGCCCTTTTGTTCAACTAGATGGACCTAGCTACATAAATAGCACAAGAGATGCCATGCATGTGGGTGAAAACAAAGAGGCTAATTCTAAAGAATTCACTTTCGGAGTGCATCATAATGATTTTTATGGAAACGGATTGGTAGGAAAAAGACACTAACCGCTCCTTTTCCTTTTCCACCATGAGCATGGTGAGTAGAGATTATAGCATCAAATGCTCCAGCAGCCAATGCAGCGTGCAGCATTTCTAGCAACATTTTCATTTCTGCTTCAGTATCAGTTGAGAATTTGTTCACAGCAACAACCGTAGCCTTTTTTTTTTTGTTTGCAATATGCCTTGCCAAATTCACGCAACCAGTTTCAACCAGAGAAACATTCTCATTTAAGTAGACATGGTGAAGAGGCTTCCCAGCAACAACTTCAGGGCCACCACCATGCATTTTCAAGGCCCTTAGTTTTGCTAGGATAACAGCACACTGTTGTATTAGACCACTGTATCGGCACTTGATATTCATGAAGTTATTTTTCTGCTCCAATATCAGGACCAAAACCTGCTTCAGTGACCACAAAACCCACCTGGTCCCATCAGCTTCATCGCAATCTTATCAACCACGATCGAAGATTTACCATGAGCAATATTTGCGAATGAACCCGCATGAACAAGAATGGGTTCCCTCAAGGGTCTACATTAGAGTAGGGTTAATGGCATCTTCCATGAGCACTGTTAAAGCACCTGCTGCAACACCAAGATCGTCAACAGTTGAAGGATCACCGGCCCAGTTGTTTCCAATTACCATTTTGCCGAGCCGCTCTCTCGTATCAGCAAGAGATGTTGTCAGGGCTAAAACTGCCATTATCTCACTTGCAAGTGAAATATAAAATCGTGTTTCCCTCACCTCCCCCTTTTTTCCTGGGCCTTTGCCAAGGGTGATTTTCTTCAAGAACCCATCATTTACATCCATCACTCCGCTCCATGTGTTAGAATTTGGATCAATATCGTTCTACCTTTTGAGCCAAAATTTCTTTCTTAACCACATTCCACAAATGAGTTTGCTTCTGTAGAACGAAAGCTTCTGCAACCTGAACTGCCAGCAACATCATTAATCAAATTAACCACCGTCTATTTAAAACTTAACATGTATTTCTTTTTCAATCATGTAAACATAGATAACATGTAAAAGTCTTGAGAGAGAACTAACCTCTTCATAAATCTTTTTAGACGTCCTTTTATAGGCTGGAAAGCCAAATCCACGTAGAGATCCAAAAGAGAATTTTTTCTCATTCTTTTAGGATAAGGGAGCATTTAATATTCCTGTATTTCCAGAGGTAGGATTAATGATTTGGAGCTTTGATTTACTCATGTTCAAAATGGAACAAAATATTGTTTAGATTTGAACTATACCTGATCTCTAACTTGAGTTAGCCTGCAATTACAATCGCTGTGTACACAAATTGTAGTTTGTAAACCTTGCATGCTGCCTACAAAATTAATTTCAAAACATCAAGATTACTTTAAATAATACTTTCAATATGTGAATTTCAGGTGCAAATCATAATTGTTGGCATCTCCATGCTACATAAAAGCATAAAGGAGGATATCAGTAGTTGGTTCCGAGTCTACCTTCTAAGTGGTTTAATCTGCTTGTAACCTGCAAATATCATGTCTCCAACAAAGTACCCATTGTTATTGACAGCTTTAAACAATGGCATGGATTGACTACAAAGAAAAACTCAACCAGGTAAGATGGTTTAGTGGAAAGGAAGAGCAAAAGAATAGGCGTTTCTTTTAATCATTGCAACAATGGAGTCATTCACTGATGCCTAGGTTCAATGTCACTGCTGGTGCAGTATTTGCGTCATTTCTTAGACACTGAGAAACTGGCAGGGAAGCATCACCTTAAAGCATAAGCTCAACGCGTCTGGATAGTTCTCTAGTACGAAATATATCTGTGCTTCACTACCACTTACGATTTTTATTCTTCTTTAAGTTCCTGGGTTCATGTTTTATGACAATCTTATCAGAAAAAAAGGGAAAAAATTCACTTTTTTTTTATCGAAAAAAATCCCTTTACTTATCCAAAATACCAAAGAAAATTCACAAACCTCTGCTCCATATAACGGCCAGCACCAAAACCAATATGAACTCCCATTCTGACATTTCAATCTTTACTCTCAGCAGATAACAAGCATTTTGTTGATAAGGTCGTGGTTAGTATCTTATCCTGCAAAAATAAGTAAAAAAATCCCAATTTTTTTAATTAATGCAAAAAAACCAGAGGATCACGATCCTGAAAAAAGGATTATATACTTGATGATCAATAAAATAAATTGGAAGCGTTTGCCTTTCTCTATAGTGTATAAAGTTGAAGATGTAATAATCATTTTAATTGTAAAAAGGGTTATAATCAATACCAGTCATTTCTTTCAACTTTGCTGCTCTGAAGAATTATTGTCTGAACCATTATCCTTTGAAACAGAATTAGCTGGAATCATAGATGTATCTGTCATCAATTTGCACACAAGGTATATGGGCTATCTTGGACCACTCTGGTCCTTTCTTTTCGAACCGTTCATTTAGCAGTGGACAATTCCAAATATCCAGCCGCAAAAGCGAAGAAAGCATGTTCTTTTCTGGAAGAGACTTGAGGTTTGGGCAATGTCCGATGGACAAGTACTCCAGACACGGGAGGTACTGAAAGCCCTTGGAGGATAGGATTTGTAGTTTTGGTAAATTGAAGATATCGAGTCTGGTGAGAGAGCAGGGCAGCATCATTCCTATCTCCTCTTGTGGAAATGACTCTGCATCTGGACACCCATTTTGTATGGAGAGAATTTCAAGAGAAGCGAGTCTATGCAATCCCCATTTAATTAGTGGCTTACAGATATTGGGTCCTTCGATGACAAGTTCTCGGAGATTAGTAGGAATGCCCTCTTCTGGGAAGCATGTCAAACTTGAGCAATTTGTTATTTTTAATTCTTCTAGACAGTTGAGGTTGTGCATACCGTCCGGCAGAGATTGGAGTTTTTGACAAAATCCGAGGCTAAGCACTTTCAGGTTTGGGGTGATCAAACCACTTTTCGGAAAGGAAACCAAATTTGAACAATCACTTACATGTATGTTCCGGAGATGGCTGAGTTTGTTCAATCCTTGAGGTAAATACTTAATATTACAACACTCAACGATCTGAATATATTCAAGAGAAGAGCTATCTTGAATTTCTTGTGCTATGGACTCTAGCTTTGCACAACACCATATTCTCAGTTGTTTAAGCCTCGTTGGTAACTCCCCCCTTGATGATAAAGATACAAGGCATGGACAATTGCGAACATCCAACTGCTCAAGAAGACATGCACTTATAGAATTGACATTCTCTCCCTCGTCCAACAATAAACGCTGCAAATTTTCACATTTGTTAATCACTAGCCTTTTCAAATGCAAAGGCAAATTGCTCTTTGAAAGGGAAATCAGCTTTGGACAAGACAAAAGCTCTAGCACCCTAAGCGATGTGATGTAGTGCAAGCGTGTTGATAGCTTTTCTAGCCTTTCACAGTTCTCTATTCTCATTTGCTCTATGCTACCAGGGATCTTTAATTGCATCAATTCTTCTTTTTCCTCTTCTGCCCCTATGGAGACAAGTTGCGGCCAGTTTCGAATTGTCAAATAGACAAGGGACATCGACTGAGTTAGCAATCCCCAATTGTTCTCTCGCAAAGAGCACAACTCCTCGCAATCATCAATCTCAAGTGATTCCACTTTTGTTGACCCTAACATTAACCAATCTGCTGCACAAGTAAACTTGGGAATCTTTGAAAAATAAACACTTCTTAATGATCTATCATCTGCAAAACCTTTATACACTACCTGGTGGCACCTATGAATTTTTAATTCTGAAAGCATTGGAAGGCTTTGAATTGAAATCACCAATTTTTCACAGTTAAAAATCACAAGTTTCTCCAGGCAAGGGAGATTTTCTGGTATACTTCCCAACAGCTTCGGGCAATTTTGAATAAGGAGTAAACGAAGTCTTGGGAATTTTCTAGCTTCCTCGTCAACTTCACAAAAGTTCCAGTTCTCCCATTTAGGCATGTCTTCAAATTCTAAACTGTCCAATGAACGAAATGCATCAGGTGTTTTTTCTCCAAAGAACTCAACTCCCACACTAGTTACATTGTGCAATCCCTTGACGGGTAATTTTTCCAGCAATGGCAATTGCCCGATTGATGGCAATGATGTGCAATTTGGACAATTTTCAAGGTATAAAGATAGTAAATTGTTGATTGAAGAATTTGCTATCCATTCCGCCAACCTCACACCACAATAGTACCCGAGGACAAGCTCCTTAAGCTTTTTGGGAGGTTGAAGCAAATCCAACACTTTTTTCTCAATTTCTTTTCTACTATTCTCAAAGCATCGGCTCCACTTCAATTCTAACTTATCCAATCCTGGCTTATCATCTAACTTAACCTTCCAAGCATCTTGAGTTTCAACAAGATTCTCTAACCCTGAAATACAAAGTTGACCCTTGAGATTTGATAAATCCTCTAACTCCCTTATTTGACTTCCATTGCCTTCATACAAAGCAAAATTGGACAGTGTTTGAAGATCAGCTATTGTGCCAAAATTACTAAAAATGCCTTCTAATCTATATGCACCGGTGATATCAAGAAAACATAGGTTGACTAGGTTTTCCATCTCTGATGGTAGCTTCTCAAGTTTCTGACACTCCCTTAATAAAAGGGTTTCTAAATTATAAAGAGTACTTATTGACTCGGGCAAGCTTTTAATAAGAGTGTAAGAGAAATCTAAGTATCGCAAGTGTTTTAAATCTCCAATAAAAATTGGCAACTTTACGATTTGATACCCTCCCAAAGAAAGCACCCTGAGGCATCTCAAATTTGGCAACAACTGTGATAAAACATTATAGGTTACATAGCCAATTTTATCATTTGACAGCCTAAATGGCAAAAAGGTACGTAAATGTTGTGCTTCACTAATACCCTTAAATTTTTTGATGCCATCATACTTGCCACCAATGTAAGATAAGTGGCGAGTGTGCTTTGAGATTTGCCGATCACCCTCTATTCTGAAGCATTTTTCTCCAGCAACTGATTGAGCCAAATCACTGATGAGGTCATGCATAACAAATCGAGATCTATCTTTATTTGATATTTGCAAAAGAGACCTTGATACTAGATCTCCAAAATACTTGTGGCCTAGAGCTTCAATGCTATGTTTATCCCTTGCTTCTTGTAAAAAGCCTTCTGCCTTCCATAACAAGTTATTTTCTCTCTCTTGAAATTCATCACCTTAGAAGATGGTATAAAGCTTTTTGTAAAGATTTTAAAATTGAACATTATACCAAATGGTCTGATAAGATACTATCTCTAATATATCTTTCCAACATTCAAGGTCAACATTTAGTACGCGGCAAGCCTCCAAGGGTTTTGGCAGCCAAAGGCAAGCCGTCGCACTTCCTCACTATTTTCTCAGCAACTTCTTTTAGATTTGGATGTCCTCCAAAATCTATGGCTCCCAATGCATGTTGAGCAAACACAGACAAACAATCATCTTCTGACAAAACTTGTAAAGAATGAGCAAGAGAAGCACCCACTGTAGATGAAACAGCAAAACTTCTTGTTGTCACGATAATTTTGCTTCCTGGAGTCCTTGTTAGAAATGGAGATTGTAAAATGGTCCAATTATGATAATTCTCATTCCAAACATCATCCAAAACAATCAAAAATTTTTTCTCTGACAACTTCTTCTTTAATTTTTCTTGAAGTGAATTCAAATCATCGTCATTGCATGGCTCAGAAGTTACTGATTGAAAAATTGCTTTTGTTATTCTAGTGACATCAAAATCATCAGAAACACAAACCCATGCTTTGATATCAAAATGATTTTGAATAGTAGCATCATTGTAAACAAGCTGGGCTAAGGTTGTCTTATCGATCCCTCCCATGCCAACGATGGGAATCACAAAATTTCCTTCATCATCACTCTTGAAGACCAATTCAAGTATTGCTTCCTTGTCTTTGTCTCTGCCATATACATGAGTTTCAATCTGCAGAGAAGTAGGTTGCTGCCTTTCTTTCATTCTGTTGGATTTCGAGCAGTCAATCATTCTCAGTTGTAACTGATTTTTTTGAGGCTCTAAATTTTTCAATTTGGCAGAGATATCTTTTATCTTTGACGCCATGCCCCTGTTAAACATAACAACATTGAATGAGTCAGAAATGAGTTTGGGTTTCTTACTTGAGCTACCACGACATTCCAACATCAAATTGCGCCTTGAAGTTTCGGTTTCAAGCTCGTCTACAATGTCATCCACATCATATGCCAAGTTTAGGAGGTCCGACAACCAAAATTCCACAGATTGATCTTTTAACTGCCTCTCCTCGGCATCATCAAGCAGTGCACGAATCTCCAGCAATTCTTTCTTTAACTTCTCGAGCTCTTCTTGAATATGCTGTTCACTGACAAATTGCAAAAACTCAAAAGACACCAATTTATCTAGGAGAAAGTCAAAAAACTTAGAAATAGCAACTTCTCGTATAGCGGACAGTGCTCCAAGCAAAGACATGTTTGTTTTGTGTTCTTGCAAGAAATTAGAAGAAAACTGAGAGCAGAGAAGATTTTGAAAACAGTTGAGCTAGCAGGTGGAAAGGAAGTTTGATTTTTATTTCTCTATCCATAAAATCATATCCAATAATCTAAGGGAAGAAAAACTTATCTATAAAAGTATAGTATGAAAGTGGTTTTTGAATTTCGCCGACACAGATATGTTGATTAATAATTTTTAATGATCATTCAACAAATTGAAAAGTAAGCGCAGGCTTCACTTGAATTTTAGTATTACTTTTTTGGAGACACTCCAATAAGTCCTCGACAATGGTGATGTTAACAATTTTAAAGGCTACAAAACAAATTAGTGGAGGTTGGGATTTATATTTTAAAAGCAAATTGCATGGAAAACGTATTTTTTTTAATTAAAATAATTAAGTGATCAGTATTTTGTGAATAAGAAACGTTTGTAAAATTTATCTGACCTTTACAAATCCATTCCAAAATCTAACCCCTCACAATCCAAAATGAAAATAATAATCTAATAATCCAAAACTTTTAAATGCAATAAAGTAACCTAACGATACCTCATGATTAATTTGTCACCCTTTAAGTTGAGATGAATTTTGCTAGAAGATTTGGGCATGTGAGCTGATCTTATGAAAAGATTGATTTGCATTAATAACTTAAGTTTTTATAGAAAAATAGCCGAAGTTATATAACACCTTTAATATAGAGAAATTATTTAAATTTCATCTGTAAAATTCATAACAAAAAATTATTAATGAAATTAGGGGTCATCATATATACCCTAATTTTTTACTGTAAAGAAACCCTATTATGGTATATTTAAAATGTGAATAAATTAATATGATAAACAAAAGAAAAAATGTCAAATTTATCACTATAATAATTGAGATCCATATTTATGCAATTTTAATTACATAGGGATGAAAAATAGAATCATCCAAAATTTTTTATTATGTCATGTTGACATAGAAAATATTTCATATATATATATATGAACACACACACTTGGAAAATTTCATGCTGGAAAAAATAAACAAGACAATTTAGTGTTTTTTTTTGTATTTAATTAGTAAAAATGTTTAAACTTATAAAAGTTTTTCAAAATTTTTAAATTTATTTAGAAAACCAAAGCTTGATCAATCAAATTAAAATGAACAAGAAAATATATACTTATAAAAAATTAAAAATTATATTTAAATTTTTATAAAATTAAAAAATTTTCAAAATATCCTTGATGTCAATTCATATCTTTTGTGCATTTTATTAGGCTTATATTATATAGTTAAGTGTGACTCCAATTTGTTAACACCCTATTTTGATCGAAATCATTTAGAATATTTTCAAGTCTCAAGTTAGTATCGAGATATCGATTCATAATATTTTAGGCTTTAAGGTTCTAATTGGCTTTAGATAGTCAATTTGGGTTTGGACTTTAATTATTACATCAAACTTGGCTTTAGTTAAGAAGGTCCATTTTTTCCTTTTTTTTTTGGTTATATTTTTCACTTTTTAATATTCTTGTTAAATGGCTATTTATTTTCAAAAAGAAAAAAAATAAAATTTGGATAAGTAAGATAATTCATGAAATCTTTGAATTAAAGTGGTATTCTTTTGAAGATAGAGTTCTGGAGTTGATTTTAAGAAGTAAGTGCAAAATTTTTAAAGTTTAATCTGGTTTTAACTGGTTTCATATCACAATCGGAGTTCATCGATTATAAAAATAACATCAACAATACAAAGTGGAAGGTGCCCGATTTGAGAGTCATATTGGGATCCAAAATTTTCAGATAATCCAATTTCCAGCAACAATTGATCAATAATTCACCCAGCATGAACTCATTCTTCGAGCACCTGTACCTCCGAATTGCCAGGAATACATGGACAATGAATCAATCGTAATTCAAACACAAAAATCCCAAATAAATGCAGCAAGATCAAGAACTGCTAGCAAACTCAGAGGCTAGCAAATAACCACAACACACTAGAAGTTATATCGGTTCTTTTTTTTTTTTTGGGCAAATTGCATAATATTATGAATTTTTAAAATTCAATTCAAACATTCATATAATCCGATCCAAACAGAAATAAATTTTATCAGTTTAATTCGATTCAATTTATTGATTTTTAAATTTTTGTTTTTTATATATTATTTTAATATAAATTTTAATATATTTAAATAGATTTTATACAAATTTATTATTTTTATTTTATAAAAATTTAAAAAATATATAAAACTAATAAAAATATATAATTCCGTTCGGTTTGGTTTGGTTTTTCACTTTCTAATTTGAAATTTGATCCTAACTTAATATATACATTTAATATTTGAATTTAATTTAAATTGAATAAAAAAATGATTTGAATCAAACCGAATACTACAATTTTGAATTAGTTTTTTATTTTTTTATTCTTTTTTCACTCTTAAAACACACAAGATACAGCCACAATTACATAAAAAGTAAACACCATCTACAAATCAACAGCTTTCAAACACAACATATAAGAAACAACCAGGAAATATACAAGCAAGTAGGCAAAAATCTTTTAGCAAGAATTGTTTTTGCTTTCGGCTTTGTGTGTTGGAAAGGTTTATGTTATTTTGAGTTAGTTGATTAGGGTTTTTTGAGTTAGTTGGAAAGACAATAATTTTTTTGGGTTTTTTTTATTTATTCACATATTTTATTTACTTATTTTATTTATTATTTTAAATAAAAATGTGTCTTCAAATAAAAATATTAAAATAATTTTCATGAAATCCTACCAAGATATTGAGTGATATTTTTAGACAGAAAAATTCTACCAACGTATTAGAGCATATTTTTAGATAGAAAATTTTACCAAAATATTAAAAAATATTTCAAAAAATGAATAATTATATATATGGGTTGTGAAAATTAATTTTTGAATATCCAATTATGGAATTACTAAAAATGTTCAAATAGCAATTTTTATGCAAATTCTTAAGTGAGAAATTACTTTTAAATTTTATCAACATATTGAAGAATTTAGAAAAAGATTTTTAATGTCAAGACTCTAAAATTTCATTTGTCATGAATAAAGTTTTTTATTTTAAAATGAAATGAATAAAACAACGAAACATCTCTAAACATTACAAATAATCTCTTTAAATGCTTCTAAGATGAGAAAATATTCTAAAATTATTACCAACATATTAGAGTAATTTAAGGATAATTTTCAATAAATAATTATCTGGCAAGATTTTTTAGGTTTTTGGATAACATGAAGTCAACTGATACCATTTTTTGGATGGATGTTTTTGGGGTGTTATAAACTTTTCTGCACGTAATCATACTTTTGAATCCAATTTTAGTTTCATAGACTAAAACTACTCTTTTAAGGAACTTGGGTCAAGCTTGAAATTTTTGTTTAAAAGGGAACAAATTCAATTAAGTAGCCAATCGCACCTAAATAAAAAAGATTGGTGGCGACTCTTAAAGTTTGTGTCTAATGATAAATTTACAAACTTATACGTTATGATAGTTTAACAACTCCACTGGGCTACCGAAAGTTAAACCAATAATAGATTTGTGTTATTCAAGCCTTACCAAAATTAATTAGTTTTTAATATTTTTTTTAAATACTTTTCATTCATTCTACTTATTTATTTTTAGCATTTGTTATCTTGTTATTCATATACATTTTTATAACATGAGCTCTATATCGAGCTCCATCCTTTAAGAGAGAGAAGAATATCTACACTTTTATGAAATTTCATGTCTTCACATGAGCTAGCAAAATACTACCACTCAAATTGAATCTTTTCCACTCATAGCCTATGATGGTTGAGGATTAGGTTCCTTACTAGTTTGTCATAGATAAGGATGTGAGGAATAATTTCAAAACTTTTAGATTATGAATCCAAACCACATGTAGTAAAACATAAAAAGCCAATATTATATTAGAGCTATATCCACCCATTATTATAATGTAACCCTAATTATGACATATGAGTGAACTTTTCGAGTTTTATTTATAGCAACCTACGAAAGGTTAAAAATTTTTATGGTTATTCAATCTCTTATTTATTGTTAAGTTGTTATATTTTAAACTTTAATCATGCATCGTTAATATATGCATTCATCCATGCATCACAATATGGCAAACATTAGTACATGCATTCATTTATCCCTTCACACATTGTTATACATACATTCATTTATTTATGCATCATAATTTGTTATGTGTCAAGCATTTAGTGCATGCATTCTTTTATGCATAGAGGATTCTTAAGCAAGTTAGGATAATCTTGAAAACTTCTTTGCATAAACCCTAAAGTAACATAGGCCTGTTAATTGTGGTACATAAAGTTCAAGAATAGCTTGATTGTCCTAGAATCTAATCCAACTTGCTCACCATTAGTACAATACTCGAGTCGAAGCCAAACGTATGGAGCAAGAGAATTCTAGCCTTATTAAAAAAATGGAAAGGGCCTAAGATGAGCTTAGAAGAGAACTAAACAAAATATTAAAGGCCTTGAATAGCTGAATAAAGGGAAAGCTATGGAAAAAGATTTCACTTTACAAGAGCATCCATCACAAGATATTTTTCAATCTTTTGTACCTTTTCAGGTATGGCCTATTTTAGACTTAGTCCTCTTAAGGCATTTTTCCACAACAATTCATATTTTATGTAGGATATACCTATCTTGGGATACCTTTTGCATCAACCCAAAGATAGTTTCAAATCTTTACAGAAAGGTAGTAAAGCCATTTAAGTCTTTAGCTTAGATGATCCAAAAAAGAAAAAAAGCTAAAAGTGAAGGAAAAGCTAAAAGTGAAGGTAATTAAGGCCTTAAAGGACTTTAAATTTGAAAAAAGATGAATCTATTAGAAAAAAGGTTATGGGCTATCCAAAAACATAGATTTTTACGACTCTATGGATGCAACTGACCTCTATTTGGTCGAAGATATTGTAATCTTTTCAAACTTTAAGGTCATAAAGTTTAAAAAGTATAATAGTACTAAATGTTCGATTACACATGTCACTATGTAATGTTGGAAAATGGCTACCTATAGTAGTGATGAAAAGCTCCTTATTATCTTAGTTACGGGTAGAATGTCCAGTTAGATATGACCCGTCTTCACTTTTGAAAGGAGCTTGCTAGGGCATTCATTACATAGTATGGTCACATTATATACTTGGTTACTGATCACCTTTATTTACAGACATGAAAAAAAAGACGATAGAGTCATTTAAGAAATATGTCCAAAGATAGAGAGATATGGCTACGTAAGTTCAACCACCTTTAATTGAGAAAGAGATTACAATAATGTATGTTAGTACCTTCAAGGTATTTAATATGAGAAAATGATAAGGAATGCAATAAAGAACTTTGCTGACATAGTGATTTCAAAGGAGATTATTGAAAATGCCATAAAAAATAATAAGGTTAAAGGATGAAAGACAAATAGTACAAAAAAATATGGGATGCTTAAGAAAAAAGAGAGTGAAGCTCAAGTTATGAGCTATGAGGGGCAAGAATTTGAAAGTTACGCCTTGTATTTCCATCACTTGGCCTATGAAGCAACATCCTATTATCCATATCAACTAGTGTCAACACCAGCTTTTCAACCCAATGTTTTAACCTCAAACACCTGTATACATAACTGACTTTACCACTAAATCACCTGTAAGACTAGTTTTAAGGCTCAACAATCAATCAAACAATTCGAAGAGAACTTGAAACAACTAAAAGAGAGCCTCATTAATCCTATCTTTATGACCTACACTAAGTTATTCTCGAAGCTTGTTAAAAATCACTTGATATCACCAGTTCATTTGAAACTATTAAAGTAGTCTATCTTAAATGGTATGATGCCAATGCCATATGTGATTATCATAATGGAACATAGGCCATTCTATAAAAAGTTACTCTATTTTCAAGCACAAGGTGCAAAGTTTGATCTAAGTAGGCTTGGTGAGCTTTGACAAACCAAGGGGTTGAATGTCAATAAAAAACCTTTATCGATCACACAGGGGCATAATTTTGGGAACGACAAGAAAGTTAAGGCTGGCTGAGAGTTGTTTTTCATTTTAAGATTTCTTTGAGAGTAATACTAAGATTTGTTTTATGTATTAGGAATTTATTTTTATCAGTTTAATAAAAATGATAAGGATAATGTTTTTCATTATATTATCTCATTCATCCATATCACTATTCTATGCTTTATTATTTCCTATTCTTATATACCAAATGATGAATGTTTAGACAATGATGACAATAATTTAGGATTTAATTTTGGAAACAAATTTGTCAAGATTATTTGAGTGAATTGTGTAAAGGGAGTTAAAACGAGCATACAAATTTTTTCCATTGGAAAGCAAAATAGGGATGTCTCATTAGCATGTGGTTCTTTATGTTTGTCTTTATTTAATAAATGACCTTTAAAGAATGTATTCATATTTGAGATGAAAATTGATCATTTTTCTTTTTACCTTTTAAAAAGTGAAATCATCCTTTGCTATTTCTTAATTTTGAGCCTATTATGATTTCTTTTTTCTAATGATCCAACCAAAGATCACCTTTCACACTAGAAGGTAAATTTTGGGGAAAAAACCTATTTGAAAGAAAAGGCAAAAAAGAAAGATCACAAAAGATCTCAAGGATGAATATTGGAAAAAGACATTTTCACAAAAAAAAAGTGAATGACATAAATAATCTGAGGGGGGCAAAGTAGAGATAATTCTTTTATGAGTGAATTTTTCTTTGAAAGAAAAAATATGAATAAAAAAAGGAAAATAAAAGATGTGAAAAAATGATGAAGAATAAGGCAAAGTACCAAGTTGTTTCATACGATGAGAAATAATTCTTTGGTTTATAATCTTTCAAACATATATTTTGAGCCAATTTTATCCTTTTTTCCATAAACCTTACCTTAACCTAAAATACGTGCCTTAAAGTATATTTTGATCAAATATGATACTTGAATTGAATAATAATATATTGACTTAAAGCAAGCTTGTGAGAGGACAATGAGATATGATTTGTTCCAATGTTTTGGGGTTGGTTTAAAATTTGATGAGAGATATCAATAATGGATTAAATGAAAAAAAAATAAAAAAGAGAAAATGTGAAAAATAACAAAAAAATAGAGAAAAGGAACACTCAAATTGAAACTAAAAAAAGGTGATTTGAGTAGAAAATTTATCTAAGTTGAAAACAAAAGAGGCAATAATGATGGGTGGAGGTTCAATATAATTTAAAGGTCCTATGAAATTGAGCCATGGTTTGATTAGCTCAAAATGATTTAAAAAGTCAATAGAATGAGTTTTTGAAAAAAAAATTTGAATTAGAATTCAACATCATTTGAATATTCATTATTTGGAAGCCATTATCCTATCTAAACATTTGTTGTAGTGACTTGCTTTCGTTTATTGGCTTATTTGGTCTCGAGCATATTACTTTTATTCTTTTCTGCAAAGAATACACTTTTTTCTCTAAGTTATTTTATTCTTTACCACTTTTGCATCCTCATCATGAATAGAGAAAATGTGTGATTGCATTATACTTGTTATTGAAATGATGAAAGTAAATGGATCATAATGCTCATAAGAGACTATTGCAAATGAAATTTTGAAAAGATGTTTTAGAAAAGGTAAATGGGGTGACCAAATGAAAATGGTGATGGATCAATTAAAGAACTTTTGAGTGGTGACCAAATGATGAAAATGACAGTGGATCAATTGATAGAATTTGTGAAACTGTTAGTGTTAAGAAGTTGAAAAAGAAAGATGAGATAGCGAAGTCTTGAGAACCTTATTACCGCAATCAGAATTACATGAAATAGATTGACATTTGCACTCCATGCATTGCATTCATGATAGTCACTTGATAGATAAGAGTTTTGACTTTCAATTTTGAAATTAATCCTATCAAAGGCTAAGGAATTTTTTTGAGAAAATGTTTATTCTTGGATGAGGAAAATTTTTTAGATAAGATTTTGGCATTGAAATGAAAATGAGATTATGTTTCTTGATTGAAAAGAGTTTTTGGTTAAAATGTAAAACATTGAATAAAGATGATAACTTGAAAAGATTTTAAAGTTGTTGAGCCTTTGTTTAGGAGTCTTTTTTTGTCAAAAGATTTCTCTAATGAGAATTTCTAAAATGTGAATCCCTAGGACATTAAATTTTAGATGTGAAGTTTCAAATGTGAATCTTTAAATTTTTAGTTAAGAATATCTAAAAATCTTTCAAAAGTGAATTGTTGAATTTTGGATGTGAATCTCTTGAATTTTTCGAATATGAATATTTGAACTTTGGATGTGAATTTTTAAAAAAATTTTAATGTGAACCATTGAATTTTTAGTTGAGAATTTTTAAAATTTTTTCAAATAAGAATATTTGAATTGTAGATGTAAATCTCTAAAATTTTTCGAATATGAATATTTGAATTGTGGATATGAATCTTTAAGATTTTTCAAATTAGAATATTTGAAATTTTTTATTGAGTATTTCCAAATGCAAAGAATCATATCAAATAATATAAAATGACTAAGATTTGTTCCACAAAGATTGTAAATAGAGAAAGATTTTTTGAATTAGAATATTTGAAATTTTTGATTGAGTATTTTCAAGTGCAAAGAATCGTATCAAATAATATAAAATGACTAAGATTTGTTCCACAAAGATTGTAAATAAAGAGAGCTAATTACCAAAATTGAACCTTTTAAATATATTTAGAAAACCGAAAATTAAAGCAATTACTAAATTAATTAAGCAATAAACATAAATTTAAACTTCAATTACACATGTAAATTAAACATTGCAAGAATGTAATTAAACCTTAATCTAATACGCATAACCATAAATCAACAAAAAAAATCGAAATTTAAACCTACATTACTAAACCAAAGTTAAATCAATCTTAATTAAATAGCAAGAATCAAATTAAAGAACTTAAAAACATTCATTAACCCTAAAATTGAAAATGGAAACTAAAATTAAAAAGCTAATCAACTAAATTAGATTGCAAAGCAAAAGGAATTAAATTGCAATAACAAAAATTAACCCTAATTAAATATTAGGAACCCAAAACCATGAATTAGAACTAAAGCACTTTAAAATTATCAATTACATGAAAGTTAATATTAACTTTGCAGAAATCAAATTTTAATTTAATTGCAAGAACTAATGTAAATAGAAACTTAAATTAAATTGCAAGAAAGTTTAAATTGAAAAGTTTAATTGCAAGAACAAAATTTGAATACCACAAAATAAATCAAAACTGAGTTTAAATTATAAAAAAACTTAAATCGAATGCGCAATAATTAAATAAAGAAAAAAAAGAATTGAAAGAAACTAATAAAACTTGAAAATAAAAAGAACAAGAAAGCTAAAAAAATTGAATAGGTTGGTTTGCCACCCCACCCTTACATGTTCTTTCCCTAAACAAGATATAGCTATTTATAGATAGAGAATCCTAAGGGTCGAAGTCCTGATAGAAAGCAATATGCTTCTTCAATTTGGAGTATAGTTCTTGAATGAAAGATGGCTTCTTGGAAAGTTCTTTTTTATTTTGTTTTTTTGGGTCAAAACATAATTTTAATTCTGTTTTGTTTCTCCCATGCATCTTCTCATCCTTTATCATGCCACCTCTTCATGCAACGTAAACTCTTCAAATGCCACATCCTACCAGATTTAGGAATTCAAATTTAATCTGTAATGTCTCCATGTAGCAACTAAAATTTCATGCGGCCTTAGCTTCTTTCAATGCCAGGTCCATTAGCCTAGGACTTCAAGACTACAATTCATGCAACTTCAAGTTAGCTTGCTTCCAATTAGCTTTTGAGCCTTTAAAACCTCAACTTTCAAGCAAGCTGTGATGTCCAATTTAATCCCAATCAATTGCCATATCATCCCACATAATTCTATGCATGTGTTATCTACATAAAAGTAAATAGAATTGCGTGAAAATTGAACTTGAAAATTTGCTAGAATTGTCTTCAAATTTGCCCAGAAAAATTTAGCTTGATTTTACATCAATTTTAGCTCCAAAACATTTCATAAAATCTCAGTTTAGCTCACTAAAGCTAAACATAATCATCCTTGTATTTTAATTCCAAAATCTAGCCAAATTGCCTCAAAATTCATCTTTTTCCATTTTTCCAAAATTTTTTCCTGCACATGCACAAATTAAACTAATTAGGGAGGGAAATTAAATTATTTTGCCATGAACTAATCAAAATTCACATAGTTAAGCACTAAAAGTAACTATTTTTTAGAGTTATCAAATCTCCAAAATTTAACTTTTGCTTTTCTTCAAGCAAAATAAAACTTAGCTAAATCAGAATAAACATGCTAGAATCAATCATATAACTCCTAATATTAGATTCTCATAAGTTCCTTAAAATTGCACAGTGAGTATATCTTAAAGAAAATCATTAGCATAGTTTAAGCACAAGAATCATTCAAGAATAAGTAATTGGAAATGAGTTTTTTTTTCTTGTCCCTACAAAACAAAATCAAACAAAACAAGCATTATTTGTCCTAATAAAAATCAAAATAACAAATTTGATCCTAAATATGAAAAACTTGAAATTTATAATTTGGGTTGCCTCTCAAGTAGTGCTAGTTATAGTCAAGCTTAACTATATCCAAAATTTCATTCATTTAAGTCCACCACACCCTTCTTTGTATATGCATCCATTCATCTCACCATCTTTTATTTTTTTTCATGATCTCATTCATTGGATGATGCTTTAAGAAATTGGGCGAGCATGTTTCAACAAATGCAATTCCCTTATACACACTTTTGTTACTCATTGTAATCTTGAACTAGTTGATCTATTCTTTCTCCATGATATTGCATCCTTTACTTTATTTTTCTTCTTTGTTGGACTCCTATAAGTTCGCTTTGGCTTTACCATCATAAGCTCATTCTTCACCAATTTTGCATCTCCATTGAACATTTCTTTCACAGCAACCTTCTCTTTAACAATAATAGGATCACCAATCTTGAACATAATGTTTCTTTTTTGAAATCTCATGATTAATTCTTTATTGTAAACATCAATTAATGATATTGAAGTTGCTAAAAATGGCTTTCCTAAGATGATAGAAGCTTCATTATCATTAGCTATATCAAGCTCCACAAAATCAACAAGGAAGGCATACTTATCTTATTTCACTAACCATTTCACCACTCTTGTACTTCATAGAACATAATAGGCACACAAAAATCAAAAGAGAAGGCATACTTATCTAATTTCACTAAAGCATTTTCTACCACTCTCTTTGGATACTTCATAAATTTTTGAAGGCTTCAACTCTCAAATACCAAGCTGTATAAAAATAGAAAAAGGCATTAGGTTTATGCTATATCCTAATCACACAAAGCTTTTTAAATGAAAATAAGTAGAATAAGAAAGTAGACAAAATCCTAGATCAATTCAACTTGATGGCAAGATTTTTTGAGCGCAATTAATGCTACACTGGCTTCAATAAGCTGTAACTATTGTCAATCTTGAAGTAAAACATCCAAAATTGAGGCTTACAGGGGAGTAACATCAAATGACAATCGATTTTGAATGGACATTCTAAGAGTTAGCTTCATCTTTTTTTTTTTACCTTTTCTTCTTGAAATTTGAAATTAGTAGCTTTTTCTATGAAATCTAAATATTTAATTTTAACCTTCATTTTCACATCTTCTTGTTTCTCACTAGCAACCATACCTTTCTATTCTTTTTCATTTTTTTCATCATCAATCACTAGTTTCATCTTGTCTCCTACCAAAGGTTCTTATTTCCTAATTTTAATTTCCTCATCTTTAGTATCCATTAATGTCAAATCTTTTTCTTCTATAGAATCTTATTCAATTGCTTCATCTTTAGTCATTGAACCCTTATCTTCAATAAGATCTTTCACTACCTTACAAACCTAAACATCTTCACCACAATGGGCTCCTCTATCATATCATCATAATTCTAATCATAATCCACCCTATTCAACCCCTCATCTTTTAATGAATTAATAACATTGCATTCTTTCCTTTTTACCTTTTTTGATTTGTCTCTATGTTATTTAGTAAGGTGTTTTAAAGATGGCTACTTAAATCATTGGCTAATTGACCCACTTGCAACTCAAGGTTTTTTATGAAAGTTGCTTGATTTTTTATGGTTGTTGTTTGGGTTTAAAGGATTTGTTGAACATTTCCTCCAAAGATTGTTTCTATTTTTGGAATGGTAAGGAAGGTTAGTACTATAAAGGTGGTGTTTGGTATTGTGGGGTGGTAGTTGAAAACTAGGGGTTAAATAGGTTTGAAATTTGAATATAAAGTTTGGCCTTGGTACCCTATGAGAAGTTTAGGTGATGTTTCTAAGGTTATATGTGTCATTATATGCATTATATTATTGCTTGGGTGATGTAACATATTGGACTATTTCAACTTGTATAGGACACTAATCACTAGAATGGCTACCCCTATAAATATCATAAGTAAAGAAGGGGCTTTGAATGGATTAGACTTAGGAAGGGATGGTATTGATTCTTATAACTTCTACCTTTTTGGCTAAGGTTGTAACTTGGGTGGTTGAGGCAAAGTAGGCATCAATCTCATAAACCCTAACATTTTTTTTAGTGATTAATTTTTCATTAGACCATTGGTAGTTGTTGGTTGCCATATCTTCAATCAATTCATAAGCATCTTCAACAGACTTACTCATCAAAATACCCCTAGCAATAGCATCAACGATGGTTCTAATCTGCCACACTAAACCATTATAAAAAATTTGGATATGTAACTACTCGACAGGCTATGGTGTGGGCATTTCTTTAACATCTGCTTGTACCTGTCCCAAGCTTTATACAAGGATTTCGATAAAAACTACATAAAAGTTGTGATATCATTACGCATCATTGCAGTTTTAGTATGAGAGAAGAATTTAGCAAGAAACTTCTTTGCTAGATCATCCCATGTAATAATAGATCTAAGATGAAGAGACACTATCTAGCTTTTAACTTTATCTCTAAAAGAGAAAGGAAACAATCTTAGTCTAATGGCATCATCAACAACACCATTATGTTTAAAAATATCACATATATCAAGGAAATTAGATAAATAAATATCGGGGTCATCACTAGGCAACCCCTAAAACTATGTAAAAGTTAGAACCATTTGTATAATTGATGGCTTTATTCCAAAATTATTAGCTTGTATGATAGGCCTCCTATTTGAGGGCAGAAAATCAGCTATTTATGAGACTACATAGTCCCCTAGTGTTTTAGGCTCTTGAGGATCGACCATAATATTTTATAGAGCAAGAGCTTGTTTTCTTTCTTATCTTAGCCTCTTAAAAGTTCTTTCATTTTCAAGGTTAAGAGAGATAAGCTCTAAACTCTTAAACCTATGCATCCAAGAACCAAAACAAATTAAATCAAAATAAAATAAAAATATGAAAGTTTTACTACATCAGTCCCAGGCAATGACACTAAAAACTTGATTGAGTATCTGCAAGTGCATAAAAAGATAAAAAAATTAAAGCAATTGCCAAATTAATTAAGTAATAAACATAAACTTAAACTTCAATTACACATGTAAATTAAACAATGCAAGAATGTAATTAAAGCTTAATCTAATATACAAAACTATAAATCAACAAAAAAACCAAAATTTAAACCTAAATTACTAAACCGAAGTTAAATCAATCTTATTTAAATTACAAGAATCAAATTAAAGAACTTAAAAACATGCATTAACCCTAAGATTGAAACTAGAAACTGAAATTAAAAAGCTAATCAACTAAATTAAATTGCCAAGCAAAAGGAATTAAATTGCAATAACAAAAATTAACCCTAATTAAATATAAGCAACCCCAAACCATCAATCAGAACTAAAGAACTTTAAAATTATCAATTACATGAAAATTAATATTAACTTTGTAGAAATCAAAATTTAATTTAATTGCAAGAACTAATGTAGATAGAAACTTAAATTAAATTGCTAGAAAGTTTAAATTGAAAATTAAATTACAAGAACAAAAGTTGAATTGCATGAAATAAATCAAAATTGAGTTTAAATTATAAAGAAAACTTAAATCAAATGTGCAAAAATTAAAGATTGAAAAAAAAATTGAAAGAAACTAAAAAAAAACTTGAAACAAAAGAACAAGAAAGCTAAAAAATCTAAATAGGTTAGTGTGTCACCTTAACTCCTACATGTCCTTTCCTTAAACAAAATATAGCTATTTATTGTTAATGAATCCTAAAGATTAGAGTCTTGATAAAAAGTAGAATGCTTCTTTAATTTGGAGTAGGGTTCTTGAATGAAAGGCTACTTCATAAAGAGTTCTTGTTGATTAGGTTTCTTGGGTCAAAATAGAATTTTAAATCTATTTTGTTTCTTCCATGCAATCTTCTCATCCCTTATCATGCTACCTTTTCATGCAACATAAACTCTTCAAATGCCACCTCCTACTAGATTTAGGAATCCAAATTTAATTTGTAAAGTCTCCATGTAGCAACTAAAATTCCATGCATCCTTGGCTTTTTTCAATGCCAACTCTACTAGCTTAGGACTTCAAGAGTGCAACTCATGCAACTTCAAGTCAGCTTGATTCTAATAAACTTTTGAGCCTTTTAAAACCTCAACTTTCAAGCAAGCTGTGATGTCCAATTTAATCCCAATCAATTGCCATATCATGCCATATAACTCTATGCCTGTGCATTTACAAAAATTACATGGAATTGCATGAAAATTGAACTTGAAAGTTTGCTAAAATTGACTTCAAATTTGCTTAGAAAATTTAGCCTTGATCTTACTTCAATTTAGCTCCAAAACATCTTTATAAAATCTCCAATTCAACTCTCCAATACTAGACATAATGATCCTTGCATTTTAACTCCAAAATCTAGCCCAATTGCCTCAAAAGTTATCTTTTTCCATTTTTCCAAAAATTTTCCTACACATGCCCAAATTAAACTAATTAGGGAGGGAAATTAAACTATTTTGCCATGAACTAAGCAAAATTCATGGAATTAAGCACTAAAAATAACTTTATTTTATAGAGTTATTAATTTTAGATGTGAATCTCTAAAATTTTTCGAATGCAATTCTTTGAATTTTGATGTGAACTTTGAAATTTTTTATGTGAATCCTTAAAGTTGTTCGAATGAGAATCTTAGAAATTTTAGATGTAAATCCCTAAAATTTTTTAAATGCAAAAATTTGAATTTTTTTTTATCTAAACTAAGAAATTTTATATGTGGATTTACAAGAATTACAATTGCAAATCATTGATGTCTTTTGAGAATCTTTCAATTTTGCTAATCTTTGAAACTTTTATAAACCTTGGGATCTTTTACAAACCTTAGAATCACTTATGAACCTTTGAATATTTTTGTGAATATTTGAATTCTTGAGAATCTTTAAATTCTTGCGAATCTTTAAAACTTTTACTAATCTTTGATTATTTTTGTGAATCTTGGAATTCTTATGAATCTATAAACTTTTGTGAATCTTTTTTAAATTCTTGAGAATCTTTGAGTTCTTCCTAATTTTCGAACTCTTATGAATCTTAACCCTTGAATCTTTTACAAAATTTTAAATGTTTTATGAAATTTTCAATGATTTGCCAGTCTTTGAATATATTTGTGAACGTTTGAAATTATTGAGAATCTTTGGATTTTAAATTGAAAACCTTTGAACTTTAAGTTGGGAATATTTGAATTTCAAATTGGGAATTTTAAATGTTTGTGAATCTTTGATTTTACAATTAAGAGTCTTTGGCTTTTATCATTGTAAATTTTTGAAACTTTTGCATATATTCATATTACAAATCTTTATTTCAAATGATAATCTCTAGATTTTTATTTTGAGTTAGACCCGAATGTAATGAGTGTATATATCTTTGCACAATTCCTAATGTACAAAAAATTTACAAAGAGATGTAACTGTAAACACCCTATTTTGTCTCTAGTCATTTGAATTGTTCTTGAAGCTCGAGTTAGTGTTGAAATTTTGATTCATAATGGTTCTAATTGGGCTTTAGATAGTCAACTTGTGTTTGGGCTTTACTTATTACAATAGACTTGGTTTTAGTGAAGGCCTATTTTCTTTCTTTTTTTAAATATTTTTCACTTTTTAATACTTTTTTTAAATGGTTATTTATTAAAAGAAAAACAAAAAATTTGGATAAGTAAAATAATTCATGAAGCTGTTGGATTATAGTAGTATTCTTTTAAAGATTGCTCTAGGGTTGATTTTCAAAGATAAGTGCAAAATTTTTTATGTTTAATCTAGTTTTAACTAGTCTCTTATCACAATTGAGGTTTATGGCTTATAAAAATAATGTTAACAATAAGGAGTGGAAGGGGCTTAATTTGAGTGTCATACTGGTTCTAAAATTTTTAGATAACCTGATTTCCAGCAACAATTGGTCAATAATTTACCCAGCATTATCTCATTCTTCAAGCACCTACACCACCCAACTGTTAGCAATACTTAGACAAGGAATCAATCATAATTCAAACACAAAACACCCAAAGAAATGTAGCATAATCAAGAACCGCTAGCAAACCCAAAGGCTAGCAAATAATTGCAACACACAAGCTAGAGCCACAATTACACAAAAAGCAAACATCATTTACTAATCAACAATTTTCAAACACAATATACAATAAGTAAATAGGAAATACAAATCTTCTAGATCATTTTGTTTGAGGCACAAATAGACTTATTAAGGCAAAGTAGAGACATAGCCAGGTAGTAGACAATCTCTTTCTTTTTGTTGAGTTTTTTCTGATTCAACCTTCAGATTAATAGGTGATTGACATTTGGCAAATGTAGATGAGGCACAAACTAGACGTTTAATGGATTCCATAAAAGCTTTTGCTAAAAATAACTTCAAGATAATTATTTTATACAGTCTTTATGAATGCTTATGAATATGCAAAAAAAAAAAAAGCAAAGAAATAAGTTAGTTAGTATAGTAAAAGAACAACAAAGAAATAGGTTAACAAATAAAATACAACAACATGATTCCAAATTCAGGTTAATTCTAAGGGAAAGGAAACATGACTTTACTTTCAAGTTAGGCCCAAAAGGTTGACTATACAGGGTTTGGATTAAATCTAAAGGTTCCCAATCTGTTCCTCACATTATTATCGATGACAGACTAGTAAGGCACCTCAATCTTCACCCATCATAAGCTACAAGCAAAAAGAGTTCAATTTGAGTGGGGTTATTTCGCTAGCCCATGCAGAGACATGAATTCTCATAAAAGTGTAGGTATTTTACCCTCTCTTAAGGGATGGAGCCCGAATATAGAGCTTGTGTTATGTAATGCATATAATTAACATAATAGTAAATATTTGAAAATAAATAAAAAATATTAAATTTATTAAATTAGGCTTGGATGGCACGAATTCATTTATTGGCCTAACTCTCGGCTACCCTAATGGAGTTACCAAACTGTTATAACGTATAAGTCTATGAACCTATAGCTAGAAACAATTTTAAAAGTCATCACTAATCTTTTTTGGTTAAGTGCGATTGGTCACTTAATTGAATCTATCATCCTTTAAAGAGAAATCTTAAATTTGACTTAGGTATAATTTAAAAAGATAGATCATAGTCTACAAAACCAAAACTAAATCTAAAAGTGTAATTACACATGATGAAGGTTATAGCATCCTCACAACTCTCATCTAAATGATGGGATCAATTGATTTCATGTTATACAAGTCTTAAAAAAAATTTATAATTTTATCAAATAAATTTAATATTAAAAATTAATTTTAAAATTACTCTAATAGTTTGATAATAAATTAAAAAAATTTCTTCACCTTAACAATATTTATGAAGACTAATGTTTCACTATGAAGAGACGCCATTGTCGGATTCATTAATGTGTTTTCAAGAAATTAATTATTTTCAAAATCAATAAAATCTTTCAATAGTATGATAAAATTTTATTTCAAGACACATCTTCTAATAGTTTATAAGATTTTTTTTCAAAAGTTTATTTATGAATTTGTTTAGAAGAATCATTAAATCTTTCAAATTTTTTATAAGATTTAATTTTAAGATTTAAATCTTTTAATAATTTAGTAAGATTGATTCGAAAATATTTTTAATTTAATTTTATTATGAAATCCTCCAATAAGATTCATAATTTGAAATCATTTTTAAACTCACGAAAATTTTCAAATAATTTAGTAAGATTCATGGATTTATTTAAAATATTTTTAACAAAAATTGATTTAAACAACATGAATAAATAAATTTTAAATTAAATAAATAAAAAAGAAAAAAATTACCAAAAAAAATCTCAACGGCTTCGCTTGTCGGCGACTCGGTTGCAGATGATGGTTTCGCGACTCGATGCATGGCTTGGCTCGAGGCTTTAAAGAAGTAAGTCGATGGATCTTGGCGGGTCATATCTGCAATCAATGCGATATGCGGGTTGTATGGTATAATGAGATACAAAACGGTGCCGTTTCTTCAAGCTAGAAAAGTAGAATTTTGTTTTCTGCTTTACTTTTTTCCAGCTTTCTCTCTCTTCGGAGTAGTTCTCTAACGTCTCTCTAAACTGCATGCCAAAAATTAGTAATGTCATCGGAAAGTCTAAAGTTTCGCCAAAATTTTCAATGGTTTCTGGGAATAGTCAAAGAACGTGGGCGGGAACTGGGAACTATCGCTGGAATCACGTTGGGAATTGGGATTTTCGTCAAAAAGTCCTAACTTTCATTGAAAATTTTAAGGAAATCCAGAAATTTCCGGAAATTTTGTAGAAAAATTCACTTTTGACAAAATTCAACCTTTCAATGTTGTTCTGCCCTCTAATTCCCTCCAATTCTTCAAAACGACTCTGAATCAAAACAATAAACACGTAAACTAGAGCAATCAGTGCCTATCTCACTCTCATATTTCTCTTCGATTATTCTCCCTAATTTCTGTGTATCTGTTACTGTTAAATACTGGTTTATTTATAGGGAAAATATTCAGACTTCATAAGGATTACAAGTTGAATAAAGATTAAAGTTTCTGATTTTCAAATATTACCAAGAACAAACATTTTAAATTAATCTCTTTAAAACAGACCAACTTGATCTAAATCCCTAAAAGTCCCATGAATTATCAACCTCAAAAAAATATACACATTTTCGCACTTAGCCAAACCATCACTTCGTTTTTTCATTTTTGGGTTTTTTTTTTTCAACAAGCAAAGTCAAATAAAAATAAAAATAACATAAAGATAAAATAAGGATAAATAATATAAATAAAATAAAGATTACTATAAGATAAACATAAGATAAATATAAAAAAATAAAAATTGGACATTGAACATTTGAATTTGAAATTAACCCGAGCTCAATTGATTTAGATTTTAAAAAAAAATGAAATGTCTGCAAATAGCTTTGGCACAATCCTCCTTTCAATATGCCATATGAGCAATTTAATCTTTTTTCTTTAGTTTTTTTTAGGAAAGCTGGAAGCAGTGACAACTAACATAGTCTTGATATCAACCATTTTTAAAAAGTCAGTGGCTTAATAACATTCTACATTTTAGAAATTGCACTAAATCCCATACATAGAACAAATTACCGGCCTCTCATTTCCCCTCATTCACACCCATCAGTAAAAACCGTGATTCAAGTAAATGTGTTGTCAATCATCATATTCTTAATCAAGAAAAAAAAAATTCAAATATACTTCAAACCTTACAAAAAGAAAAGCCAACTGACTCCATAGAAATATGAGAAACCAACTAAAAAAAACAACAAATGCAAGTTCATTGACAAATTCATGGAAACAACTTTTTTAGATCTTAACCTTTTCCTATAGCAATAACAGTGACGCAAGAGGCTAGCATTTCATTTGCTCTCTCTTTAATAGGTTTACTCTCTAGTTTTCTTTTTCTTTTCCTCTTTAATTTTATGTTGTTTAAATTTGCATTAAGATAGAATAATAGTTACCCGTCATCGTAGAAACACAAACTCAAACCTCTAAAAGCAATGATTTAATACAAAACTTAATATATGACTTAAACAGTCACAGTTCATGGAAAGAAAAGATCCTAACTAAGTGACTGTATTGTTGGCTTCTAAGTAGCAGAATATGAGTGGGAAAAAACTCATCTACATGGTTTAGAGCATAATAAATGACTATCAACATGTTAAAAATAGTCTCACTTGATTAAAAGTAAAGGTAAAAAAAAAAATTTCACTTACCTGGATGTGCTCACTAGATCCAATATAACGAAACTATCACCATCCCATTTCTTAACAGAAGCGAATACAACAGTTTTTGTTATCATATTTTTTTTATTAGTTTAACAATCATATTTAAACCCATTGCAAACTGTAATAAATAAAATTCATCATGAAAGATATTCAACATTAATATATGAGATATAAATATAATGAACAATACCATAAAAACATATCATACTATCAGAAATTGATTTATTATGGATGAAATTTTTCTATCGATAATTATCAATGAATTATCAATGAAATATAATTATAAATATATTCGATCATCACGATAAAATATCAACAAAATTTATTGATAGATTTCATTCTATCAATAATCTATAAGTAAATATTTGACAAAAATTAACGTAAAAGTTATTGACAAAATTTCCTATCGCTAAAAAATTTTTCTGAAAAAAAATTTTAAAGGTGGCCGATTAATCTGTCAGAAAATGAAAAAAATAAAACCCCTAATCCCTTAATTCTGAAAGCTTAATTTCCGCATTTTCAAAATCTCTAAACTCCCTTTCACTCTTCTCCCTGTCTCCCTCTCTCCACCGTGACTCTCCTCACCGACCGCACCTCTCTCTTGGCTGTCGCGCCAAAGCCAAGATCTTCTGGCGCATCGTTCGTGGGTCAGTTTTTAATTCTCTCTCATTCACTCTCTATTTGGCGTGTTTATTTTGTCTAATTTTATAAAATCAAGAGCTAAAGTGAAATAGGTTTGTAGAGATTTGTGTCTTCTTTTATTCTGTGAAGAAAGGAAGCTAAACCCAAATAGTTAAATGCTTGCATTTTGAACTCTAAATCGAAAATTGTTTTATTTTTAATGAGATTTAATGGTTAATGACATTTGCAGAATGATACCCCATATGACTAAGCGTGGAGCGGCGGCCCTTGCTCGTTTGAAGGCTTACGAGGGTATTCCCCCCCGTATGACAAGATTAAGTCCCTGATGTTCTTAGGCAAGTTTCTCTACTAACTTTCATTTTTTTTTATTGTAATGTAATCCTTTGAATTTTGTTCTAATATTTTTTGCTATCTTAAAAAAAAAAGGGTAATTATAGCCTTGAGGCTTCATAAGGGGCACAAGTACTGCTTGTTAGGCCGCTTGTCATCAGAGGTTGGATGGAACCATTACGACATCATCAGGGTGAGCTTATCTTTCATTCAGTGCTTTTCTATAGACTGTCCTTAAATTGATCTACGCCTTTATGAGTTATGCCTTGAATTTTACTTCAGAGTCATTCTTTTAAACCTCGAAGATATGAAGTTGATAATTTGATTGAAGTTTTGTTTATAATTATACCTTGGACTCCAGGAGCTAGAGAAGAAGACGAAGGAAAGGGCCCAGGTTGCATATGAGAGGAAGAAGTAGCTGAATAAGCTTAGGGTAAAGGCTGGGAAGGTTGCGAATGAAACACTTATCTCTCAACTAGACATCTTTGCTCCTGAACTTCTAGTGGCTAGCTAGTTTCTTACAATTTTGTTGGTTTCAGTGTTTAATTCTCTTCCAGATGTGAAGGCTGAAAATTTGTTGAATCTGACTTTCTTGTTTTCCTATTTTGGCCGTAGGATTCTTTCAATATGTTTCAAATATGCTTTACCAACAGTTCATGCACTAACGCTGGCAGTGTTTTATTTGCTGTTGAATTTTATATGTTTTGATCACTGAGATGGTTGTGCGTGGATTCATCGTTAGCAAACATAGACAGTTTATAAATTATGATTTTGTTATCAATTTCCTGTTTTCCAAAGAGTTTAGTGTAGCACTTGGAAGTTGGAACTTAGTTCATTTCATCCGTACATCCCTCTTCGAGAGACAACATTTAATAGATATAAGTTTAAATTTTAGCACTTATATTTTTTTTATCTCTAGCTTACGTATTTTTGTTTAAAAAAATAAAATAAAATAAAAGTGGTGTTGATATGCATTCTGCACTGGTGAAAATTCGATTTCCCATTTCTTATCAATCACTTCCTTGCCAGGAGTTGGGAAGTCAGGGACCAAAACTGTAGTTTTATTGGTGTTGAAAGAAGGGCTAACGAACTTAAAAGGTATAAACAACCAGGCATATATGGTAGTTTCTTACTGCAAGAGAAAGAAGCTATATTATAGCTTGATCACAATTCACAAAACTGGATCTATTCAATAGTGTCATAACAGATTTAACAGGTTCTTGAAAAATCAAGTGGAAAAATTTTGCTATTTAGATCGCAGATTAGGAAAGAATTAGTTCATAATTTAATGAGAAATATTGATTGTGAAGGTTCTTAAAAGCACCTTTTAGTGATCGATTATCAATCAATTATCAATAGATTATCGATAGATTATCGATATTTTTATCAATAAATTATCAATTGAATTACCGATGGAATTATTATCAACAGAATTTATAAATAAAAAATTTTATTGAAAAATTATTGACAAATTTTACACATTATCGATGAAATAGTATTACTGATTTTTTTATCATTGACGAAAAATTTCAATGAAAAAGATGCTATTACCAATGAAAAATCTCATGATAAAAGTGAATTTTCTATAATGATGAAAAATAGTTGATTGAGTGATGATTTTATAGTTTGTAACAAAAATGCCTTTATAAGGCCTTTCTAGAAAAAAGAGGCTTCACTAATTCTTTGATAACAGGAAGAAGATCAAAATAATGTACAGCAATTGGTAACATTAAAGTAAAGCTATTATACATCTTCCTTCTTCTGCTTCGTGTTAAAGGAAAGCTTGGACATGGACATTGCATGATATTCACACTCTTGTACTGAAGCCAGCAAACGTTAACGATTTTCCTCTCATTTTATATTTTTTTAATTATAATTTTTATTTTATTTTAATTTAAAATGATTTTAAAAAAAATAATATGTCAAATCTCACTTTTTTATCGATTAATTTTTATCATATCATAAGTTTTATTAAACCGTTAGTTACTAGAATAATAAAAAAAAGTGAAATTCGATAATCTTATTGAAAATTTTTATTCTTTAAACACTAAATGGATAGAAATAATATAATTTAAATATCAAATTACTAATAAAGAAATAAAATAGTGTCTATTTTATACATTTTTCTTGAAAAAAAAAAAGTAAATCCTTTATTGATATAAAATTAATTAATTAAGACAAATTTGAGTTGTTTAACTCAATTATTGAAAACAATGTCAGTCGTGTTCCCATACTTTTATTAGCACTGCATTCGGTCCGGCTGTAAATAAAAGCAAAAGATTTCCAAAATCAAAGACACCAAATTAATCTTTACCAACGTCACTCCTTTTAGCTAGCTTAACTCTTTTTTTCTTTTTTAATATTCATAATTAAAAGATTATTCATAATTAAAAAACTAATTGGTAAAAAATTGTAAAAAAACTTTAAAAATAATTCAAAATTTTAAATATTAGTAAATTATTAATTTGAGTTATATTTATTATTTTTATTAAATTAATATTTAAAAATAAAATTATACCTAATTTAAATTTGAATTATTTTCAATCATTTTTGGTTGAATTAATTTTTATTAGAATAAATTCAGATTCAAATTATTTCAAATACTCAAATAATTTTAGATTCACATTATTCATGGATTTGAGTTATTTCTAGATAGAATTGAACAAGCTCAAATCATTAACTTTTTTATTAAATTGAATTGGTTTAATTTTAATTCGAATTAGATAAAATTTTTAATTTGAATTAATTTAGATGGATATATATAGCATAATTGATGAAATAGATTTTCATTGATGATGCGAAGAAATTTAAATTAAATGATGGATATTGAACGATAGATGAAGAATTAAAATGAAAGCTGCTTAAGGAAACAACCCATCTGTTTTCCAAACAGCATCCCCTTTTGTTAAAACATTTTTGTCAACTTTTGTTACTAGCAATTCCACTTTAGTTTGTCGCAGTTATCACCTCCCTTACAAAGGCTAGCACTAGCAAGGAAAAGAGTTTCCAATAATAATAGTCTGATATAATATAGTCTCCAATAATACCATTTACTTATACTTAATTTGACATTATTACACAATTTATATTAAGATGTTTGATATAAGTCCAATATTGACTTGCAAAAGATTCCCGAAATCAAGGAGCAAAAGAAAGAAAGAGAAACAAAGATCATTCAATACAATACAATTCATCTTTAACCAACTTCACTTGTTCCTGCTAACCCAAACTCTTTTCTCAATTTTCTCTACTCTCATTTCTTCCCAAATTCTTTTTTCTTTTTTTTTTCTTCATTTTGGATTCTGAGAGGTTTGATTTTGGATGGATTTGTCAAAGTCAGATATATTTTCACAATTTCTTATTTACAATATTATTTTAACTAAAAATATAAGGTTTTCATGTTCCATTCCAATTTGCTTTTTTCTTTCCAAGAGGTGAAAGCTTAAATATTAAATAATTAGTACTAGGGCTAGAGGCGCACTTACTACCTTTAAGGAAAGATGTGATTGACCTTCCACTACCCGATGAAATTTGATTTTAAAATTTATAAAGTCCAATCTCCATTAATTGGTTTTTGCACCCTTTAAAGTTGTTGTTAATATCGCCATTATCGGGGAGTTGTTGGAGTAAACGCTAAAAAATAATATTAAAAATCAAGGGGAAGCTTGTTGGAACGTTCCTCCTCTCATAGTTTTTAATTTTTTGAATGATTATTATTCAACATATCTTCTACCCACCTCAAACTCTTTTCTCTATTTTCTTTACTCTCATTTCTTCCCCTAATTTCTTGCGAGAACGCAATCCAATCATGTCTTTGCTTGGAGCCCTGTCCACTATACGAGAAGTTGTTGTCTCCAAGTTCTTTGACTATCTCTTAGACAAGTTGGGTTCTTCTGAATTCCTGCAATTTGTCAGTGAAAAGCAGATTCAACTGGAGCTGCAGAAGTTGAAGAAGGAATTGTTGGAGATTCGTGCGCTGCTTGATGACGCCGGGGAGAGGCAGATCAAAGATCAATCTGTGAAAATCTGGTTGTCAGACCTCCAAAACTTAGCATACGATGTGGATGACATTGTGGACGAGCTTGAAACCGAAATTGCCAGGCGTAATTTGATGTTGGAACGTCATGGTAGCTCAACTGAGAAACCTAGACTCATTTCTGAGACATTCAATGTTGTTTTGTTTAACAGAGGCATGATGTCAAAGATAAAAGATATCACTGCCAAATTGAAAGATTTAGAGCCTCGGAGAAATCAGTTACAACTGAGAATGATTGACTGCTCGAAATCCAACATAATAAAAGAAAGGCAGCAGCCTACTTCTCTGGAGATTGAAACTCTGGTGTGTGGCAGAGATAAAGACAAGGAGATTATACTTGAATTGGTCTTCAACAGTGATGATGAAGGAAATTTTGTGATTCCCATCGTTGGCATGGGAGGGATCGGTAAGACAACCCTGGCCCAGCTTATTTACAATGATGCTACTGTTCGTAATCATTTTGATCTCAAAGCATGGGTTTGTGTTTCTGAAGATTTTGATGTCACAAGAATAACAAAAACAATTTTTCAAGCTGTCACTTCTGAGCCATGCAATGACAATGATTTGAATTCTCTTCAAGAAAAATTAAAGAATAAGTTATCAGGAAAAAATTTTTTGATTGTTTTGGATGATGTCTGGAATGAGAATTATCATGACTGGACCATTTTGCAGTCTCCTTTTCTAACAAGGACTCCAGGAAGTAAAATTATCATGACAACAAGAAGTTTTGCTGTTTCATCTACAATGGGTGCTTCTCATTCTCATTCTTTACAAGTTTTGTCAGAAGATGATTGTTTGTCTGTATTTGCTCAACATGCATTGGGAGCAAGAGATTTTGGAAGACATCCAAATCTAAAAGAAGTTGCTGAGAAAATAGTGAGGAAGTGCAATGGCTTGCCTTTGGCTGCTAAAATCCTTGGAGGCTTGCTTCGTACTAATGTTGACCATGATGCCTGGAAAGAAATATTAGAGAGTGAGATATGGAAGCTATCAGACCTTCGGTGTGGTATAATTCCGGCTCTCCAATTGAGTTACCATCGTCTTCCTCCACATTTGAAGCGGTGTTTTGCATATTGCTCCATTCTTCCTAAGGACTATGAATTTCAAGAGAGAGAAATAATCTTGTTATGGAGGGCAGAAGGCTTTTTACAGGAAGCAAGAGATAAACATAGCATTGAAGATCTAGGCCACAAGTATTTTAGAGATCTAGTATCAAGGTCTCTTTTGCAAATATCAAATAAAGATAGATCTCGATTTATTATGCATGACCTCATCAATGATTTGGCTCAATCAGTTGCCGGAGAAATATGCTTTAGAATAGACGGTGATCAGAAAATTTCAAAGTACGCTCGCCACTTATCTTACATTGGTGGCGAGTTCGATGGCATCAAAAAATTTAAAAGCTTAGTGAAGCACAACATTTACGTACTTTTTTGCCATTTAGGCTGTCAAATTATTCGAGTTGCTGGATAACTAATGATGTTCTCATGCATTTGTTGCCAAATTTGAGATGCCTAAGGGTGCTTTCTTTGAGAGGGTATGTAATCTGTAAGTTGCCGGATTTCATCGGAGATTTAAAACACTTACGGTACCTAGATTTTTCTCACACTCCCATTAAGTGCTTGCCGGAGTCTGTAAGTACCCTCTATAATCTAGAAACCCTTTTATTAAGGGAGTGTTTGAATCTTGAGAAGCTACCTTCGGAGATGGAAAACCTAGTCAACCTATGTTATCTTGATATCACTGGTGCATATAGCTTAGAAGGCATGCCGAGTAATTTTTGTACACTAAGTGATCTTCAAACACTATCCCATTTTGTTTTGCAAAAGGGCAAAGGATGTCAAATAAGGGAGCTAGAGGGTTTACCAAATCTCAAGGGTCAACTTTGTGTTTCAGGGTTGGAGAATGTGGTTGAAACTCAAGATGCATGGGAGGCTAAGTTACATGAGAAATCAGGACTGGATAAGTTAGAATTGAAGTGGAGTGGATGCTTTGAGAATAGAAGAGGAGATATTGAGAAAAACGTGTTGCATTTTCTTCAACCTTCCAAAAAGCTTAAGGAGCTTGCCCTCGAGTTCTATTGTGGTGTGAGGTTGATGGAATGGATAGGAGATTCTTCATTCAATAAGTTACTATCTTTATGCCTTGATGATTGTCCAAATTGCACATCATTGCCATCAATTGGGCAATTGCCATTGTTGAAAAAATTACGCATCAAGGGATTGGACAACGTAACTAGTGTGGGAGTGGAGTTCTTTGGAAAGAATGCGCCAAATGCATTTCCTTCGTTGGAGACCTTAGAATTTGAAAACATGCTTAAATGGGAAAACTGGAACTTTTTTGAAGTTAACGAGGAAGCTAGGAAATATCCTAAACTTCGTGAGCTTAGTATTGTGAATTGCCCAGAACTGTTGGGGAGTATTCCGGAAAATCTTCCTTCTTTGGAGAAACTTGTGATTTCTTATTGTAAGAAATTGGTGATTTCAATTCAAAGCTTTCCAATGCTTTCAGAATTGGATGTTCGAGGGTGCCACGAGGTACTGTATAAAGGTTTTAGAGACAACAGCTCATTAAAAAGAGTGTGCTTTTCAAGAATTCCCAAGTTTACTTGTGTAGCAGAATGGTTGACATTAGGATCAATAAAAGTAGATTCCCTTGTGATCGACGATTGCGAGGAGTTGTGCTCTTTGCAAGAGAATAATTGGGGATTACTAACTCAATCTATGTCACTTAATGAATTGAGTATTGGAAAGTGGTCGCAGCTTGTCTCCATAGGGGCAGAAGAGGAAAGAGAAGAATTGATGCAACTGAAGATCCCTTGCACAATTCAAAAACTAACAATAAGGGATTGTGAAAGGTTGGAAAAGCTGTCAACTACCTTGCACTTCGTCACATCACTTAGGATGCTAGTGCTTTGGTATTGCCCAAATCTGATTTCTCTTTCAAACAACAATTTGCCTTCGAATCTAAAATGCCTAAAGATTGAAGGTTGTGTAAATTTACGGTGTTTGTTGGAAGAGGGAGAGCATGTTAACCTCAGTAGTGCATGTCCTCTTGAGCAGATGAATATTAGCTATTGTCCATCTCTGATTTCTCTTTCGAAGAACAATTTGCCTTCGAATTTAAGAAGCCTAAAGATTGAATGTTGTGTAAATTTACGGTGTTTGTTGGAAGAGGGAGAGAATGTTGACATCAGCAATGCAGGTCTTCTTGAGCAGTTGGATATTAAGGCTTGTCCATCTCTGGTATCTTTATCATCAAAAGGGGAGTTACCTACGAGGCTTAAACAACTGGCAATATACAGTTGTGAAAAGCTAGAGTCCATAGCTCAAGAAATTCAAGATAACTCTTCTCTTGAAAGTATTATTATAAAGTGGTGCAGTAATATTAAGTATTTACCTCAAGGATTGAACAAGCTCAGCCATCTCCGGTGCATACACTTGGGTAATTGTTCAAATTTGGTCTCCTTTCCAGAAAGTGGTTTGCCAACCTCAAACCTCAAAGTGCTCTGCCTCTATTCATGTGAAAAACTCCAAGCTCTGCCAGACTGTATACACAACCTCAGCTATCTAGAAGAATTAGAAATAAAAAATTGCTCAAGTCTGACATCCTTCCCAGAAGAGGGCATTCCTACTAATCTCAGACAACTTACCATCGAAGGACCCAACATTTGTAAGCCACTAATTAAGTGGGGATTGCATAGACTCACTTCTCTTAAATCTCTCAACATTTCAAATGTATTGTTTCCACAAGAAGAGATACAAATGACGCTGCCCTGCTCTCTCACCCATCTCACCATCATCAATTTTCCAAAACTAGAAACCCTATCCTTCAAGGGCTTTCATGACCTCACTTCTCTAGAGTACTTGTCCATTGATTCTTGCCCAAATCTCATGTCTCTTCCGGAAAAGAAAATGCTTTCTTCACTTTTGCAGCTATATATTTGGATATGTCCAGTGCTAAAAGAACGGTGTGAAAAGGATAAAGGATCAGAGTGGTCCAAGATAGCCCATATACCTTGTGTGGAAATTGATAACAGACACATCCATGATTCCTGCTAACTCTATTTCAGAGGATAATGGTTCAAACAACAATTCTTCAAAGCAGCGAACTTTAAAAGAAAACTAATAATGACTCAAAGTGGCAGGTATGTCAATTTCGAGTTTATTATAACCCTTACAAATTTTTTTACGATTATAGTGTTCCTTACATCTTGAAATTTATACATTAAAGAGAAAGGTAAACACTTTGAATTTATTTTATTAATCTTCAGACATTTATTTTTTTTTAGGTTCTTGGTCCTTTGATTTTTTTGCATTAATTCAAAAAGAAATTGAGATTTTTGGTTATTTTTGCAGGATATGATACTAACCATTACCTTATCTAAATTGCTTGTTATCTGCTGAGGGTAAAGATTGAAGTTGCAGAAAAGGATTTTCTTTGGTTTTTTTGGGTAAGTAAAGTGATTTTTTTTCTATAAATAAAGTCATCTCATAGCAAACCATCCATACTTTGGCATTAAATTAACACCTTTGACGCAAAAACCCCCCGATTTCGATAACACAAGTATAGCTCTTTCTATATTCAATCTAAATATTTACTATTTTGGAGCATTAGCAAATTTGTTTTTATCATATTAATGGTTGAATTGAAAACACTAAAGTAGAGGCTAGTCAAGTTAACCATGCCATTGTTATCCGTCCTTTAAACTATGATTTAGTCTATTTGGTTTTTGTAGGACCTACCAACTATGGATGTCTGGAAGGTTAAATGATTTGTGAGACCATAGCTGCAGTTGTGAAAATGACATTGGTTGCATCTTGTAACTTGAACTCATCTCCTTTATCAAGAGTTCCGGACTAGGATAACTAATGGTTCTTTCATTTTATTGAAAAGAAACAGAAAATCCAGGTATGTCTTTTTGAAAACAATAATTTTTTCACGTTAACAATATTTTTGGGATAATTTTACATGTTTTAGTTTCTTCTATAGCTAATTGAACATGTAATTATTGGGAGTTATGATCCATCACTGCAACAGTTTAAGAAGCCCTCATTATTTGTTCTTGCAGAGTTCTTGTGCTAATTTGTGAAATAACAGCCTTTCACCTAAGAATACATGGATAAAAGATTCTATTATTAGAAGGTGGAATCATTTCATCTCATGGAGAAGAAAATGGCATAAGTAAAGAGTATACCTTTTTCCATATTTGCAATGAAACATAAGTAAGGAAGTTAAAAACTACATTTTGTTTTTCTCTTTTGCACTACTTTAAATAACCTTCATTATTTATATATTTACAATTGTACATTGCCAACAGAATGGTGCAACGGAAGGTGACAAAGAACAAGAGTCGTTCAACATTGTCCACGTGCTCTTTTCCAAATTGATGATAGTTTCATATGTTATCAAGAGGAATTTGACTAAAATCAATTACAGGATGTCCCAGGTATGACAATTTGGAAATGCATTGGAATAGTTGTAACACTTAAAACTTTAGGAGGATTTCGGTCCACAATTATATATATGATATTGCATATAAAAATCAATTTTGAGAAATTTGCATTGCCTCTGACCAATTCTTGCATATGTTACATGTGGCATAGAAAGGTTCAGTTTATTTTGTTATATATTTCAAAGATGAAATTGATTGTATATTCATCTATGATCCAGAGAAGTCAAATTGAAAGCTGTTTAATCTCTGAAAAGTAAAGGGAGGAATCAGGGATTACAAATTTACATTATCCTTTGCTTATACTCAAGGTTAGGTATTTCAATTTGTAAAAGCTTTTCCACTTTCCTCCTAATGGATTTCCAATTTCAAAAAACATTGCTGTTCATCTTACTTCCATTTTGAAACTTACACGATATTATAATTGTTCATTTTTCAGGCGTGCAAGGAGTCTGTACCACCTGTCACATGGATCTTTGTCTGGTGTCTGTCTTTCCTGTCAATTTGATTTTCACCCCTTTTTAGCATGAAATGACATTAATTAAGACCGGCATCCCAACTTTGAGTTAGGAAAGAGGGAACTGATAATTTTCAGTTTACAGGCATTCATGGAAGTTGCAGAATGTGCAAGACAATGTAGATGGTAAGAAGCTAGTTTTATTTAATGTTCAGGCATTTACGTATTTATAGCTTCGTTTTTGTGCTTCAATTTCAGTAATTTCAGTCGAATTGGAGCTCAATGAAGGTCTAGAATCCAGTTCCATACTGAAAAAAAGGTGTAAAAATGGATGATGGGAGGAAAAGATAATTACCAACAGAAATAATACTTTTTCTGATCCAATGGTAAAATTCAAAGATTTGCTAATTCTGAAACCTTTGATAAGGTCTTTTATTCCTAAATGCTTCTTATTTGCATGTTAAATTACAAAACTTTATTATTAATTGCTTTAATTGATAGATATTTTAAAAAGTCTTTTATGTTTTCATATCATTTGATTATTTCTCAAAGAAAGAGTATTTGTTCTTGTTGCATGTAGTTTAACCTATATTGCAATTTCTAAGAAATTGACAAGAAACCTTTAATTTTTTCCATTTTTTTCTTTTGATTGTGATAAAACTTGAACCAGGGAACGTAAAGAAGATAAAAAACGGTAAGTGGCAATGCAGAGCAGATACTGTTTCTTACCAGAACAGGCAATGTAGCACGTATATTGTTTCATACCAGAACAACTGAACAGATGCATTGAGCTTATGCTTTATGGAGAAGCTTCCCTGCCTGTGCCTCAATGTCTGAGAAATGTAGATACTTTACCAGCAGTGACATTGAACCTAGGCATCAGTAAGTGACACCATTGACGCAATGATTAAAAGAAACACCTGAGCTTTTTCTCCTGTTTTCGACTAAACCATCTTACCTTGTTGAGTTAAACCACTTATGTTTGGAGATATGATATATCCAGGTTACAAGCATGTTAAACCACTTAAAAGATGGCGGGTAACGAAATACTGGTATCTTGCTTTATGATTTTGGGTAGCATGGAGATGCTGATAATTATGATTTGCATCTGAAATTCAAATCTTGAAGAAAGTATCTGAAGTAATCTTGATGTTTTGAAATTAATTTTGTGGGCAGTGTGCAAGGTTTACAAATTACAATCTGTGAACACAACGATTATAGTAGCCAGCTAACTCAAGTTAGAGATCAGGTATAGTTCATATCTATACAATATTTTGTTCCATCTGATTGGAACACTAGTAAATGAAAGTTCCAAACCATTAATCCTGCTTCTTGAAATAGAGGAATATTGAATGCTCCTTTCACCTAAAAGAATGAACTAAATTTCTCCTGGATCTCTCTGTGGATTTGACTTTCTGGCCTATAAAAGGTTTGTTCTTTCTCCAAGACTTTTACATGTTATTTATATTGATATAATTGAAAAAAAATGGAGCATACTGAGCTTTGATTGATTTATATACATGTTATCTTTTAAATACATGGAGGTTTAATTTGATTATTGATTTTGGTTGCAGTTCAAGTTGCAGAAGCGTTCGTTCTACAAAACCAAATGAAGTAAGTTTAGAAATGCAGTGTTCAACTTTATGTTAAACTAGCACAAAGGACAACTGGAAAAAGTGAAGGAACAGAGGTTCCAAGAACTGTGACAGATAGAGTTGTTGCTTGATTGCTGCATGTGCGCACTTGAGAAGGCCTCAGCAAGCACCTTAGAGAATCACACCTGCTAGGGAGATTTCAATAAAAGCTTCATGAAAGACCAACAACCTTTGCGGTGGCAGTGTCAATATCAATTTCATAGGAGCAAGGCCTTGTTGGTAGCCCTGGGCATTGTGCATATTGTACCAACTAAAGGACAAATAAACCCAGCTTCTATGCTGGCTCTTACATCCCTTATTGGTAAAGTTAAATACACTTGTCACTCCCTTCTCCGAGGCATCGTGTGAAAATGAGTACTATGTTTTTGCCATGCAGATTGGTATCAGAAAACCCTTGTCCGGCGTACATCTCAATCTGTTTCTCAGCCGGATTTGACAAAAAGAAAAGACAGTGATTATGGTAGCAGGCTAACTCAAGTTAGAGATCAGGTATAGATCAAATCTAAACAATATTTTGTTCCATTTGATTTTAACATGAGTAAATCAAAGTTCGAAACCATTAATCCTGCTTCTGGAAATACAGGAATATTGAGTGCTTCTTTCACGCAAAAGGATGAGCTAAATTCTCTCTTGAATCTCTCTGTGGATTTAGCTTTCTGGCCCATAAAAAGGACTGAAAAGGTTTATGTAGAGGTTAGTTTCCTTCTCCAATACTTTTACATGTTATCTATATTTACATAATTGAAAGAGAAATGGACCATACTAAGCTCTGAATGACTTAAATACATGTTTTCTTTTAAATTCATGGAGGTTTAATTTGATTATTGATGTTGGTTGCAGTTCAAGTTGCAGAAGCTTTTCTTCTAAAAAAGCAAATAAAGGAAGTTTAGAAATGCAGATACTTGCAACAATCAGCAAATCTTGATAGGTAGAAGGACAATGCTACAATGATTTATCTGCTGACACTACCATTCACCATAGCCATGTGCAGCTTGGTGGGCTACTATCAACTTCTCTGCCTCTTAAGATTTGTTAATGGTGATACTAACATCAGTGGCACAATCATCCAAACCAGGGAAACAAAAATCCCTCAAAAAATGGTGATGTATTTTACTATTACTACATGGAAGATTAAACTCAAATCATCCAAAACTTTCTTTCTTGGTATGTAATCAGTTTGAACTTTGAAGTGATCTTTCTGTCTTCCCTTAACACATATGTTAATACAGATTCCAATTTGAACTTTGAAAGTTGATTTCATTTTCAGAAGAATTCTTGTCCCAAATTTTGAAAAATTTGTGCATTCAAGGATGTGACTAGTTATAATTTTTGCTTTAATAATCTCCCAGAGCTGGAGTCAATTGCAATAAAAATTTCACCTCGAGATTTATGAAATGGATAAAAAAAATGAAAAGAAAATTATTGACCGGTGAAAAAAAGGGCAAGATATATGTTACATCTCAAACATATTATCTCTATTCTAAATATCATTGTGAAAAAAGATGCTTTTGGCCTAATAACTGATTGTTTAATATCTCCAGTCCTGTTTAAAAAATGCGCCCATCCTTTGTACTTTTCTTCTTTGTGTTTGGACATCTCAGTTTCTTGAAGACATTTGAGGTTCACTGCCATGAAGATATTTGTCACAGCTTTGACAATTACAATGCCTCTGTGATACTCCAGCCCAAATAATAATTAAGCTAGATTAATACCAAAGCCCATCAATTTATTAAGAGATTAATTAATAAAAGAAAAATTATTGAGTTATTAAAAGAAAGAAAATCTAGCTATCAAAAATCAAAAAGAGAATAGGAGTTTTTCTTTCTCATCTTCGTTAAGGTTAGAGAATATGAAAAATCAAGTTGGCAATTCAAAATCAAAGGCTACAATCAAATTAATCCCTTAAAGATGAGTATATGTTCTCTTTTTATTTATGAAGAAATATCAAGTTGATTATTATTATTTGGAGTTGAAGTTTTGAGAGTAAAACCAAGAAAAATTATGAAATATTTCATTAATCTTCATGATCTATTTGGGTAAATTATCGAGCTTTGTTTATTTCATGTCCTTAAGATTTATTGATGATTATTGAATGAAGTTTAAATGCTGAAAGTAGGGATTTTAGTTTTTTCTAAAGATTGAAGGAGAAATTCTATTTTTGAATGAGATGTTGTGATCTGTAATAATGAATTAAAAAAAAATTTGTATTAATGGATAGATTATTGCTATGATTATTATATATCGTTGGAAAGCTTGCTGAATTTACATTCCAAGAAAATAAAACGGGAGTCTATTCCAAGTTTTCATGAAAAGTAGTTTAATATTTACTTAAGGATATGCAGGCTACCTAGTAGCAGCAACAGTGAGGAACTACGAAATTCTTTTTAATTTTTTATACAAGAAATTATGTATTGAGCCATACATGTTTGAAAAGATCATTAAGTCTAATTTTCAACGAAATAAGGAGAATTGAATTTGGAGTTTCCTATGAATAAATATAAAATTTTTATTAGAAGGTATACAGGCTATCTAGCAGCAGCATCTGATGTGGATTGCAAAAATTGTTATAATTAATCTACAAGGAATTACGAGGTGGGCCATAAATGCTTAGAAAGCTTATCAAGTCTAGTTTCTAACGCATTAAAGAGATCTTAATTCTGATTTGGATATACTGAGATATGATTGTTTTAATGAAAAGATGTCAGGCTGTCAGTATTAATTAGTTGAGTTAACTCTTGTGTAACTTAGTTGATTTTTGTAGAAATGGTCTCAAAAAGGCTTGATTAAATTCTGATGTGTTGAAATGATCTTGAATAGGCCATTAATTATTTTGGGGGAAAAACTAAGTGGTGAAATCGAAAAGAGGTAAGTAGAATCTTACACACTTTATTTGTTTTTTAACTTATGTATATATGTATGTTTCTAAATGAATGAATGTTTTATTTCTTTATTTTTGACATATGAAAATAGGGTCAAGTATATGATTATTTTGTATTTTTTTCATGTAAATGATGGATCATACTTATGAATGAAATGAGAAAATGATTTATGTTTAGAGAATGATTTTATGATGGCTACGTTTTTATATCCCTGGGAAGTGGAATCATCAACACCAGAACTAATTCTACGACCCTGACTAATGGGTAATAATAGTTAACGTAAGACCCTGGCTAGTGGATTATAATAGTTAGCAATGATCATGATGATGAAATTATCGATACGACCAATGTCACGGGTTATAGTAGTGACCGTAGCTAACGATAAATGAATGATAATGATGATTTATGATGATGGTGATGATTTATGATGATTTTAAACATTAATCCATGATTTGTATGAATTATGTATTTGATCATGTTTTATGATTTATAATTGATGAATTGACATGTTTTGATATTGATTTATGAATTTGCGAAATGTTTAACAGAACAATGATCTTGAAATGTTTTAACATTATAATTTGATGATTATTTTGACTACTCTATATGATATGTATAAAAACGATGTTTGATCCGGTAAGATGTGTGAGCCTATACTTACTGAGCTATGATTTGCGTATTTTTCTTTAACTTTTTCTTTACAGATGAGTAAGTGATAAGTTTGGTTAGTTTTGTGAGAAGCTAGACGATGAAATGGGAAAGTTTACTTAGTCGTCGGAGAAAATGTTGGCCAATGAGATCTTATAAAATGGTTTTGTATTTTATATGGTTTGTATTTGTATATGTAAAGATGTATCATCAGTTGGATTAAAGATATGAATTTTACTTGATAAATTATTTTATTGAAGAATTTTAGAATGGTTAAGAAAGAAGGCTTCATATTACTTTGAGGTTTACTTTAAGGTAATATGGCTATGTTATGTCTTGATCTCAGGGCATGACAGCCTCCATTTTCGAAAACCTTGGCTATAGTTTCATTCAATTTGAGTAATTTACCCAATGGTGTTTGTACGTTGTTATCAAAATGTATCTTAGTGCAAGCATATTAAGCTTTGAGCCATTAAAATAAAATGATTTTCTTCTTAGTGATGATCTTGGAAAACAATAGATTGTGTTTTATCATCTTATGTTGATTTCTTTCAGGGTTTACATTTTTGAAACCTGGTATACACAGCAAATAATAAACCTTTTTTGTAATGCTTATATGCATTGTCATATTGAATTTTCAATTTCATTTTTACTGTTTCATGCTCTTTGAAAATATTTTTTGTTCGTCTTTCTATTTTATGAGATTCTTTCTTAACTTTTCACGAGATTGTGTATGTATGGTGGGTGATAGAATGGGATTCAACCTGTTCTCTGGTAGCCTCTGTTGTAGGGACCTTACAATCACAACCGTTGCTTCATTAACTTACTTCTGCTAGTCACAAGCAATGCTAAATGCTTTTCATTAATGTTGAAACTGGTAGAAAGAGTGGGGTTCAGTCGCATTGGTTTGGCCAATTAAAAGGCCTAAAGCTTTTTTTTTCTCTTTAATTTAAGAAAGCCCTATTTATATAAAGTCTTAAACAATAAAATGAGGGTTGTGCAATAGAAAAACAAAAAGTGGTAGTGTAAAAACTAAGAGAAAGAAGAAAACAAAGGAAAAATATAAAGAAAAGCGACAAAAGAGAGTTTGTTGAATGAAAGTAAATCCGTGATCCGATTGAGCTGAAATTTTATCAGCAGGTTTATAATTCAAAATTTTACATTCTGAACAGTGAAAATCGAGTTTGAAGCTTTCTAGTAACAAATCTAAGGTATATTTGTTGAGTTACCTATTTGGTAAGATTTCTCCAATTGTTTCTCTAATTGTTCATTAACTCTAGTTTTAGCTAGAGAAAAACTTTGTATATCCATTATTTGATAGTAAAAAAAATTTTAGTAGTCCGTGATTTTTTTCCTCTACATTGGAGGGTTTTTCATATAAATCTTGATGTGCTTTATTTTTTTTACGTTTTTTATTATTGATTGTTGTCTATTACTGTGAGTTTATTTTGATATATTACTTCTGCATTATTGTGTTTATTGCTTCAAGCCCAATAAGTGGTATCAGAGCAAAGGTTATTTTGAAATATCGATATAGAAGCAACTCAAGACAGAAGTAAATTATATTTGAGATCATGGAGGGTGATACAAGTTTCATAATAAAATTAATAGCATCAAATTATTCAATTTAGAAGCCTATGATAGAAGATCATTTATACTGTAAAGATTTATATAAGCTAGTATTAGACGATTTGGCTAAACCATAGATATGAAATATGAAAGCTTAAAGAAGTTAGGTAGAAAGATGCTAGCTACAATCAGAAAATGAGTTGATATCAACATGTTCCATCATGTAGCGTAAGAGACAGATGCCCACACTATTTGAAAAAAATTGACAGCATTATTTGAGAGAAAAACAGATATGAATAAAGTTATGCTCATTAAAAAGATTACAACTTTACAGTACAAGGATGGACGATCAATTACATAAAACTTAAGTGATTTTCAAAATATATTTAATAGGATGACTACTATGAAGCTTAAGATAGATGATGAAATGAATGCGTTATTTCTTTTGGGTTCATTATCAGACAACTGAAATATTCTAGTTATAACTGTTCTTAATTCAATTCCTGATTACAATGTGACATTGTAGATGGTAAAAGACAGTATGCTTAATGAAGAAGTAAGATGAAAAGATTTAGACATTGAGAATCAAGCTTTGGTCACAAAGAACAAAGGTAAAAATATCGATAGAGGTTAGAACTCAAAAGGTCATAATAAGTCTAAACATAGATCCAAGTCCAGAGATAAATTGAAGTATTTTTGTTGTGATAAAATAGGTCATATAAAACGATATTGTAAAATCTTAAAGCAAAAGCAAAAAAATGAGAAAGGTAAGAGTTAAGATGATAGCAATGTTGCAATAGTAAATTCAAATAGTAATTTAATTACTTTGATTTGTACACATGGTGATTGTAATCATGTTGGTGATCCCAACATTAAGTAGATAGTTAACACAATAGCGACATATCATTGTGCTCCTAAGAAGGAGTTATTTATAACTTATAAAGCATGAGACTTTGGTTACACCAAGATAAAAAATAAGAGTGTATCACAGATTATTTGGATTAATGATATTGTTGTACAAACTAGTATAAGATACATGTTGATTTTGAGGGATGTTAGACACATTTCGAATATGAAAATAAACTTGCTTGCTATTAATGTCCTTAATAAGGAAGGATATGAGAATCGACAAAAGAATGGGCAGCGGAAGCTTTTCAAAGGATCTGGGTAGTTACAAAAGAAAAATTTTGTTGCACAATGTACAAAACATGAATACAATTGAACAATAACCTGATAAACGCCGTTAAGGATGATGCTTCAGTAAACTTATTACATAAGAGGCTGGCACACATGAGTAAAAAAGAGTTATAAGTTTTGGCAAAACAGTCTCTTATTATCTTGACCAAAGGTATGTCTCTCAATTCATGTGATCATTGTTTGTTTGACAAGCATCGTAGAGTTTTCTTTTGTAAGAGTTAGAAAAAAATTGATTGAAATTGATTTATTCTGATGTATGTGGTCTCATTGAGGTTGAGTCATTGGGCGATAGTAGTTATTTTATTACTTTTATTAATAATGATTCACATAAGACTTTGATGTATATGTTGAAAAATAAAAGCCAAGTATTACAGTATTTTCAAAAATTTCATGCTATAGTGAAAATGATGATAAGGCTACCCTTGAAATGTATTTGAACTGATAATGGTAGAGAATACACATCCAAACACTTTGAAAAGTACTATACAAAGTATGAAATCAGGTATGAGATGACAAAATCTAAAACACCGCAGTATAATGGTGTAGCTAAAAGGATAAACCGTACTATTGTAAAAAAAATCAAATGTATGTTGAGGATACAAAATTACCAAAGTCATTCTAGGGTAAAGCAATCAACATAGCTTATTATTTGCTTAACAGATCACTATCAATTCTTTTGGGCTTTGATATTTCAGAAAAAGTGTAGATAGAAAAAGATGCTTCATACTCTCATTTAAAAGTTTTTAGGTATAAAGCATTCATGCATATGTCGAAAGAATAAAAGTTAAAGCTTAACAGTAAAATCACACAATGTGTGTTTGTAGGATATGGTAATGAGAAATTTAGCTACAAGATATAAGATCTAGTGAAAAAAAAAAGATGATCAGAAGCAAAAATGTGGTCTTCCATAAAAAAGTAATCATAACAGACCTCAAAAAAAATAAAAAAACTACATGAGTTACTGTTAAGTGTAATGTTTCAACACCAACAAGGGTTCCATAGGAAAGAGCCACAAAAGGTGAAAATGAGCAAAAAATAAGACTTAGGGATATAAATGAGCCAGCCACAATTAATGATGAGCTAGATGCATTCAATTTTGAACAAAGAGAGCAATCATCTCTACCTAAAAGTGTTGAACAGGGTGAGCAGTACTTTCTACCAGAGAGTGTTGAGTAAGAAGAGTTACCTTCAGCATCAGATGGTATAAAGTCTCAGCCTAAGAGATCTACTGAAGAGCACAGGCCATCTACTAGGTATTCAAGTTTAGATTTTATTTTAGTTACTAGAAAGAGAAAGCCAGAGAGCTTTCAAGATGTGTAGGCTACTCCAAATAAAAAGCACTGGTTAAAAGTAATGAAAGAAGTGATTAAGTCATTACAGAAAAATGATACATATGATCTTGTTAAACTTTCAAAAAGAAAGAGACCGTTGAAAAATAAATGGGTGTTTAAGTTTAAAAAATATAGTGACAAACTAGTGAGGTATAAAGCTCGATTGGTAATAAAAGATTTTTTTCAGACTAGTATCAATTTTGATAAGATCTTCTCTCCAATTATGAATATGAGTTTCATTCGAGTGGTACTAAGATTAGCAGCTAGTTTGAATCTTGAGCTTAAGCAACTTGATGTTAAGACTGCATTATTGTATGGTGACTTATAGAAAAATATTTATATGAATCAGCTTGAGGGTTTTGAAGTAAAAAGGAAAGAGCACTTAATTTACAAATTGAAAAAAAGCTTGTATGACTTGAAACAAGTCCCCTAACAGTGGTACAAAAAGTTTGATTCTTTTATAGTGAGCCATAACTATAAAAAAAGATAGTAGATCCTTATGTGCATGTCAAAAAGTTTTCTGATGGCAACTTCATTATTCTCTTATTATATGTTAATGACATATTGATTGTGGGACAAGATGCTGGTATGGTTAGCAAGTTAAAAGAATAATTATCTAAGTCCTTTAACATGAAAAATTTAGGTCTAGCAAAGTAGATTCTCAGTATAGACATTATCTAGAATAAAAAAGTTAGAAAGTTATAGTTGTCACAGAAAAAATACGTTGAATGGGTGCTTAGTAGATTCAACATGCAACATGCTAAATCAGTTAGTAGTCCACTTACAACTATTTTCATCTGAGTAAAAAATCTTATTTGATGACTAAAAAAAAAGAACTAGCTATGTTTAATATCCTTATTCTTCTGCAATCGGTTTTTTAATGTATTTTATGATTTATACCCAACCTAACATTGCTCATGTAGTTGGTGTAGTGAGCAGATTTCTTTCTAATTTGAAAAAGTTTCATAAGAAGCAATGAAATGAATTTTCAGATATTTGAGGGACACTTCAAAAATGTGCTTAAGTTATAAAGTTTTACAACTAGTTGTAGAAGGGTTTACTAATACTAATAAGGGAGGTGATCTTGATGGTAGAAAATATACTTTAAGATATTTGTTCACTTTTATAAAAAAAAAAAAAAAAACTATTTCTTGACAGTCTAAGTTGCAGAAGTATGTTGCCTTATCAATTATAAAGACTGAGTTTATTGCAACAATTGAAAACGTAAAGAAATGCTTTATATGAAATGTTTTCTTCTTGAATTAGGATTGAATCAAAAAGAATATGTAGTGTTTTGTGATAGCTAGAGTGTTTTAGATTTAAGTAAGAATGCCATATAACATACTAGAACGAAGCACATTGATGTTAGATATCACTGATTATGTTTAGTGATTGAGGAACAACGGATGCTGTTAAAAAAAATCTATACTGACGAGAATGTAACAGATATGTTAACTAAGATATTTCCTAGGGAAAAGCTTAAGCTTTGCAGTAATTTGGCTAAAATGGGTTCCTTGGCCAAGGTAAGTTCCAAATGAAACTGCTACAGTGATGAATCTCCTCCTCATGAGGGTAGAAAAGAGATTGTTAAGAAGAATGGGGTCTAACCTTATTGGTTTTGGCCAATTAAAAGGCCTAAAGCTTTTGTTTTTTTAACTTAAGAGAGCTCTACTTATATAAAGTCTTAAATAATAAAATGAGGGTTGTGTAATAGAAAAACAGAAAGTAGTGTCATCAAAACCAAAAAAAAAGAAAAAAAGCCAGAAAAAATAGAGAAAAAAGCAAGAAAGGAGAGTTGGTTGAACAGAAGTAAATCCATCATCCAATTGAACTGAATTTTGTCAACAGGTTTATGATTCAGAGTTTTACATTCTAAACAGTAAAGATCGAGTTTAAAGCTATCTAGGAACAAATTCAATGTATATTTGTTGAGTCACCTATTTGGTGAGATATCTCCAATTCTCTCTAGTTGTTGATTAGCTCTAGTTTTAGCTAAAGAAAAACTTTGTATATCCATTATTTGATAGTAAAAATTTTTCTAGTGATCCGTAATTTTTCTCCTCTACATTGAAAGATTTTTTATGTAAATCTTGATGTACTTTTTTTTTTACATTTTTTATTGTTGATTGTTGTCATTACTATGAATTTATTGTGATATATTACATATGTGTTGTTGTGTTTATTACTTCAAGCCCAACAAAAATTGGGTTCAGTTTCTTACTTTCTTTCTTCCACCCTCAGCAACCAGTCGCTTTTGTATAAATAATTAAGCTGTCAATCTATACAGAACATAATTTGAAAGTTCATTTTGTCCCATTTGAGAAGTTTATTCAATGTTAATGTAAGAGTCTCAAGGCATTGGAAGGTTAATTAATCTTGTATTTAGTGAGAACATTTTATAGAAGTGTATGATCTATGCTTGTTTCTAGTCTGTACCAATATTAAGGGTAGATTTCTTGCACTAAAAATGCTAAAACTATGAAATTAGGGAAGATTTGGTGTTGACCGTGAAGAGATTAAAGAATCCCCATTACATAAAGGAGAAGTTAGAAGTTTAGCATGTAACAAACTTAAAAAGGAAACAAGTAAAAATAATAGACAAAAATAACATAACAAAATTTAGACTTTAATATCTACCTAAAATCAGTTGAAAATAAGTGAAAATAATGAATATACAATTATAAAGAATTTAATATTTAATATTCGTAGGTAACACTGTTTAACCCTTTTACCATTAAAACTATTATATCTAAGCAGCCGTGAGGAACAATATAAATTATGGACACTTTTATTATTTGCAGAACTTCCTCCTTGTATCCGTAAACATTTAACCTTCTGAGGTATCACTCTAGCTAGCCCAAATTTGCTATGTTGTAGGTTATGGACAGTGAGGGCAATCTCTTGCACCTGAAATGAGAGCATTGCTTGTGCTAGATCAGTTTCTTGCTGCCAATTTTTTTATACCTGAAACTTTCATTGGCAATGGGCCTCATAATTTGCAACCCATTATCAAATCCTATTATAGATCAGATGTGATTTTCCACAATAATGACTCTAGTCCATGGGGCAAGTCAGAAATGTCTGGATAGTAGCAGGGATGGCTTGACAGCCAAACCTCCTTGACTTGGGGACTTTTGGCACCCATCAGGCTCATTAAATCTGTCAAAGTGCAATGATTTTTTAAAATGGTCCCTTCTTAAGGACAATGACCATTGAATTGGTTGCTGCCTCAAGAACAGACAATGTTTTGGCATTGTTGTTAATGCAATAGACTTTGATGTACTAACATAACTGAAGTAGGCCGAGTGTGTATTGCAAACTCTCTAACATGTGCTTGTTTGTCGTTCTTCCTTGCTGCAGATGCAAAGGTGGATTGAAAGTTGATTGGCCCTGGAGGGAGATTGATGGTTAGATTTGGAATAAAGAAAATGATAGTTTGATGCATTAATTTCCTCGAGAAAAACCTATAGAAAAAGGTAAGAGAACTATTAAGAAATTCTCTAGCCTGGCAGGCTGACAGTGGGCAGGCAGAAATTATGTACCAAAATAAATAGTTGGCAGGGAACAATAAATTATGTCCAGTGAGTAAATTGTACCCTTAAATATAGGGAATTATTTGTATTAGGATCTTTTTCAAATTGAGTTGGCAATAAGATATTATATTTATAGATGTAAAATTATTTAAGTTTGATTTGAGAAAAATTTAAAATTCATTTGTTTATTATTTAGTTAGAATTCGAATTATTCAAATAATTTATTATTTCACTCGAAATTTTGTGAATTTAATTAAATTTTTTAAATATATATTTAATATATATAATTAAATAAAAAAATATAATTTTTAATATCAATATTTATAATTTTATCAAATTTTCTTAAGCTTATTAAATCAAATTCGAGTGATTCAATTAAATTATAAGTTAAGTTGTGACATAAAAAATTAAATTCAATTAAATTTAAGTAAAGTTTTAAATTTTAAATTTTTAAATTGAATTAAATAATATATTATTTGAATTCGACTTGATTACACCTCTAACATACCCAAAGATCAAAATGGTGAATTCTTAGTATGCCCCAGTTCATCCCATGTTTTAGTTGTACATTGCTTGGCTAGCTGGAAGTTGCAATCCTTACTCTGTATAGCTCTGGACCTTAGGTTCTATTAGACTATTTTTGTTGAAGAGGAAAACTATTTTATCAGCAATTCTGGGTTTTAAGTGCCATTTCCAGTTCACAACTGACCTTCGTTTCTTCAACTTTGACATAAACTAAAATAGATTAGAAAAATAAAAAACAAAACAAAAGCACGAAAATCGCAATCCAGCCATGTCAAAAACAGATGCTCTCATACAAAGAAGAATGGTTTGTAGATTGAATGTAGATATGATAGATAACTTCAGATGTCATGCAAACAGCATATAAAAAGAATGAAAACAAAATTTTTCATCTTCAATATAAGCAACTAAAAGTTAGCTTCATTCCAATCACTTTCTGTACATTATTATTTCAAGCTGAACCCAGGGACTCCTCACCTACTGGGGAAAAAAATTTTGGTACAAAAAGAATAAATTCCAATGTATGTTTCACCACTTGGCCAATTCATTTACATTTGAAGCTAGCTTTAGTAATTCTGGTTACAATGTTAACCTACACCTTGACTATAATATATCATATATCTGCAACTGTAAAGTGATAGAGATGAAGAGAGGGTGAGAAACTATTCCTGAATTACAAAGGCGTGTCCGGGCCTGCCATAAATCATCCTCCATGGCCGTGTCAATGGCAAAAATGGTAACCTTTTGCTTTTAAGAATTCACATCTCCAAAAAATGATTGAATGTACATGAATGGACACTGGTTCCAAGTTGAAGATCTTGTCAAAACATAACTTTCAAGTGTCCTCTACGAAAATTCTGAAAATAAAATCACGAAAGCGTTTTGAATATTGCTTTGGATCAACAGCAGAAATTGATGTTGGATCATACTGCATTGATTTATATGCATGCTCAAGCTTCTTGCTAATATCATAGTCTTGTAGAATGTCTATTATACCAAAGAAGAGGATGACATCATACAACACACCAGTTGGTTCTCCAACCAGCTGAGCTTCACAATCACTTTTTCTCACTGTCTTTTCAGCGCGAGCCGGCATGTTTATACCTAATCTAATGGAAGACCACCTGCATTGTCAAATTTAGAGATCATCATTATCATGGCCATGGCAATCAATTTGGATTTCTTTTTTGTTGAACAAAAGAAAAGGAAGAACACAAACACACACAAGCATGCAACCAAGTGAGATTCACATAGTGATCAGTTTAAAATCGGACAGCTGAAGAAACTAATTATTTTAATGATAATTATAAAGGAGGATCCAAAAATGAAAATATTCAGTTTACCGAGAGGGATCAATAAGAAGCTGATCCTTTCCTAATTGAGATAGCTGAGGAGCTCCTTCATTTTCATGATCTTCATTTCCTGCAAGGTAAGTCCAAAACATATCTTAATCAGTTAAGCAACCACTGATTTCACAGTCATGGAAAATTTTAATTTCAGAGATGACTAGATATAACCAGTAGGTGTAGGAACTCCAGAAGTACAAGATGTGGAAACTTCTTGAAAGTGAAAACCAATCAGCAGACTATAGTCCATAATTCTCTCCTGTTCAAGGAAGTCACAGTCTCGGTCGACTTGCCTGCATGAAGGGCAACTTAGATTAGAATAGAAAAATCAAAAAGTTCCAAGCTTATCTGTCCAAAAAGTAGATTTCAACTCTCTGAATTTCATACAAAGGTTCACTCTTGCCAATTGCAGCTTTTATAAGTATAATTTTGGAGAAAATTACCCCATTTAGATGCAAGTAACAAATCAAACAAGAGGAACCTAGTACAATATTGCATTCCCATCTCAAATACATAGAATGTTGCAGAGTATGATGATAACTTAAAAACAAAACGGTTATTAGAAACGATAATCACCTGCAAAACTCTTGGAACCACAGTTTCTGCAATCGAAAAATATAATTGAGATCAAGGTCTTTGAGGGTTGTTGTCAGATCAATTTCTGATTCAGGTTTAGCAGTTGTGCGACCATGGGAAGAACCTTTCAAGTCAAAGCGCCTATGAATGGCATAGTCAGTACAGAACAGATTCCCCATTATAACAAATCGTACCTGACTCATTGATCCCAAATGAAGAAAGTATGAGATTGATTGCAGAAATTTACGACTTCAAAGAATATTTATGTTTGAAGCTGAAAGTGTGTAACATTGACACTACCTTTTTCTGCGCTGCGCCAGTTAATTTCACACAATGAAGACCATAAAATTTGGTGACTAGAGTGTTCTCAAAGGACCGAACATGATTATAGTAGGCAGGAAGCATCCTTATGAGAACCTGCAACAGTGGTCCCACTTGGATTAGTAAATATTTAAAACCAGGTAAAGCAATGCATGCATTTTCAGAAAAACATTTCATGCAATGATTATTTACTCATCAAGAGTCATTTCTGCACTTTATGAGTAATACAAACATTGTCTGAAAACTTAAAAACTTAGCGAACTAATGAATTGTGAGGGACTGATATTGTCATCTAGGAAAATTTTTATGATCTATAATGCCTACCCTTATGATAAATAAAAAGTTGCGTTTATCATAATGGTGCAAAGCTAACTTATAGTTTTTTAATTCAGCCGGAAAATGCAATAGAAACAACAATAACACTTACTTTTACTTCCGCCTTCTTCATTGTCTTTATCATGTATCTGTCATCATTGGTCAAGTAAAAAAAGCTTCCACTTTTTCCAGGGGATGATAGTTCCCGAAGGGCATCATTCCCACATATTGAAATCATGTAATCAGCTGCATCCACATTGAACAATTTCCTAAGGGTCCTGAAAATGTAAAAATGATGACATGTCAGGAACTACTTCTAAGTTCTAACCACAAAATTGTGGAATCAGATTCATATTATATGGTTCCAGTATTATTATCACATAATGAATTAGATAAAGTGAACTGTTTACTATGTTTCCATTTGCATACAACTATTTTTATAAGAGCATTATATTGTTATATTATAGTGGCATGATTAAGACCAAATAGTTCCACAAAGAAGGATTATCTGTTGGGTACAAGTCAATGATCCAGTCTCTAACCTGAATACAACTGGGCAGTAATCCTTCCACCTGAATTCACAAGATTGATGAGGTGGAGTGTGCTTGGATCCTTCAGGTGGAAATTTGGTCCATACTTTTTCCTTAGGATCAAAAGCTGAAGACTTCAGATCGAGGGATATAGCTGGAGCAGGCCTTCCAACAGAGTGCCTACAATGTAACAAGAGAACCAATAAATGCATGATTAGAACACTAATCATTATATCTCAGAACTGAAATGAGTTTAAGATCAAGAAATCTTAGCTACAAACTAAAGGGTGAGCAATTACCTCAAAGCAAATATTGGAAAACTAAAATAAGGGATTAAAGACTTTATCAGATTGATTCTTAAGTGGCGCATAAACTCACATTCCCTTCTTACAAGCTTGAACTAGATAAACATAATCAGGAAGGCAATGAATACCAAAAACAAGCAATAACTTTTTTAAACCTTGAAGCTATCAGGATTTGAACATCATCACTGAAACTAGGAGTTCAGTATTCTACCAACATGCCAATGCAGCTGTTGGCAAAAACAAGCAATATTGACATTAAAGTTTAAGATAAGATTCAGTTTTCTTCAACTGGGCATAAGCTGTACCTTCAACACCTAGCAAACAACATTCAAACTAATAACCAGAGGAAAATATACATAAAGAAACATTACCTGATACCCAGTTGCAAATTGAGCATGAGCTCATAATTTTTGTGCCCTTTCGATATCGTCTGCCCCTGCTTCTTCATTGGCATCTTAAACTCTGTACAACTCCCTCTTGTATCTGAATCTTCAAGATGAAGACTCCCCCCTCCTTCATCCTCATCCCTCGAGTCCCCTTCACTAGCAGCAGAAAAATCATTCATATACGAACCCCAACTATAACTACTTAGCTTTCCATCAGACATTCTCCTCTGCCTTCCATCATTCCCTTTGGCCATTCCAGGCCAATTTGGCATCTTTTGTGACGGAAAAATTGACACCTTCTCACCAGGGCATATCTTGCAGTCTTTCAAATCCTCCAAAAACACCTGTTGAGGATCCCAATCTAGATTCCCATTTTGAGAATCGGAAGGATAATAAGTTCCACTTTGTTCCTTGTCATCCTTACTCCAAACACCAACATATGAACTCCCATCTGCCCATTTGAAATTCCCATTCCCTTTAGGAAAACCATCTTCCCAAAGACCATCATACTCATTCCCATTACTCCAAATCATTGTTCCATTGCCATTCATCAATCCATTCCTCCATTGACCAATATAATGGTTCCCATTCTTCCATTGGTACCTGCCATGCCCATCCTGGAATCCACGGCGCCATTCTCCTTCATAGTAATCCCCATTGGCATAACTTTTAGTGCCTTGTCCATGTTTAAAGTTCATAACCCAATTACCTTTATAAGTATCTCCTGAAAAACCTGTATAAGTCCCTTTACCATCCATAAAACCACTCTTGAAGTCACCTTCATAGGTAGCACCTGAAGGCCAACTAAACTTGCCTTTACCCATCGTCTTTCCTTTAAACCATTCACCAACATACATACAACCATCAGTCCATAAATATTTTCCATTGCCATGAGGCAAACTATCACACCATTCGCCTGTATAAAAGTCACCATTTGGAAGGGCTTTTTCAACATGGCGAACTTCACCAGGGCCAGGCTCTTCATCATCAACATGAGCTACTGACATTGCTGTAAATATGCTGATTGCTTTCTTCTTTGCAGCTGCTTGTGATTTCTTTACTTTAGTTTCCAGGGCCTTTCTAAAGCCAAGCTTTTTGCTCATTTGCTCATTCTATGTATGGACGAATAAAAACTATATCTTTGTTCAAACTCTGCATTCCTTTTTCCTTTCTTTAACCAATAACCCAAAGATCAAAAAATGTCTCTTTCCCTTGCATCAATGTGGGTTTTTCAGGAAGACCAAAAAAATAAAGAAAAAAAATGCATTTTCTGAGACTGACCCAGAAGAGAGAAGAATTGGAGGGAAATGGAATCACCTAAACAAACAAAAACCAACACAAAAAATCCAATTTCTTGTGAAAGTTTTGAGCTTTTTGTGTTGCTAAGTTGGCTTAAAGAAATGGGTATCTTTCAGATTTTGAAATAAAAAAATTACAAAGAAATGGGAGCTGTTGGATTGATGAGGAAAGCAAAAAAGAAGAGGAAAAATTCTCTTTGTTTCTGGGTTTTTTTTTTTTTTTCTTTTTTGTTTGTTTGGTTGGGATAGAACAAAAACAGTTTTCCTCTGATTTCCGGTTATGGCTGCTAAAATGACTAGCAGACCAAACAGTTGGAGGGAGCATAGAAAGGGCGTTGGTGTCGATGTGATTGCCATTTTTAGTGTCTGAAATCTCCCATTTACCACTAATTTTAGTACATTAATATAAATTGATTAACCTTGTTTTTACTGGCCAAAAACAAAACCTTCTTTTTATTTTGATTTTGCAGTTTTGTCCTTCTATTTTATATAATTTCATATTTTTATTTTATAGATAAAGGTTTTTAAAACTTAATTTTAATTGAATTAATCAACCAAATCAATTTAATTTTGTTAATCAATTAACTATCAAATTAATCTTAATCAGTTATCAAGAAAATAATTTTAAGAGAATTTTGATTTTTGATTGATTCATTCAAAAATCAAATTACTTGTAATTTTTATAGAAATATAACAAAACTCAAATATAAAATTAAAAATACATGAAATGAGCTATTTCATTTTGTAAGTGGTTAAAGTTTTTAACTAAATATTTAGGTATTTGAATATTTTATTTAATGATTTTATTTATATCTTTCAAATATGGAAAAATAAATGTTTAAAATATAATTTAACTTGTATGTATTTTATTATTCAATTAATTAAAAAATTAATTGAATCAATTAAATTTAATTTAATTAATTAATTTTTGAAACTACTAAATTCAAGTTGATTAATAAAAATAAAATAACATGATTTTGTTAATTTAATTTTGAATAATTCGATTTGAAATAAATCAAATTGATTAAATAAAAAGCGATATCCATATATTAGAATAGTTATTCTAAGTGTGTTAAAAACATACAATGTAAGTTTAAAATTAGATATACAAAAGTTAAATTAATTTTATCCATCAATGTTAGACAATTTTATGCAATTCACATCACATTTCCTATTCTAGTGGATGAAGAAATTGGTATGGTAAAACCAGAAACAAAACAGAATTTTTTAATTAAGAAATAAATAAATTAGAATTTTAGTAAGTGCTACCAAATACAGTTCTCACATTAAAATTATTAGTAAGAACTACTTTTTTAGAGAATTGTTTATGTGGTGAAACCTTGTTGATTTTAATGCTCCATTTATATTTTTTGAGACTGTTTCACATAACTAAAAAATTGTTACCCTTTCACAAGTATTCTAGTTACACAAGGTAAATAAGAAATTATCAAAAAACATTTTGGTCCCATCCATATACCTTAGGGTAAATGATTTATTATCGTATTAAAATTTCCACCCAAAGGATGTTGATGTAACATATCAATAGTTTTTATACAAAATTGTTGAACTGCACTCAAAATTCGAACTTTTAGAATTAACATTATCTTATAGTGAAAACAATCCAATAATCTTTGTATCAACAATATTAAATAAGCACATGATCACTTGATTCAATGGTAAGTGCCTATATTTTTATGTTCAAAGAATTACACGCAAAACATTATTTTTCTTTCAAGTGAAAAATACCTGTAAATAAAATAACGAGCCAAAAATAAGAATTGTAGATAGATGGGGGGAAGAAATGAAAATAAGCTAAACTTAAGGACGCAAAGAGAGAAAATGAAAAGAATTTTCATTAACTTAAGTCTGGTTGGCCAAATACGGTAACGCGTCCAATGTTGTCTTGTTGCAATCGTGCAGCCTTGCTCTGTGTTTCAGCTCCGGACAAACAAGGTCAAACATTAAACCTGAGGGACCCATGTTCTGGTTGGATTCAAAAGTTGACACTTGTCACCTCCTTTTACATTTTGTTTAGGATTTGTCATATAAATAAAAAAGCCAAATCTATATTGCTTTCCATTTTATGTTAGATTCACAGATTTAATCACTTTCTTATCTATCTTCTTCTAAAGTTAGCATTTGAACTTTCTTTTGCATTTTGTCCTTCTGTTTTTTTAATTTTTTTTATTTATTCAAAGTAAATTAAAATACTATTTCATCAAAATTGTTCTAATAAATATAATTAAAATAATAAAATAATATCACAAATAACTCTTGAATTATAATAAAATATCTAATATGATATTTAAATTTTAAAATTTTTAATATAATATTTAAATTATAAATTTATTAATTATAAAAATAATATTTGAAAGACTATTTGCTAGTAATGTGTCATTATTTGAAGTAATCATATTAAGAATAAATATCACATTAATTAATAGATTTTCGATCTAAATACTATATTAAAAGTTTTTAAATTTTAAATATTTTATTAAATATTTTAATATAATTTAAAAGTCATTCATAACATTAATTGCAAAATAATTGTAATAAGCAGTAATTTTAATAAATTAGACTTATAAATAAGCAAAACTTTTATTTTTATATAAAATTACATCCATAAGTAAATCGTATATTTACATATTTATTACATCTAAAATAAAATACTAATGAATAAACAAGCAGAAAGTTGCTTCAAACTCATACACGTGTAAAATAGTGATACTGCAACCTAGATCAAAAGGATTCAAGATCTGTTTCATTGATTATAAATAAGTTAAATAATAAATTTTTTTAAAACAAAAAAATTACCCACCAATAATTTTAAGAAAAATGAAGATTCAAATCCTATTCTTCAAGCAAAGAGATACAAACAGTAACTGTTAAATCAAATGCTTTATTTTCATAAATAACAAGGATTAAACAATGATATGATCATTATCATTTGTATGTAGATCTAAAAATTCATGTATTATTTTTGTGTCTCATTTTGTGTTTATATTTAGACATAATAGGAATAATTAAAACATGAAAATGGGATGAATAATTAAATATGTCAAAATCTAAAATATTAATATGATATATTTTATTATACGTATTATACATAATACGATATGAAATTTAACCTTTTAAAATATAATTTATTTAAGCCAAAAATATAGTTTTTATTAATAATATAATTTAACATAAATAAAAATAAAACCAAAGCTCCATTATCATAATAATTTGTGTGTTACACTATAATTTAAATTACTAACATGAAACATCTAAAATGAAATTAAATGAGCAAGCACATTACAAAAAAGAAATCAAGGATTTTAGTTTTATCTTTATTACTGATAAAACATGTTGATGAAAAAGAAAAACACACTTGCTCATCACTTCGGCAATTCAAATTCCAATACCCAAATGGAAAGGGGGAGACAAAAGGGTTTTGATAGGGTTTGTGTTGTCAACATAAACATGGGCAATTGCAAATGATAAGGATCACATAATCCCAACCTCTGCATCCATTTTATGCATTGACAGACAATATGTTTGATGTTGCACCATGTTGATTCTTGGTCTCCCTTTTGGGTGCCTCGTCTCAAACTAGAATAGTGTTTTGTCTTCTTAGCTTCTATACGCTCAACTTTGAGCAGAGATAAGGGTACGAATGATACCAATTTGGTTCGATTATTTTAATTAATATATAATATTATAAATTTTTAAAATTTTATTCAAATTTGAATAAAAATTTTTTAGAATTAAATTGAATTTTAACAATTTGATTTGATTTTTTAAATTTTAAAAATTAATTTCTTAATATTATTTTAATATAATTTTTAATATATTTAACTAAATTTAGGTATAAAATATTTATTTTTATTTTATAAAAATTTTAAATACATATAAACTAATAAATATATATAATTTAGTTTAGTTCTTTTTTTTATTTTTTACTTTTAATTCTAAATTCGATCCAAATTAATATATATTTAATATTCAAATTAAATAAAAAAATCGAACCGACCAATATGATTTCAAATTTTTTTTTTATTTTTTTATTTTTTCCCAACCCAAAATAAGGGCACATGAACTTAAGCCTTTGGTTTGCTTAACTTAGAATAGATAGCTCAACACAGATCTTGAAAATTGTACCATGAAAGTTAAGGATGATTTGTCTAATTTGTAGCTTTTCCAATTTTTGTATGCTCTGTTTTTTCTTTGTAATTATCCATTTTGAAAACTTTTCTTTGAACATTGAATTTTAGATGTCAACTTTGGATTAAATCCCCTGCATCAACTACCATTGACTTCAGAAATTTGATATTATTTTGTTTAGAAAATGGGGTAAAAATAGCTATAAATATCAATCTCACAGGTGTCAAGAAAATAATAAGTCTTACGTCCAAGTTTTAACATAGATTTATTCAATTTTTCAATGATTTTATCCAATTATAATGGCTTGTTTGATGGTTTATCTATTTCATTGAATTATTATATGAAATACAATATTTAATTGTGATTGTAATTGTAATTGTAATTGTAATTGTAATTTTATTGGTAAATGTAACTTCAAAATATTTGATTCTAACAGTAAGTGAACGTATTCATTAAAAAGACTGAAATTTGGTTTTTGGCCAACCAAAAAACTGGGTTTCAATCTTCCTTCAAAAATTATAATACTTAATTATTTTGAGAGAAAATAGAGAATTTGAATTTTGGATTTCAAACTTTTTATAGTACGATGATAATTTTAGGTCAAATCTAAAATATTTTGCCAACAATTGCATGTTTTTTTAAATAGAATACTGACTCTTAATTTTAGTAATTATGATATAAATGCTAATAATTTCAAATATCAAAAAAATATTTCTAAAATGTTTCGAATAATTAAAATTTGAGATATTATAAAAAAAAAAAAAAAAGTAAAGAATGTTAAGTGGCAGTTCCTTTGAGTTCAAATTCATATAAGCATGGGCATATTCTCCATCGCACATGATCCAGATTTCAATACAAGCACTTGCTGACATTTTTTGTCAATGGCAGGCATCAATTCTTAAAAGATTTGATGATTATAAAAGCATGATTATTTTTCCCTCTTTAAGTTGCTATGAATGTGCATCCAAAGCATGATTTTTGGTTGATATTGGCAATCAAGGAAGATCATACTTGGGAAAAAAAAATTTTGAAATGCTATGCCACTTCTCCATGCACATAATCTATATTTAGATTTGAGTAGCTTACAAGTAAAAAGGAATTAGGTCAGAAAAATTTTTAGCCATACCCTTCTTGATTCTTAATTCTTAACCCCAAAAATTTACAAACTATTATTTTTTTTGGTCCCATTTCCTTTGTCTCAAATAAATTTTTTAAACACTAATATTCTTATTGGTTGTTAAGCTTATTGTTAATAATATTTTTGTTCGACGTATTGAAAATTATCAAATTATCCGTAAATTATTATATTTACAAAAAAAACAATGTTAAAGGTGTTTATTACAATAATTGAGGTGATATTTATAGAAAAAATAAGCATATTCATATATTATCCTTTCTTGAATTTAGTTATCATAATGTCTTGATCTTTTTTGAATTAATGTTTTAATTGTCTTTAATTAGTATCTATAAACATTGATAACTAGACTCATCAAGTATCTTTGACAAAATAAAGAATCATTGGTATATTGAATTGTTGGTGATGAAATTTTACTTCATGAGATTCTGTATCATTAATTCCCTTAACTAATTGTTATTGTACTAGTGAGGGCAGTAACAAAAAATGAACCATATGCATGAATGCCATAATGAAAGTTTGCGATTTGTACAAGAAATTTGATTAAAAAACCAAAAAAACATTGTTGAAATGGAAGAGTTACATGTGAACTGTTTAATTTTACTGGTCACATCATTAGAATCTTGTGTGTCAACAACATTTACATATGATTTCAATGATTTCAATGCAGGCAAAGATTTATTCATTTAATCACATCATCATTCATAAAATATATATATTTTTTGTCTTATCTGATTTTTTTAAAAAAATATTTTAAAAATATTTTTCAATATCTAAAATTTTTATTTTTATATTAAAATTATTTATTACGATTTTTTATTTTTTAACATTTAAATCCTAAATTTTTAATTTTATAAAAAATATTAATTTTAATATTAAACACATTAAAGTTAATTTTTTTTTTAAATTCTATGAAAGTCAAGAGCACTCAAACAATTTGACACGCAGAGAGTAATAGTGTGTTTGGATTAAGAGGAGGGGAAGAAAATGAAAGTAAAGTAAAGGAAACAATTTTTTTTTTTTGGATAAATTTTTAATTTAAAGAAAGAGATAGAGGTGGAAACAAAATAATTCTTAATTTTTCTTGTAAATCAATTTTTTTTTTAAATGCTAGAGAAAGGAAAGTTAAAAAATCCTTTTTTTTTTTTTTATAAAAAGTCTATTATGTCCATATTTTTATTAATACTAAAAATCTAATAAAAAACTTAAGCAAATCACAATCATCTTATAATTTTTTCAAAGTCATATATTTTTTCAAGTAAGTTTCATATATCTCTTTCAATATAAAATTTTTTTATAATTTTTTAGTGATTTAATTTTGATGAATGATTGAATATGAATAGATATATTTTTTAAGTTTATGAGATAACTGACTAGCTCAAAATTTATCAATGCATGTTTGTAAAATATCTTATTATATTATTTGATTAAAAATCATTGATATAGTAACAATTGTGATGCTAGATAAAATAGCAAGTATATCATGATTTAAAAGTGCTCTAAAATCACAAGCAATAAAAAGTTATAATCGAAAAAAATTATTATAATGAATTATTTCATTTTTTTTCACTCATTATCCAAACAATGGTTATTAAAATTCCTTTCATTTCCTTTTATTTTTTATTAATTTTAATTATCAAAACAAATGTTACATGTATCATTTCTTTTCTTTTAAAAAACTTTCATTTCTATTTTTTTTATTAATATTTATCCAAACATAATGTAAAAGAAATTAACGGAGCATGTGGTTTGTTTTCTCTATTCTTTCATCTCTCTTTTAGATTTGATAATTTAAAATACGATATTATCATATAATATGAATATGATATGAAAACAAAATTATAAAAGTGATACTATTTAAAATTTTAATAATAACTATATATGTGTAACAATATTAAAAAATATATATTTATATTTTTATAGTGATACAAATTGTGATATATAAATTTTATATAAAATATAATATAAATATATAAATATTAATTTTTTATATGATATAAATACACGAATTATTATATATATTTTTTCAAACTTTATTCTCATTTTCTACGGATTGCTTCATTCTTGTTTTTCAAATACTTATCAATTTGAGCATCAAAGTGGATTCTAAAATCCTAACACGAATGTGTTCTAACTTATCTAAAAGTGAATCTAAGAGCAATTTTAATGCATAGATTTTTGTAGTTTATCTCAAACATTTTTGAAGAGAAATTGTTGATTGGCAAAGGTCAGGTAGCTCTAAACTTCCATAATATTTGAGCGTTGAAAGCAAAGTATTCATCAATAAAGAAGAACCGACAAAATCTTGATAAGAAAATGGTAACTTTCCCCAGTATCCAATATCCTTATTGTTTCTTTATTAAGTGACCAGTTACCAGTCTTTGTAAGTTAACTTGCTACACCAACCAATTATCATTCGACAGCCTCATTTCTGAGACCTCAGGCGGCTGAGCAGCTGCGATTCTAGCTGCAACACAGCCAATCAAACCTAGTCTTGTAGATTAGTTCTTTAGGCTTTTCCATGGTTTTGAGATTTCAGCATATCTAAGTTCACTCAGACATCAGCTTTTTCTTTTCAACTTTTACTTTTGCCGCCCAACAATTGGCCCTTCCATATTTTTTGTTTTAAAACTTTACACTGTATTGATTCTCTGGATTTTAAAATTTCACTTCACCTGTCAAAGTTTTCACCCATTTTCCCTTTTTTCTGTTCTCAATCTTATTTTTTATATTATATAAAATATTAAAATTTATATATTTATATCATATTTTATATAAAAATTATATATAATAATTTATATAAAACATAAAATATATTATTTTTTATTAAATTTATTTATAATTATTATTAAATTTTAAATCATATTATTTTTTTATTTTATATCATTATATTATATTTTAAATTATCAAATCTAACTTCAATCTCATATAAAAAAAAACATACTAGCAGCTTCTTTATTTTATGAAATGGATTAAAATTTGGATAACATCAATAAGAAATCATTGAGACTTTAACCAAAACTTTATACTGTATTGATTATCTGGTTTTTAAAATTTCAGTTCACCTGTCATAGTTTTCACCCAATTTTCCATTTTTTTTTATTTTGAATTTTGATTTTTTTATATTATATAAAATATTAAAATTTGTATATTTATATTATATTTTATATAAAAATTATATATTATAATTTGTATTTATATAAAAATATAAAATATATTTTTTATTTTATTAAATTTATTTATAATTATTATTAAAATGTTAAATCATATCATTTTATTTTTATATATCATATTTATATTTATCATTATATCATATTTTAAATTTTAAATCTAACTTTAATTTCAAATAAAAAAACATACAAATAGTTTCTTTATTTTATGAAATAGATTAAAATTTTGATAGTAACGATGAAAAATCAATGACGCTTTAATAAAAAATTTCTTCAAAATAATCGAATAAGTCTCTATTTGAGAGTTTGGTGAGAACATATTTACTGCATTGAAAAATGCCTTTTTTTCAATTGAACTCTAATCAATGGAATCAACTTTTGGTGGATATCTCAGTTCAGTTTCAGTTAATGTTTTTCAGACTTCTGCAGTCCATATTCTCATCCTTTATGGACAAGCCCAAGTACTAAACTAGCACAACGGTTGGCTTCAAGTCTTTCATCCCTCAATCCTGAAAGAACATTTTCTTATATTGAAAAGAAAAATGGAAGGGATCAGAGTGTAGTGAAGTCTTCACATTGAAAAGGCTGTCAATGCACTTGAAGCATCAAAGATTAATGAGTTGGTTGCTCATAACAAACAAAGAAAGTGCATTTGTGCCCGATAACCTGAATAAAAGCAAAAATTCAAAACTTAATTCAATTGATTCATGCAGCCATCGACCTATTCATCAATCAAGCTGCCATTGCTTTCCAACTTTGCAGGAGGCTCATATTCTTTCAAGAAAACTATTGTTTATTAATTTAATTGTAATGAAGATCAAAGATAAGCCCTGATTTGGTGAAGATGAAACTGTATTCGTCTTCCATCAAAACTTCCACCTGCGCTTATAATAGAAGCATCCCAAACATTTGGTGAACAAGATGTCTAATCAAGTGCATTCTTCATAGCTGGGGGTATGAAAAAGAAGGATTTAAAATGAACATGCAGAAGAAATATCTCTAATTCATGCTATTCAATCAAACACTATAACATTCAGGACTAATAACTGTGATGTAATTAAACACAAATGGTACACTTTTTCAGTGCACACTCCCTACGCATTTCATGCAAAATCTTTCTAAGATTAGTAAGATCCTTCTAATTAATTAATGAACAAAGTATAAATCTTACCACAAAATATCTTAGGAACAAAACCCGTATCCGAAATCAAAAACTTGTGTTGATAAAAGAAGTTTTTGGTTTCATTGCTTGTTGCTTTGTCTGGTTCAATAATACCGCTTATGAAGAAATGAAAGAGGATAAGGCAACAGAAACAGAGTAATTTTAATCAGGTGAAGCAAACAGAAAGCAATTAGCTTCCTTAATCTTCTGATAAAACTGTTATTAATGGAGTTGTACATTTCCAGACAGAGCGACAGAAGCACAACACCATATACAACAGCATGTCTACTTAACCACACTAGCACTTCAAGTCTGTTTCAATCACATAGCTAAATTTCATTCTGGCAATGCTTTTATGCATGCTTTTACATAGCATGCATAAACGCCCAAGAGCCTACAACTGTGACTGTGCATAGCAGTTTTTCCATTCAGACTAGTTGAAGCAATTTAACCATAGGCCACCCAGAGATCAAGGCTCCTGCCAAACACATTTCTCTTGCAGCAAGCATCCTCAACATTCTTAACCCAATAACTGAGCATGAATGCAATCAGGAAAAACACCCAAGACGCAACCAATGCCATTTTGTACATCCTTTCCCTAACATTATGATTGTACTTTTTATTCTTAAGCTTGAAATGCTCTCTTCTTTCATTGTTGCGGGTTTCCAAATCATACCAATCATAAGATTCAGAGGTTCTTCTAAGCTTGTATTCTGTGCTAGCATGGAATCTTTGCCCAAGATTTTCTTTGGTGAATGGTGTTAAGGCAGGTCCTTTCTCAGATACTCTGTCACTCTGCCTTGGGAAATCTGATATTGTTGAGAGATTAGAACTGCAACCTACATCAACAGATTAAAGAGGCCAATTAACAAGTGAAAGAACCCTTAATAGATCTTGCCTTAGAAACTGAAAATTGGGAGTAAATGCATAAGCATAATCTTCACTTCTTAAGTGCTTTTGTCTAGGTCAGATTGCTCTACCAGGAACTGTACTGCAGCAGGGGCGGACCCACATTGAAAAAGAAGAAAATTTGTAGAAAAAATTTTCCCTGGACACCATTTTTATATATTATATATTATATAAGTGGACACACTGGAAAATAATCCTGGATCCGTCACTTACTGCAGTCAGTAGTTCTAAGTTTTAACCAGATTTTGTAACAGATTGAGGAACATAGTTTGGAAATGCTTTCTCTCCCATTAGAAGAGAGCAGAGAAGACAGTTTGATGAAATTCTAGAAAATAACAGTAGTTAAATAACAGTAGTTACAAAAGAATGGCATCTTTTATAACTGAGAATATTATGTCTTTAACAAGGGCTGGAGCTGGGCCACAACTTCAAGTTGGCAGGTTTGAATAGTTAATATACAAGCTAATTTAAAAACGAGCCAAATCAAATTAGAAATATGCATTCTTCAAAATAGCCAGTGCACTACAGCAACAGACAGGATCCAACAGTTGAGGACTCGAATAGCAGCTAATTTTAAGCACACTCACTCTCCGATGCACAGGTGACCATTCAGATGAAATATGGACGATGTTGTTCCTACCTTACATTTTCCTAATATTCATAAAGTTACTTAAGATCGAATAATTTCCAACTCTCTTCCCTGCTTAGATTCAAGTAAGGTTTGAGAACAAGTACATACATTCTTAATAACCAGAAAGAAACAAAGTTACAGACAAATTTTTGGAAGGGCAATTTTTGTGTCTAGACAAATATTTTAAAAATTTAACATCATTATATTCATCACAAATTCAAGTGAGAATTTTTTTCTCCATTATCTTTCAAGCAAAAAGATGAGTATGAAAGCAAGAAACTAGACAAGTGACAAACTGTCTCAGAAAACCTAGTAAACAAGGACAACTTTCTTGCTCAAAACTGCTTAGAAATAACTGGCATTATTCTGGAAGACTGTATGACTACATATAATCTGTATGTTCATAGAGCCATAATTGGTGCATAAGGAATAACCAGTTCAACATCTTTGCAGGTAATGTCTATCTTTGCATAATGAAGTAGCTGTTTGCAAGGCAGTGGACTGTCAGATGCATATTATTACTATTACTGTGTTTTTTTTTTTTTTTTTTTTGTCTAAGTAGCACATGCATTATTAGTTCATAAAGTGAACCGGAATTACAAGGTTTGAGCTGCCCTGCCATGTTACTCAAGAAAATCTAAACAAAAACAAAATTACATTTTCAAACAGAAAATTCTTATCCATCACAGCAAAAATAAAAACAATTGACAAAAGCCTGAGTGAGTAGCTTACTCAGCACTTACCTTGTAGTCGCAGAGTAAATGCTTGCAATGCATGAAGAACTTCCTCAATTCTCTGCTTGGATGCTGGGTCAATAAGGTTGCCATCACCATCAAACTTTGCTGGAGGCTGAAATGCATTCAAGAAAAACTCGGGCTTATTGATAAAATGAAGATCAAGATAAACCCCAATTTGGCGAAGATGATACTGTGACCGCGCGCCACCTAAGCTTCCTGCAGCGCTAATAATGGCAGCAGCTTTGTCAGCCCAAACATTTGGTGGTCTAGAAGCCCAGTCGATCGCATTCTTCAGAGGTCCTGGTATAGTGCAGATAATAATAAATGTGAACAGGATGGTGTAGATATGTAAAATCTTCAATGCTGAATACTAGACTTAAAAAAGGTCAAACCAGTTTAATAAACATGTATCTAAGTTAATGCGATGGAATCCAAAAGTGAGAGATCCTACTACACCATCTACCTTATTGAAAATCTGACATTTAGAGTGTAGACCTTACACATGAGAAAAGTACCTAAGTACTCTTACGTAGCAAGGTGGTAGCCTTGTCTCAATTTGCAGTATAAACTGGTTTTGAACTACCTGACTACAAAAGCCTCAAAAGGCATATGTTTAATCAAAATTCTTCAAAAGCAAAGAATGCAGTTTTAGGGTGTCTATATTGCCATTTGAATATTAATCATCCCTTTGCTTCCACAATTATAAAGTTACCGAATTGTTTTGCATTTAACCCAAATCTTTCTAAAACTAGTGAGCATAACAAGTTTCTTAGGGCACCCATTAGAAAAGCCCTTATTATAATTATCCCATCGATTAGTAATTAGCATTATTTTTATAAAAAAATATATTTTTAATTTTATTTGCATAAACGCTCAAACAATATAAAGACGCTTTTGCAGATCCTTGCACAAATACACACAAGCCCATATATGCATTTGCAGCGAAAGAACAGGGAAATGAGAAATTGTAGAACCTTCTGGTTACTGGAATGAAGATGGATTAGAGAGACTGAGAGAGAAGGAGAAACATGTCTTTTGGGAAAAAGAACTTGAAAAGGGAGGGACAAAAGGATCCTAATGCAATGGTCCATCTATGGCAAAAGTTGGGAATGCACTAACAATGAAAAAGTCAGCAGTGGAGGCTGCCAAGCCATTAGGAGGAGAAAGAAAGAGAATGAGACACAAATGCAATGGTCCATCTATGGCAAAAGTTGGCAATGCACTAACAATGGAAAAGTCAGCAATGGAAGGCTGCCAAGCCATAAGGAGGAGAACAAAGAAAGAGAATGAGACACACATTCGGAGAAGAAAAAAGATTGAAGAAAAAATGAAACTAAGATGACTTCCTATAATTTGGCATTTTTTGGCCATGGCAAGATTCAACCAACCTTAATGGTTTTTGTTATCAATTCTCCTCGATTGAATAAAATCATATAGGTCAAATCCTAAATTGAACAAAAAATAGATCAAGTTTTTTTTTTTTTTTCTTTCTATGTCCAATATTAGTCCAAGTTTAGCTATAATCAAACTCATTAAACCTCCAAAGTGAATTTAACAAGGGACTCAAAACCAAACCAACCAAATTTTTTCAGTCACAATATTTTCAGTATGCATGTGCAGATATGGGTATTTCATCTTTAAAAGCTTTTCAAAGATTAGAATAACCAAAAACGAAAAAAAAAAAATCATAAAAAATATTTTCAGAAACTGAAATTACACACTTTAATCCATTAAGCTGGTTTTATCTGAACAATGCACACCCCTGACATGAGGCAACTTTGGGTTATATCATATATACTAAAATCTTTGACAGTACTTTAGCTTTGAATTGCACTCATACAAAAAAAAAAAAGCAATAATGTAGCCATGAATCACACATATATAGGAGAAAACAAGCATCTGAAATGGCTTTCCTTAATCACACAATTTTCTACTGACATTTCTTATTTCTTTCTTAATCAAAAGCATATCGAATGATGACATTCTATATGTATTGAATCTATTGTGTGTAAAACACACATAGATCCCTTGCGAACACAAGAAATACTAACTTTTCACCCTTTACAACTTCAGCTAAGGAGAATTAAACTTTGTTACTTGTTAGAGTCAAAGAATTTTTGCCTTTCTCTTACCTATGACTTAAATCAACAATCACCCTACCTTTTTTTTTTTTAAGTGGATGCCATAGTCTAGGGATAGGGGAATGGATTGCCATTGCTGGAATTTGAATCTCAGCTGGATGCCACTTCTTAAGGATGGCTGAATCACAATCACCCCACCTTACAAGTACCATATTTTCAAATAAAAAAAAAAGGCACCTACAACTTTAGATTTTAATACACCCTCATTAACTCACAGTTCCTCCACTTTGTCAAATTAAGATTTTTAGACAGAGATATGAATTTTGATGGAATGTCAAACTATTTTAATTTACTGAGAGTTTATAAAAAAAGTTGCTACAACTCATCAAAATCAACATTTACAATGATGACATTAAAATTGTTAACAAGATTGTAATTGATTGGCAGTGTACAAAATCTATAACTTATAGAAAATATAAATAAATAAACACCAAAAATATTGTACCAAAGAAATACAGAACAATACAAGGAGAAAGCTTTGGGATAAGATACTACCAGTAACAGAGTAGTTGTACTCAGGGGAAGCAAAGAGGATGCTATCAGCCTCTAAAATCTGCTGCCTGAAAGCCTCAACAACAGGCGGATACTTCCCATCAACCTCAAGATCGGTGTTGAGCATGGGAAGTGGTGATATGTCTATGTACTCCATCTGAATCCCATTAATAGACTCCTTGCATATCTCCAAAGCTGAAACGCAAAGACAAATCAACATTCCCAGAAACCAAACACGAAAAAAAAAAAGACCAAATTCAAACAACTCAGGCTTGACTGTTTAGCAGAAGCATTACCAGTACGAAGTAAACCTCTGTTGTAAGAGCCTTTCCTTAAAGACCCACAAAGGGCAGCAACTTTGATCACTGGTTTTGCTGCTATGACTGCTTCCATTGCTTTCTAATCTCAAAAAACTATCCTGTTCTCAGTTTGAGATGAAGTAACTCACTTGTGTCACTATAAAGAGGGGCCTAAGGGTGTGAGAGAGGAAATAATCAAATGCGGTAGAAAGCTGCAAATTCTTTGATCAGTTTGGGTTGGTGGGTGGTGAGATTTGTGACCGTGTGATTGCAATAATTGGTGGCCGAGTGATACAACAACAGAGCGGGGAGGAGTAAATGCTTAGAATGGGGCTTTTTTCTTTTCTTTTTTTTTTCAAAGTGAGGTATTAAATTTGAGCCTTTGGCAATTGACGATATCTGATTGCCTTTGAGTTTGCCAGCAATTAGACTCGGAGTGAAACAATTAGAATTTGGGTGCTTTTAATTGTACTCCAAATTTTGCATTTTATATATTTTTTATTTTTTAAAGTGGATTTATTTAATTATTTTTTAAATAAATTTTCGGATTTTTATATTCAATATATTTTATAATTTATTAGAAATAGACCTATTTATAGAGAGTTTGATATTGAAATTTTAAGAAAAATGATTAAATAAATATTTGGCTCTTAAATTTTAAAATTTTTTATATTGGTATTTAAAAATTTTTTTGTAACATTGATATTTGATTTTTAAATCATTATTATATTGATATTTTAGACTAATACTGTTACTCAACTTTACTAATGTAACATTAATATATGATAAGATACTGACACGTATCAAAAAAATTCTGTTAATGTCACATAATCATTGCTATGTGAGCATAAAAAAAAATTTTAAAAAATTCTTAAAAATATTAAAATTTTTTAAAAATTCTAACAAATTTTAGAAAATTCTTAAAAATTTTAAAATATTTAAAACTTTTTAAAAATTTTAATTTAAAAACCTTATAAAAAATTCTAAAAATATAAGAAAATTCTAAACAAATTCTAAAAAATTCAAAACCTACTTAAAAATTCTCAAAAATATTAAAAATTCTAAAATTTTTTTTTAAATTCAAAAAATTCAAAAAAGTTCTAAAAATTTTTAAAAATTTTAAAATAATAAAAAATTTAAAAAAACTAAAAATTTTTAGAAAATTCAAAATATTTTTAAAAAATTTTAAATATTTAAAAATTTGTTTAAATTTACCAAAAATTTTTAAATTTAATAAGAATAAAAAGTATGAAATATTTTTATAAATTATAAAAATTATCATAATTTGAAAATTTTTTAAAAATTATGTAAATTTTTTAAAAAATAAAAAAATCCAAAAAAATTATTAATTTATAAAAATTAATTTTTATAAAAAATTAAAATTCTACAAATTTATAAAAAATCTATCAAAATTTTTTGAAAAGTGTCAAGTTTTTTTGTTATTTTTGAATTGTCTAAAATTTTCTAGAATTTTTTTAATTTTTATAAATTTTTAGAACTTGTTAGAAAATTTTAAAACTTTTTAATTTTTTAAAATTTTTTTCAGAATTTTTTAAATTTTTAAATTTTTTAAGAATGTTTTAAAATTATTTTAGAATATTTAGAATTTTTGTAAAATTTTTAGAATTTATACAAAAATTTCTGAATATTTTAGATTTTTTGAATATTTTTATAACTTTTTAAAAAAATTTTGGAATTTTTTTAAAATTTTAAAGAATTTTTTAGATTTTTTATTTGAATTTTTAAATTTTTAAAAAAATTTTAAATTATTTTAAAATTTGTAAAAAAAATTTTATAATTTTTTAGAATTTCTTAAATTTTTTTAGAATTTTTTTTAATTTTTTATGCTAATGTGACAATAATAACGTGATACTAACTTAATTTTTTTAACACGTGTCAATATCTTATTGAATGTTCATGTTATATTAATAAAATTTACTAACGGCATTAATTTGAGGTATCAATGTGATAATGATTTGAAAGTTTAGATATCAATGTGACAGAAAAAATTTTTAGGTACTAATTTGATAAAAATTTTAAAATTCAGGAACCAAATATATATTTGACCCTAAGATAAATTACGAAAAAATAAAATTTTACTAGAAAATTTATTAATTGGTGTAACGAAAAAAGTTATTATTAAAAAATTATAAATTTTAAAATTAATAAAAAAGTTAATTTAACTATTTTAACCTTAAAGAAAAAATAAAATCTTATGAGATTCTAATAAAACATTTTATCTCTTGATGTTACAATGATGAAAACATTATCAAATCCAATCAACATTTGAGAATTAAAATTCCTAAAAATTATATAAATAATATTATTGAATACTATACAATTTCATTAAAATCTAATATGCTAACAAAAAAAAATCCATTGTGATAAATAAATGGAGAGATTTTTCCAAAAGATTTATTTTAGTTAAAGCTATTATAAAATTTTAATAATATAAAAAAATTTATTAAAAAAATAAATTTTAAATTAAAAAAAATAGTATTTACAATTTTATCTTTAGTTTAATTAGAGCCTCATAAAATTTTATTTTTTACCTAAGATCAAAATAATAAAATTATTCTTTTTATAATTTTAAAGTTTATGATTTTTTCAATAATTTTTTTATTACACCAATTAATAAAAAAATTTTAATAAATTTCTATTTTGTATTTTTTTTCTTAAAGTTTCAATCCTAAACTCTTGGAAATCAAAATTTGAAAAGTTATATAATTTTTTGAAAATCATTTTTTATGAGTTATATAATTTTTTATAAATTCATTTTAGGTAAATTATAAAATTTACTGAAAATAGATATTCAAAAACTTATGAAAAAAATAATTAAATAATTTCACTTATAAAAATTAAAAAAAAAAAGAACAAAAGTTAAAGTACGTTTAGAAGCACCTTTAAATTTTGGGTGGAAATTTGAGTATTTTTTGGGAAAGAATTTGGGATTTGGTTGTAGTTTTCCTAGTACTGCTATTTGCTTATCATAAATTTCATTCACCTTTAAAATATAGTGTAATACTAACTAATACACTTAAATTTTAAAAATTTTTAATATGATATTTGAATTATAAATCTATTAATTAATATAATACTTTGAAAATTATTTATTTGTCATGTGTAATTATTTGAAGTTAATCATATTAAAAATAAAAATCACATTTAGGTACCATATTAAAAATTTTTAAAATTTAAATATTATATTAAATATTTTATTATAATTTATAGATCATTTATGATATTAATCATAGTGTACACTATAAAAATTCAAAATTCATTGAGTCTTATAAATATAAAGATAACTTATATCCTTTGAATAGGAATGTTAATAGATAAGATATGAGGCAGGTAGCGTATTTCTATTCTCATTCTTAAATTTTTATATTATATTTATTTTTATATTTATATTTAATGGATATTTTAAATTTATTTTAATCTCCATTCTCACATATATTAAATAGTAATGGGTGATTCTTGTACTTGCAACTTCATAAAAAAGTAAAAATCAAATTTATTTTTTAATTTGTTTTTTAATTTTTATCTTACATAGTTATATAATTTTTTTTTATAAATATATATTAACATATTTTTAAATAAAAATATATTAGTTTTAATTAATCTAAAATAATAATTTATATTATTGAATAAAAAAATCTATTTACTAAATATATATAAATATATACAAATATATATATATATATGTACGAAACATGTGTTATATTACTCATTTATATTTCATATTCAATAAAAAATTTAAAATCATATCCATTCATATCTTTGTTCAAATAAAAAATTGAATTCTCATTAAGTATGGATAAAATTAACATTTTTATCTTTGAGCCTACAAAGAAAATAAAAAAAGAAGTGAATATTGAGCATTTGACTCGATCAATTGAAATATTTTTAACCTAATAAAATTTAAAATTTAATTTTTTTAAAAGAATAAATTGAACTCAATTTTTTAAAAAAGTAATTTAAAAAAATAAAAAATGAATCATGAGCGTTTAACTCAAATTTTTATAAAAAAATGTAACTTTTAAATGAATAAATTGAACCCATCTTAATTGAATAAACATTTATCATAAAATCTCACATGTTTTTGCATGTCAAATTTCACATTTTTTTATCTCTAATTGAATACAAGATTTTTTATTTGGAGTTTTAAATTTCAAATATGATACAATTTAAGTATATCTTGATACATAATTATTTTTTCAATTTGAAAAAAAAAGAATTCAAAATATATTTATTACATAAAAAATACAGATACATATCATGGAATCAAATATTCAATGTTTTGGGACACTATTAGGGATAAAATGTAACCCCACTCATAGGGTCAGGTAACGTATTAATTTTGGTACTAATGGAGGAAGCCAATGAGCTATAACACTAACAAAGAATAAGATAAATCAATTCCGTTATTGGTGCCTATTGACCAAGAAAAACCTGTCAGAAAATCGGAAGCAATTTTTCCATAAAAAAGAAAAGAAAATTTAAGGAATTTTCCTTGCCTTTTGCTTCACTCTGTTGTTCATGATTCCATTGATGATGTATCTTAATTTCCAACTTTCTTCTTTTCTTACTACATCCAAAAATAAGTAAATTTAAATCCCACCAACTTCTTCTGCAGGAAAAAGAATAAAGTGGTTGGACTTCTAGTTTCCAAGTGCCAAGACTCTAAACTTTTCACTTTTCAAATCTCTCTCACGAGATTCTTGATCCAAAGAAAAACAGATCCTTTCAGTTAATTGCTTTTCTCTCTCTCTCTCTGCTCACGTCACTGCTGTACGTTTCTCTCTCTCTTTAACATGTAAAAAACATAGTAATGAACATACGGCTTTTCTTTTTGGTTTGTATGTTTCCATGTTTTACGCTATGTAAATTTCATGAAAACAGGTACATGGGTTTTGAGCTAATGAGCTTTTAATACTATCCTCACTCCCAAAGTTCTTAACTTGCATTTGGGTCTTTTTTACTTACCCTGTTCTTGCATTAAAAATATTTGCTTTGCTGTCAAGTTCTCACTCTTTCTCAATTTTAATGGATACCCATTTTTTCTCTCTGGGCTAAGTTCAATTCTTGTTATTCATTTATGCTTTTTTTTTTGTTTGTTTTACATTGACTTGTAATTAGTAAACCCTTTCAATTGTAATGACTAGAAGCGGGTTGCTTAGTTCTAGCTTGCATTTGTTTCTTGTTTTAACTTTTTTGTATGGTTCCTGTTTAGTTCTGTTATGTCTGAAGATTGCTTGATCGACAGTAGGGGCCTTGAATATTGTTTGGTATGTTTTGAAATTTCTTGTTTGAAGTTTGATCCTTGTAGAAACAGTGATTAATTTCGCTAACTGCATTGTTGTTTTGACTGATATTGATGAATTTGAAGGTTCTGTTTGGTTTAATGGAAAATGCATCTCTCTTTGTTCTTTTCAGATATATTTGATTCTTATATGGAGAAATTCTGTTATTGTACTTTAAAACGTTTCTTGAATTTTGTATGAAATGTGAGCCTTTTTGTTGGTGTTTCATCTCAGCAATATATGTAGATTTTTGGCTACTCTTTTTGCTTTTTTTATAGCAACATCTGTATTATTGATATCAAGTAGTACTTCATATTCTGACTTACGAAAAGCCTTGCTTGTTTTTGATTTCCTGGGAAGTATCATAAGTCTGTAACCTTGTGTAGTTCTTGATCTACATCAAATTGATTTACAGTAATTCTTTTGCAGGCACTATTGGAGCTTGCATTCTCCTACAAGTCAACCTGAACTTCAATCATGTTAGGAAACTAATGGATTAGTAGCTTTTTCATTATTAACCAGTTTGGACACTTTTGCAGTATATGGCTTATTTTTAAGCAATTTGAAATAGGACGGTTTCTTCTGATTTGGAGAATCCAAGTCTTCATTTAGCTACAACCATCAATGATAGTGAGAAGGAACATGAGACGTGCTTCACCACTATTTCTGGTTACATTAGTTCTTGGGTTTTGCTTTGCTACATATAATCTTGTAACAATTGTAATGCACAATAGATCTATTTCAAAATGGATGGTAGATGACTCCAATGGTGGGATATTTTTTGATCCTGTCATTGGGAGGCCTGAAAATATGAGCAAACCAAAGAATGCCAAACTGCCTTTCCATGTTGCCTTAACAGCTACTGATGCTCCATACAGCAAATGGCAGTGTCGCATTATGTACTATTGGTATAAGAAGCAGAAGGACTTGCCTGGGTCAGAGATGGGAGGTTTCACGCGTATTTTACACTCTGGAAGTCCTGACAACTTGATGGATGAGATTCCTACTATTATAGTAGATCCTCTTCCGGCAGGGCTGGATCGAGTGAGATTTTGGTTACTGCTAGTCATTTCTTTCATTCGCTATCACTTCTTTTATGTGTGTTAAAAAGGCTTAGGATGGTCTTACGTTTTCGTTTTATTAGTTTGATCCATCAGTCCACTCATAGACAAAGTAACTTTATTGTTAGTGTAGTTAGTTAACAAATAAATTAGAGAATAATATTTCAGACAAAAAAACAGTATTGTCTCCTTTAAAAGAAGTTAGCATTTGGACATTTTCATATTTTTTATTCTGTCAAGATAGTTTGTCTTCTTGAGTGAGTCATTAATTATTGAATAAATAGCATAAAGCTGAATTTTTGTTATATTGAGTTCTTATGTTTCAGAGCATATGAATAGTTATTGTGTACTTTAAATGGTTGCTTATAGTTCAGAACTCTTTCAACATGTCAGAACTATCACGATGTTGTCACTTCTAATAGAGAAAAGTTGAATATGATTGCAAGAGGCTTTTCAACTTATCTTTCAAAAAGTGGGATTGGTTTTCTCATTTATTTTCATGAACCTTAATGACATTGAAACAATTATAGATTGATATAACTGGAAAGAATGCATTCTTCATATGTGTTTCTTTCTGTTGACCAGCTATAAATGAGAATATTCATCCGCTGAAGAAATGAACACAGAAGATTTATGGCTGAATGACATGTTTATTTTGGCAAAATATACTTGAATATTCTTCTGTTTTTTGTTTAGTAATTTTATTAAATTATTGTTGAAGCAATTGCCATGTATGTCTTTGTTTCTAGAATATGCCATTGTGTGTGCCTATTCTGAAAAGGTTCCTCTCTGTTCTCAGGGATACATTGTCTTAAATAGACCATGGGCTTTTGTGCAGTGGCTGGAAAAAGCTACAATTGAGGAAGAGTGAGTGTTTTTACATGTCATGATTTCATTATCAGTTTCATCATGCCTTAATCATTTTTTAAAGCATGTTAACCTTTTTTCTTGATGCAGATATATATTGATGGCGGAGCCTGATCACATATTTGTCACCCCCCTGCCTAATCTGGCACATGGAGGATACCCAGCAGCATTTCCCTTTTTCTACATTAAACCGGCTCAGAATGAAAAATTGTTAAGGAAGTTTTTCCCAGAGGAGATGGGACCTGTAACAAATATTGATCCAATTGGCAATTCGCCTGTCATTATCAAGAAGGTAAAATCTCCTATTGTGGGAAAGTTAATAGTATCTGATGCAAATTTTGTTACTAGTATAGATTATGCTAGATGCAAATTTTGTTGTGGGAAAGTTAATAGTATCTGAAGTAGTTGGGCTTGTTTTCCACTTGGTTGATAGTCACTATTGATACTTTGTTAGATCCGTTCTCAGGTGATTGTATTTGTTCATCTGTTTTCACCCTTAATGTCATTCCCTTTACATTGTCATTTTTATTGTTTGTCATAGATTTGCATTTGACTATTATAAGGCTTCTGTTAGATTAAAATGAGAAGATTTGATGTTGAACGAATTTTCCTATGCAGGATTTACTGGAAAAAATTTCTCCTACTTGGATGAATGTTTCTTTAAAAATGAAGGATGACCCGGAGACCGATAAAGCTTTTGGATGGGTGCTAGAAATGTAAGTATTGGTGCAAAAAGGCTGTTTATTTTGGAAGATTTTAGATCATTTGCTGATTTTTGGTACTGACATGTTTTTCAAATCTAAGGTATGCTTACGCTGTGGCATCTGCTTTGCATGGTGTGCAACATATTCTTCGGAAGGACTTCATGCTGCAGGTTTGGCACCTTATTTTTCAAAGGTTTTCATGAAGGTTTTTCCCTGTAGTTTTGATTGGATTTAGATACAACATTGACAAGACTTATTGCATTTTAAATATTTCAGCCGCCATGGGATCTAGAAATAGGGAAAAAGTTCATAATTCATTACACCTATGGATGTGACTATAACATGAAGGTGAACCTTTTCTTTTATGTATCTCATTAAGTTATCGTTCTTGCTTTTCCAAATATGGCTACCACCAGGATTTGTTTAAAATTTCCAACTTATTTCTAGATTGTTTAAACTTTATTTATTTGTCATTTAACATTCAGGGTGAGTTAACATATGGTAAACTTGGTGAATGGCGATTTGACAAGAGATCGTTTCTTCGTGGACCGCCACCACGAAATCTCCCCTTGCCTCCTTCAGGGGTTCCGGAAAGTGTGGTATGTATTTATAAATATCAGTAATTCTAAAAATAAGCTGAAAGTGAAACGATTGAAGAATGAATTGTAGAACAATCGTGTGTCTCACTAAAATAATTCTTTCATAATTGATTTGGTGTATAGCATCTGTCTCCTAAGGTGTGTTATCCATCTGTGAATTTGCATAACTTGATTGGTGATTTCATCTTCTATATGCTCCATAGGTCTAATGATTGAGGATATCGATGGACCAATAGCAACCAATCTTAGGGAACTATATTTGCTATTTTTAGTGAATTAAAGTGCTTTTCTTTCTGTACCATACTTTCTTAGCATGTACTGGATTTTGTGTTTCAAGACAGTTTTTGTTTCTTAGTGACTATGCTTAGGGAAGCCGAGCCTAGCCATATGCAGGCTATTTGAGCTTGACTAAGCCAAAATAAGTGTAAGATCTGTCTGATCAAAACCTAGCAAATCTGAGTTTTGTCCGAGATGAACTTGAGCTTGATTACTGAGGAAAAACAATTAGAGAGCTCAAAGTTTTGATTGTGGTAGCTTGAATATTCTATTGAGGGATTCTACTTCTTGAAGCATATTGTCAGCCAATAGCTTCTTCTCCCCAACTAAATTTTTTTTTTCCAGTTAAAAGATCTTCAAAGCCAAAATATCAGGTAATGTGTAGTTAGTTTATAATCATGATCGCAAATTTCTTCCGAATGCAGAATCCAAGTTGAGTCTTGAAGCTCTTCATCTAAACCTGTTTGAACTACACTTTTTTCGCACTTTTCTGCCCTGTATTTCTGGCATTCATAGTTCAATATTACAACCCTTTTCCGAAATAATTACGTGCTCTTGTTACTGTGTCTGCAGGTGACCCTTGTGAAGATGGTGAATGAAGCAACTGCAAACATTCCCAATTGGGACACAGAATAAATATGGTATATGATGAAGGGTGGAGGAATAACACATGGAAAATTTATTTGGGATAGAGGAAATTTTTTATCTATCTTGACTCTAGAAAATTGATGTACAAATGCCTCAGGTCAATTGTTTTAAAGCAATAGATAGAACAGTTGAATATCATCTATAATCAACAAGAGAAAAAGGTAACAAGCAAGATAATGTGATTGAAGTGGAGTTGATAGAAATTCTGAGTTCAATTCTGTAATACATATCCAGTCTTTCTTAAATAATGGGTAGAAATGTGTAATTCTCATGCATGTTCACACTCCTTTTCTTCTAACATGAACTCTAGGTGTTTAACATTCAAGATACCAGAAAGTTCTTGGAAAGAAATTAGACCATTTTGTTGTCTAACAAGCTCTTGACACAAGTTCCGGACCTAAGGATCTCAACGAAAGCTTTCTACAACATAAACAAACATACACGAGTTTCTTCCAAAGCTTTTTTTTTTTTCCAACACTAAACTTGACATCAATTAGATAGAACATGAAAAAATAACTTTCAATATGCAACTTAAATGAATGAAAACCAACATAACTCAGTTGTCTAAAGTATTCAAATATGGCTTTTTTAAAGTTCTTTTTAAGTAGTCTGAAGACATGTAAAATTATAACATATGTACATATCTCATAAATATGTATACATACCATATCTGTATGTATATTTTAGTGATAGAAAAGATTAAATGTCTCCTTCCTTAAAATCCAACATGGTTAACTTGTGGATACTAATTACTTGCATTCTTCAGCGAGGTTAGTGAAGTTAGGTTGTTTAGTCTTGGAGTTTGGAGTACAAGAATACAAGGGGTGGAGTTGGGTGTAATGGAGCTAAGTTGATAAAGTTAGAACCTTGAGCTCAACTCACAATTCGTTGTTTTGAAATTTGACTGAAGTTTAATTAAGTTTTAATTTTTAAATTTAAACTTGACTTAAAATAAAAATTAAGTTATTTGAATTTATTCGATTATACTCATTTATAAAATTAAAAAATGAGTACAAATCTTATACTCGATTTCATATTCGATTATTTATATTTGAATTTGAATTTAAATTCATAAATATAAAAGTAAAATAACAATTTTTAATTAAAATAATAAAAAAATATATTAAAATATAAAAAATTAATTAGGCTCACGAATTATTTAAGTCAAATATTAAAATATTTAAATTTAACTCATTTTATAAGTCAAACTGTTTGAGTTTAACTCGATAATAATTGAAGTGAATTTAAATTTTATTCGAGTCAAATTTAAATAGCTTAAGCTTAGATATATCATTTTACTTATAGAGTGGAAGACTCATCCTTTTCCTTTGACACATTCTTTTCTCACCAATAGAGACAAAATTGTAAATGCATCCTAATAACAAATTTGGATTGTTGCTATTTCCATCCTAACAATTATATTTTTTCATGATGGCAGCTAATAAATATTTGTATTAGACCGCCCTTTATTGTAAGTCCCCTAATGATTAATCAATTAATTAATATCGTTGCATTATGAAAACAAAAACACGGAGTATTATAGTATCTGTTTATTTTTCAATATGTTTGACGGTTAAGCCTTTTTTTTTTTTATTTAATTACCAATATATTTTTTGTATTGAAGAAAAACCTAAAGGAAAAAAAGTATAGGTAAAGTGGTATTTTTGGGTGGGTGCGGCTAAGCTGTATTTGTAATTTTGTTTTGAGTAATAACTCTTTTTGTCTTAGAAAATATATCACAGAGAAAGTGCAGAAATTGAGAGTTAAGAGTCAAGAATCTTGATTTTTGCTTTTATTTATTAATAATTATTAAGAGTAATAATAAATTTGATAAATTTTAATATATTAAAAATAATAATTTAATTAATATGATAATTTTTTTAAAAAAATTTAGGCACTGATTAATAAAATCTTTGTTTTAATAAAGCTAAGCTATAGATGAGATTAGCATAAAATCAAGTAAAATGATGGATAATCAAGTATAATCAAGGTTAAAAATATGGATATTTGGGCTAAATTTGTGAGTTAACTATAAAGTTCAGGGGAAGTTGTTTTGCCAAACATGGCAAATTTTACCAGGTTTAGGAGATCTTTAACAAATATCTTAGAACACTTGCTTTAGGTCACTTAGCTTTTCTAGGTCATTGAGACTTCGGCCAGTTGGGCAGCCATTGAGGATCAAGTACACACCATTGCTAAAGAACCTTAGGAGACCACCACTTTGTGAATCTGATTGGAATTGGAGTTGGAAGGAGACTTGTTGATATCCCACCAAGTGCATTAGCTTTCAATCCCACAACTGGTGTTGGTGCCATTATTGATTCTGGCAATGTTGCTGTATTCTATATTAAAAAAAAAAAAAGCATTTGCCAATTTTCACTTTTACGTCCATTACTTTGTTTTTGGCAAATTAAGTACTAGTTAGTAGGCCCAACAGCAAGGACGGATTATGATTTATATTAAGTGAGGACAAAAATTTATAATACTAAATATGTATAAGTTAATTAAAATACATAAAAAAACTATTTTATTATAATAAAAATAAAATATTACAATTGTTTTCTACAACTTTTTATATTTTGAAAGTATTGTAAAATTTTTTCATTATCAATATTACAAAATATATCCTTTTCTATACATGTAACTAAACAATTATTCATCCAATAATTTTCTATTCGGTTACATAAACGGTTCTTTATAATCTTTATAGTAAAAAAGCTCTTTCAACTAATGAAGTAAATATTGGTAATATCAAAACTAATTTCACAAACAAGTATACCAATGGATATACAAAATGTTTTTTGTCTTAACAAATTTCATAGAAAGATTACTAATACTTTTCAAACTTGTAAACTCATCATGAGATCTTAAATCGACAATGTAAGTTTTAAGTTGATTATTAAGAACTAGTAACTCCACATTAAAAAATTCAACCGGATAAAAGTGAGTAAGACGAATCAACTTTTCCTTATCAAAAGCTGCAAAAGAATCACAAAGATTTAAAGAAGTTGCAAAAAGAAATAATTTTATATTCATCCCATTAAAACGATTGTTGAGCTCTTGAATTATATATCAATTACTGTATAAAATAACTCAACCTGATAATAATGTAAATTTGTCATTGTTAGAGTATTGCGTTGAGGTCTTCCACGAGCTACAAACATATCATTTATATTTGGGAAGCCAATATTGGTTTTCTCACAAAATAAAGAAACCTCTTTATGCAAAGATTCACATTCATCATCTCTCATCGTTTGTAGTCATTGCTTCGCTACTCTTATTAATATCATCGCATTCACAATATTTTGATCTTGCCTTTGTAATGCCAAAGATAATTCATTTGTAATCCTTAAGATATTTTTCATCAAATGCAAGTTGAAAGGAAAATCAAAAGATTGAGTTGAATTTAATAAGGCAAAAGCTTCACCCCTTTACTCCAAAGCTATTCTCATCCTCCACAACAATTTCAAACGCATTAATGATAGAACTAAACATAAAGATCAAATTTATCAAAGTTCCATAATGTGAACCCCATCGTGTATCCTCAGCTCATTGAAGACTTATTTCTTGGTTTAAACTTCTTCTCATAAAAGGTTCACCAACTCCTAATACCTTAATAATTTATCAAGTTGTTTTTCTTGAAGAACATCTTTTTGTTTACATGAAGCCCTGACAATATTCTCCACATTTATCATAATGTTGAAAAGTAATGCAATTTGAATATGATTCTTTGCCACAGCTACAAGTGTCAATTGAAGTTGATGAGCAAAACAATAACCATAATATGTAGATGCATTATCTTTTATAATCAAAGTTTTTTATCCATTGAATTCACCTTGTATGTTGATACTCCATTGTAACCTTGCCCAAGAATCCTTGACATACTCAAATTATGCTTAAAAATAATGCTTCAATAGCTGCTTTAAGTGCAAACGATTGTATCATTGATATGTATTATACCTAAAAAATGTTCAATAACATGCCTTTTAGAATCCACATAGCACAAAACAATAACAGTTTATTTTTTGATTGAAACATCATAAGATTCATTAAGTAAAATAGAAAATAATCAATCTCTAAGATCTTCTGTAATAATATTAATAGTTTTAATTGTTTTAGCACGAACAAGATCTTTTTGAATATCATGTACAATTATTTTTGAATTTTTTAAGTGTATTCTCCAAGACAATATTATTGATGGTTTCATTATGATTGGCAAGAAATTTAAGAAGCTTAAAAAAATTTCCTTGATTATGAGAATTCTTAGTTTCATTTCTACTACAAAATGGCAAACCTTGACATAAAAGAAAGCAAATACAATCAAGTGTCGCAATTACGTGAACTTGATAAATTTTTTTTTTTGCTTGATTGGATTGTTTTGCAAAAGCAAATTGAATATGTTGCTTTTGATTTAGTAAATCTTGACTACACTTTCAAGCTTTGTTATCAACATTATTGGGACCTCCAACATGAATAGCAAATCTTTCTTTCTTTTTTCAATTTTTGAATCCATTTGAAACAAAACAATCACCACATGCTTGCTCTCAAATATCTGTTCTATAAAGATAACAACACAAACAAAAAACGGTATCTTTCTCTATACTATATTCCAACCAATTAGCATAATTTTTGAACCATGTAGGAATAAAATGAGGTAACACCTTTCCAATTTTTCTTTGGAGAAAATTATGTTCATAAAGGTTGACATGGATCTTTTTGCAAATAAACTCTTCAAACCTTGTTTCTATCATTAGCATTATAGTCCAAATTTTTTTTTCGTAACCCAGGATCCGAAGAAAAATCATCTAAGTTTAATTCAACACAAATTTGCTCTGTACAATATTGTGTGCCACTAGTATTAATTTCAGATAATTCTTCAAAAATTGACTTTCTCTTAATAAGATATTTTCTCCATAACTAATTACATTAAATAGTTTAGTTTATGTAATTTATAAAAAATAAGAACACATATTCAAAATACAATTATGCATGTTAATGAAAATCAACTGACCCTATGTTTGAAATATATAAGTAAAAATGTAATTCACATACTATAATCATACTGCTATACAAAAAATTAGATAGAACTTTTAACTAATTTTATAATCACTATATAAAAATTAATCTTTATGAAACTTAAAGTTATTAGTTGAATGAGTAATAAGTAAAAAAATAAAGGAAAATATAAAACACAAAAAATTCAAACATGATAAAAAAAATATAAACACTGTCAATAACATGATTATATGATCAAATTATTTCATCAATATAACAAATTTCAAATAATAAACAAACACTATATATAAAAATATAAAAAAAATGATTAACTAATTAAAAAATATAAAAAAGTAATTTACTTGAATATCTTGTTGGAAGAAGAAAATAATCAACTTGTAATTTATTTCTTTAGTTTAAAAACTTTCTTTTCCTTTTAATTTTCTTCTCTGGTTGTCTTTATTTTTTTATAAAAAACTAAAAGTTGCAAATGAGGTAAATAGAGGAAAATGGAAAATCAATTATTTTTATTTACAATCCATTCATCTGCTTTTTTTTTTTTATAATAACCTTAAAATATTTTTTAATTTAAAAACCTATCACTTCTAATTAATGTAAGTTTGACTTTTATCTTACAATATGGGCATTTTAAATGAATTGAACTCTTTTAATATTTTTATAATATATTTTAAAGGGATAAAGATCTCAGTGGAGATAACTGCCCTAATGCCCTTTCTCTGTGCTTCCATCCTTACCCAAAAGTAAAGTGAAAAGGGTTAAAACACAATGAAGATTTTGGTGTCCCGTAATTAAGATTTGGGCATGAGCAAATCTTTATCTTGCAGTTGGAATAATCCAAAATGTCTTTAAAGTATAAGACATAATTAGATTTCATAATTCATGAATTTATATAATATTAAATATGTATAAAATATAAAAATTAATATATTAAATTATGTCAATATATTAAATGTAAAATTAATTTTTTTGGTTTTTATCAAACTTATATATAATTTAAAATTTTAATTCGTATCACTTGTATATATTTTTTTTATCCTTTTTATATCGAATGATTGTATATTTTAAAATCATTAGATCTAATAGTAATGACAACAACATATAAAAATATCGGTTTAATCAATTATTAGCAAGTTCTAGATACTTCATGAAATTCTTAATTATTTGAAATAAAGATTTAATGATTATATACCAAATTATAATTGTTAAATATATGCATGTGTACTTATGTGTCATTGAAATATCACCGAATTTTGGCATTCAACCTAAGTACCGTCTTTAACTAGGCTAGTAGAACCAACCTCCGTAGCTATCTGGAACAAGTTTTTGAAACGAGTTAAGAGTGCTTAAGGGTGTAAATAATAAATTAATATTCGTAAATTATTTATGTTTGATTCGAATAAAATTTAAATTCGACTCGATTATTATCGAATTAAGTTTGAATTCGAATAATTCGACTTATCGATTGAATTAAATTCGAATATTTTTGTATTCGATTCTAGTAACTCACGAATCTAATCAAATTTTTATATTTTAATAATTTTATTATTTTAACTAATAAAATATCTCGAATTGAGTTCAAAGATAAATAATCGAGTTTTTGTAAAATATGAGAATCGAGTTTATTTTTCATATTAATCGAATTCAATTGAACGAATTTGAGTAATTTAATTTTTATATTGAATTAAACTCGAGTTATAAAAAAATACTCAGATTAAATTTGAGCCAAATTTTGAATCTCGAATTTAAAGTTAAACTTGAACTGAATGTTATATAATTCAATCAATTACAATCCTAATGCTAACGTGGCATCTCTGAGTGGGTTCGACACGTTAAACAGTCCCGATCGTGGCAGCGATAATAACGTTCATGTTCGCCGGCATGAACATGACACTGCTACAAGAAAACCTGCTAACGCACGGCACAGCAGGCTGAATCACATGTTTGGCCATGGCATCAGCACCAGAGAATGCGAATTCAGAGCTGAATTTGAGAGCCAATAAGCAGCAACAGAACCACCTAAACCACTTTGGTTGCATTCTAGTAGTAACTCTTGGGAAAAAATAAAGTACTAATTTTTTACTATTTAAGTTTTAGATCTTTTGGCTGATGTTTCAACCTTGATCTTGGTTCGCGTGATAATCTTATGTTCCAACATAAATAGCGTGCATGATAACGGATTGTAAACTGTTGTTAGGCAGAGAATGACAGTTTTGTAAACAAAAAAACATATGATCGTGCAGATTTCTTGCCATGTTGAGTATTTTGTGCCAGTTTTCAACCATAATTCTAATTTTTTCTCCCTCTTTGGACAAATTAAATTGATAATTTGATAAGCAATTAATCATTAGATATCAAAGAAATAAAAAGAAATGATCATCGGCTCATAAAAAATAAAACACCAAAATTTACGTGAAAAACCTCATGAATAAGGGGAAAAAACCACGGGACCAAGTCCACTCAATCTTCAACTATCAAAATAATGGATTACAACATGAGTCTTCTCTAGTTTAATCACATGTTATTACAAGAAGTTATCATCAGAAAAGGTAAATTTCTTGGATAACATGAGCAATCTCACCAAAAGTGCAACTGTTTGTGGAGACACCATAACCATGTCTGGTTGTTCATTGAAGGACGGTGTCTCTTTCTCATCCTTTTTTTTTCCTTGTGCGTCCACCTACAAACCCCTAAACTCTTTTTAGAAGAGGAGATGCAGCCTAGACAATTTCCCACCACTGAATCTTTGAGAGCATTAGAATGTGTGAGTTTCATTCATCCTGTCATAAAAAGGCAAAACCATTTTGTTAATTGTGCGGGAGTAAGTAACAAACACTGAACACAGTAAATTCTCTAAAACTCTTAGATACTTACATGGCATAATGAGGAAGGCAATAACGCAGACAAAAGACTAAGTGGTAGAACATCTTATGGAATAGCAACCGTCATACTATATTTGGTCCCATCCAATCAATGGTGGTAGAAATAAATACTTCCTGAAGAGCCAAAATAATTGGTGATACAAAATGAGCATTCATTACGCATATACACAAGAAAGATAGAAACCAGAAAATTCTTATTGTTCTCACCTGCAGTATTTGAAGGACATGGAGTGTCAAGTGAACGCAATGACCATTTTACAAATAAGAAAAGAGATGGATTTCCAGCCTGCTTATGGTCTATTGCCAAGAAACTTATATCTTCATAGCAGTAGAAGTCCAAAGGTCCATCAATATTTAGATCTCCTTAAATTTAAAGGCAAAAGAAAATAATTAAAACTGAAATACCTGACTTATTACACACAGGAGCATGCTATCAATGGTCAGCTCCTTAACAGAGAAATTCGTCAATTGCCTGTTTTAGTACAATGAATACATTATACTTATTATGGTGATCTTCATTTTAATTAAAATTTTTACCAAACAAGATGTCAGTATCTAGATACCTGGCTTCCAATTGAAAATTCATGCTTCTTTTTTGTAGCTAATGGATGAATCTGTCATTAACATTCACACAAGGCACCCAAGCTATCTGATTCACTTGACCAATTGATCACAGGGGACAGTCATTTAGCTACAAAAATGAAGAAACCATAACTTTCAAAAAGAGATGAACAAAAGTTGGGCTGCATTAGGCCTATTTCTTGTAGAAAAGATTACATCCAAACATTCAGCATCACTATTTGAAAGTCATCAATGGAAGGTGGCTGAGCAAAGTCATTGCTCAAAGGGCTCATTGATGGTGCAGAATTCCACTCATGGGAGAAAGGTTGAATTTTAGAACTGATTAATAATAATAATAATAATAATAATAATAATAGAGAAGATGTTTTAGGAGGCATACCTACAATGATCAAGAGGATGGAAGGAGGAAACATAAAGTGCCTAGGCTCTCTTGATTCAGTTCCTCTTTTATCACGTTTGCATCGTCTGACTAGCAATTAACAAACATTCAACCATATTTATCTACAAAATGAAGAGGCTAGTCGTTTTGAAATGAGATGCAAAAGATTAATGTTTGAGAATTCACCATGTTTTCAACAGACAGATTCTGAAAGCCTGTGGACAGAAATTCCTCTTCTTGCATCAATGCTATATATGTCTCCCTCTCGTAGAAACAAGACAAGGCCACATCCAAACATCTACCAACTCAAAATGGGAAATTCTCTTCTAAGATTGGACATCTGGACAAAAGCTAGAAATTTACAGTTCATTTGGTACCATACAAAATTGGATGAAAGAAAACCAGATCAATGATCAATTCAAAAACATTGAAAAGAACATGAAACCAAAGAAATAAAATACTTGAGTTGATATTAAAATCAATACTTAAAATAGAAATGAACTGAGTAAATATTAAAATCAGTACTTAATAACAAAATATTTTTCTTAAAATCAGAACTTAAAAGACTAATTAATTCCAGATTAAAACTACATGAGTCATACATGATCTAATTCTTCTGCTTAATAAGGAAATGGGTTTATCATTTCGATTTATTAGTAAGAAAGAATAACTAAAAATATTGAAAAATTAAATGCAAATGAATTCAGTGCTCGCTCAAGTCATATTTTATTTTTACTTGTGTAGATATATTTGTACATTTAAAAAAAAAATCAGTTGAAATAGTCGTATTAGTTTCAAATTAAAATACCTGTGGGCCGAACATTGCTGATTATAATTCTTAGATGAATTTTTCATCAACTTCAACATAAGGTATGTGAGCGATGTTGGACCAATATTTTCCTTTATCCCTTTTGCACCTTTTCTTCAGCAACGGACAATCAAAAATTTGTAGCTCCAAAAGCGAAGGAAGCACTTCCTTTTTGGGAAGGGATTTGAGCTTCGGGCAATTGCGTATCGACAAACGTTGAAGAGAGGCAAGATGCTGAAAGCCTTTTGAGGATAGCTTCTTTAGATTTTTGAAGTCTGAGATAGAAATATGGTCGAGATAAGGGAGCAGCTTGATGTCCTCTTGTGGAAATGACATCGCATCTATACAATTATCACCATTAATTTGGAGTTCTTTAAGAGAGGTGAGTCTACGCAATCGCCACTCCATTACTGCCTTAACAATATTGGGTCCAGAGATGTGAAGCATGGTTAGGTTGATAGGCAAACCGCTTTCTGGAAATGTCACCGCATCGCAATTACCACCATGAATTCGGAGTTCTTTAAGAGTGGTGAGTCTATGCAATTCCCTCTCCATTACTGCCTTACTAATATTGGGTAGTCCAAAGATGTGAAGCCTTGTTAGGTTGGAAGGTAAACCCCTTCTGGGATGGATGTCACCCTTGGACAAGTCAATATGGTCAAGTCTTGAAGAGATTTGAGGTTGGGCAAAGCTTCAAGTTTTTCACACCTATCGAGAGTCAGAGATTTAAGCTTTTCCATTCCTTGGGGTAAATACTGAATATTATGACAAGACTTGATTCAAGACAAGTATTATCCCCAATTTCTTGTGCTACAAATTTCAGCTCTGGACAGTTACTGATCACCAACGTTTTAAGTCCGACGGGTAACTTACTGCTTGATGATAATGATTTGAGAGCTTCACATCCATGAATTTCAAGAAATTCAAGGAGAGATGTGCTGCTGAAATTGATGTTCTCCCCATCTTCCAATAAGTACTGCAAATTCTCACATTCACTAATCACCAAGCATTTAAGGGTTGAGGGCAAGTTATCCGCTAAAAGTGAAACCAAATTTGGGCACTTCCCAATCTCTAACTTTCTAAGACACTTGAGGTTTTTTGATAACTTCTGGAAGCCTTCACAATATTCTATTCTCAAATGTTCAATGTTGCAGTGTATGTCTAATTGCAAAATCTCTGCCTTTTCCGCCTCTTCCGTTGCCCCTATAGAAGCAGCCTGTGAACAATTTTCAAGCACTAAATTACGAAGAGATCTCAAAGGAACCAACGAACCCCACTCTGTTCGCCACAAAGAAACCAATTCCTCACAACCTTTAACATTGAGATCTTCTACTTTCATCCACTGGAACGTCGACATCCTTTCCCTTGTTACACATGCAAATTTTGAAATGTTGGAAAGGGTGATTTTTTTACCGACCAAAGATCCATACAACTCCCAAGACTACTTTTTCACACCCATCAATTTTTAATTCACATAGCTTTGGAAGATTTGAAATTGAAACTACCAATTTTTGGCAATTACCAATCTCAAGTTTTTCCAATGAAGGAAGGTACTCCGGCAATGGCCCTATCAATTTGGAACAACCCACAATAAGGAGATCTCGGAGGCAATGGAATTTTCGTCCTTGCTCATCAACTTCACATGCCTTCCACTCTTTCCATTCTGGCATATCCTCAAAATGCAATGTCTCTAATGAAGGAAATGCATTTGACCAATTCTCTCTTTAGAACTCATTGCCAACACTAGTTACGCTCCTCATTCCCTTGATATAAAGATCCTTTAAATGTGGTAATTTTCCAACTGCAGGTAATAATGTGCAATTTGGACAATTTGCAAACTTTAATGATTGCAAATTTTTAAATGAAGGATCCTCTATCCAAATTGGGAATGCTATTCTTGCGTAATACCTGATAGCAAGGGCTTTAAGCTCTTCATGAGGTCGAAGCAAGTTCAAAACCTCCGTCTCGACTTCTTTCTGTCTTAAACTTTCATTGAAGTCCCGATTCCATTTCAGCCCTAACTCATCGAGATCAGGCTTACTTGATAGCTTAGCTTCCCCCGCATACTGAGCTTCTTTTACATTCTGCAGCTCTGAAATAGAAAGCTGACCTTTGAGATTGGATAGATTCTGCATCTCTTTATATTCAATGCATCGCCTTTGCCCACAATAAAATTAGACAATGCCCGAAGATTTGTTAATTTGCCAATTCCGCGTGGCATTTCCTTTATCATCCATGCATCAGCAATGTCTAGATGACATAGGTTGGCTAACATTCCTATTTTTGAAGGCAACTTCTTAATTTCCCCACAAAACGTTAATAAAAGAGTCTCTAAATTATAAAGAGTGCATACTGAATCAGGGAAACCTTTTATCTCAGTATAAGAGAAATCCAGATATCGTAAATGTCCCAAATTTCCAATGGAATCTGGTATTTCAGTGATGTAGTAACCTTTCAAAGAGAACACCCTCAAGCATTTCAATCTCGGCAGTAAATCATTGAGAACGTTCTTGCTTAAGTAGTGCGGACGCCACATCAGCATCTCAAAGGGGGAGAAGGGTAAGAAGGGCCGTAGTGACTTTGCTTCAAAAAAGGACTCAAACCTTTTTATATTGCCATAGTCGCCTATTATATAAGAGGAGTGGCGAGTGTGACTTGGGCGTTTCATTTCCTCATGTCTCTCCATTTTAAAATATTTTTCTCCTCCAACGAACTGAGCTAGTTCATTAATCAGGTCATGCATTACAAACAGAGATTCATCCTGGCTAGATGCTTGAAAGAATGATCTTGATACCAGTTCTTCAAAACACTGGCGGCCCAAATCTTCAATTTGCCTTTTAGTGTCTGCTCCATTGGGAAGCCTTCGGCCATCCATAATTGAACTATTTCTTCCTCACCAAATTCATAATCTTTAGGGACTAGAGAGCAATAAGCAAAACATTGCTTTAATTGTGAAGGAAGATAATAGTAACTCAACCATAGAGCTGGAATTATGTCACTTCCATGTTGAGGCAGATTCCAAATATCACTCTCTAATATAACTTTCCATGCATCATAATTCACATTTGTGCGCAATAGTCCTCCAATGGTTTTTGTTGCCAAAGGCAAACCACCACACTTCTTCAAGATCTCCAAGCTGATCTCTTTTAAGTCTGGATGCCCTGTAAAATCCTCTCTTTCTAATGCGTTATGAGCAAGCATTCTGAGAGAATCTTCTTCTGATAAGCATTGCAAAGAGTAGTCTGCGGCATTTGTCATAATTGATGAAACTTTGGAACTACGTGTTGTGACAATTATTTTGCTTCCTGGTTCCCCTGCATCAAAAGGAGATCGAAGCGCCAACCAATGGTTGTAGTTATCGTTCCAAACGTCATCCAATACAAGCAAGAATTTCTTTCCCCATAGCTTCTCCTTTAATTTGACTTGAAGCAAATTCAAATTGTTCATATCACATGTCTCCGAGGTGACTGAGAGGAGAATTGTCTTTGTTATCCTGATGATGTCAAATTCATCAGAAACACAAACCTAAAATTCAATTCTAGGTTAATTTTTAAAAATTCAGTTTTAAGGAACATATATATAAATATGCTAAATTTTCATATTATAATATATTAAATTTTATATCATATTTTTTATTAATACTAATTTATTTTTAAAAAATAATTAATACTTGCAAAAAATAAAATTAATCGGTAACTTTTCTTATTTTATTTTTATTTTAACTAATTTATTGGAAAAGAAGAAAAAGATAAAACTGATTTATTGCAAAAAATTAATTAACATATATATTATTGGTAAATTTAATTATATATATAGATAAATGATTTTTCTATACGTTAATATATGATTATATTTAACAAAAATATAATTGGTAAGCTGGCAAAAAGACTAACCACGTGCTTGGGAAAAGAAGGGTGGTTGCGTTCTACCTTAATCCCCTAATTTATTATTATAATATTAAATAAATTGATTAATCGATGGAAATTTCTATTTACAGCCAATATTTTCTCTTTACAACCAAATGAATACATTCTATTTAAAAAATGCTAAATACAATCAAATTTCAAACACATTTTAAAATTACTTAAAAAATCAATTGAATCATATCAACATTTACATATTTAGCCTTTTCGGATATATATATCTAAAAAATTTTAATTTTTCATATCCACTTTTTTGAAAAACTTAAACATTTTTTAATATACATTTAAAAAATGAAAAAAAATCAAAACTTTTTAGATATATATTTGTTTATACCAAATTAACAACAACTATGAATATGCATTTTCGAAAATTATTTACATATAAAAATTTCGTTCTTATAAGTTATTTAAATATCCGAAAATACATATTTGATCAATGTGTAGTTTTTATCAGAATTGTAAAATGATTAAGTATGTTATTGAATGATTCAAAAATAATTTCAATAAAAATAATTAATTAAATCATTCCACTTGACATCATTTTTTTTTCATCAACTTCACTGTTTGATCCATTCTTTATCTTTATGTCTAGCTTCGTCCCTGAGTAAGACAATAGCAGTTCATGTCAATCTTTCACCCATAAACGCCGTCAGGAAAAAAGAAAAAAAGGAGAAGGACAAAAGCCACATGTCACATTGAGAGATTTACACAATTAAATAAGACCATCGCCAAACAAATTTAAATTCAAGACGGTGAGAAAAAGGCTTATCTTTATTAAAGTGGGAATCAATGAGTAAAAGACTCGGCTATTATAAATCGGGGTCATACGCATACCCACAAGTTTCTCTCAATAGAGGAAGCAAAGATACCATAACACCTCCAATATTCACAAAGCGAAACGGGAATCGGCAATGCACAAGATCCTTGACATCATCTTCGATTACTGACTGTAACTTAAAATGACAACGAAATGGATGTCTATCATTTTTAAAATATCCATTCTTTTCAATTTGACCTGTACCAACGTATATATATATATATATATTTATCTACCATTTTCAAGCAATGTAGTGAAGGACATGTTATTTTATTAAAAGCTTCAAAACTATTCATGCAAATTTCTTCAAACAATTAATTATAAATGCAAATTGGTCTAATATTGTAAGTTTTTATTATTAAGTTTTATAGGTATTCATATTGATACAAAATTTCTAATATAAAATCTTCTGTTCTGACTTTAATTTATTCAAATAATTATTAAATTAATCAATACCCTCAATTAAGGTTAAATTGTTTTAAATTTTAATATTGTAAGCAAGAATATATTCTCTTTGGATAAGAATAATTTATTTTTATATGTTTTTATTAAAATGCTGGCAGTAGTCAAAAATTGATTCTATAAAAATACATTGCACAAAGAGGGAAGGATTTAGAGGTGGGCGCAATTGTGCAGCTGCCTCCACTTAAATCCACTCAAACCGAAAACTAGTGATGTTTTCTAATTTTTAGGGCTTTTTAAACCCAAATTAAAGTGAACTCTTGAAACATCCCATTATATTAGCAATGTGGACTTTTTTTTTTTTTTTTCTATCTCTTGTTGAAGTTTGGACGTTGGAACTTTGGATTTTAGATTTCTTTAATGTTTGAACTTTGAATTTTAAATATATTTTTAGCCTTGTAGTTGTGATGGATTTGTTTGTTACTTGTATTATTTGATTATGTGTTGTTTAATTTTTCTGAAATTTTTTTCTTGATTTTTCTTAATTTTCTCAATTTCCTTTCTATTTTTAGATTTCTATTTTTAAAATTCTCAATTTATTATTTGTAGTTTATTGAATCGATTAAATTGATTGAATTGATGATCGAAATTTTCATCGATTTAACAATCTATCTAAGTATTTATTCATTGATCAAAACTCCAAAATATAATAGTATATTTAGAAAATTGATAGTCCTTTTGTCTTAAAATATTTATCATATATTGACTTTATGGGAGTTAGAAAGAAAAAACTTTAATTTTAATATATTTAATGTTAAATTTTATTTTTTATAAAATTAAAATTTCATGATTTTTAATGCTGAAAAGTAAAAAAATAATAAATAATAATTTTAAAATATAAAAAGTAAGAACTTTAACTGTTAAAAAAAAGACATACTTTTAAAACATTCAAAAAAATGCACAAAGAAAATGAGAGAACATATAAAATTTTTTTATTTCATTAAATTATTAAATTTGTAAGGATTAGATACATTAGGAATGTTATCATCTTTGTATTAAAAAAAAAAAGTTTCATTTAAAATTGGATTATGCTATTAGTTAAAAACAAAAATAGATTGGGTCAATTTAGAAATTGGGTTGGATTAACGGGCCGACCAACATTTTGAAATTGGGTTCGGCTAATTATTGTCATTGGGGTAAAAAACACGAAAAAAGGTTAAAACGTTAGAAGGGGGGTTTGAACGAAAAAGGGTTAAAACGCTAGAAGGAGGGCTTGAACCTCCGACCTTGTGGTTAACAGCCACACGCTCTAACCAACTGAGCTATTCCAGCCATTTGCTTAAGAATCATAAATTAAATTATTTAACAATTTTTTCTACGTGGAAGGGTGAAAGGTGTGAACTGTAATTGAAACAGCATTTGCCTTGAAATCTTAAATTTGATAAATCTCATAGCTTCTGTACGTGTTTGTGTGTTTTTTTTTTTTTTTTTTCTCTAAGTTTTTAGGAAAAAGAAGATATTGGGTGTACGATTATATATTATTGGAACAATTTCTTTTTATGAAATTATAAGTATAAATTTCAATTATTATTAAGTATTATATTTACATATAAAAAATTATTGATTGACCAAGTAAGCAAATTAATCAATAAATTTAAATATAATTAAATAAATTTAATATAAAATTGAATCAAACTTATATATAATGAGATTTGAACTTAAAATTTTATTTGGTTTTAAGATCTTTTTCTTAACACTAAGGTAAGATTTCATTAGTTTAACATTATATACTTAATTATAGATATATTAAAGAAAATTTTTTCTATGAAAATTTAACATGACAACTTTTATTCTCGAATAAATAACCATATAAATGAATAAGCAACTAATAATAATTGTAACAAATGTTTTATGGGATTAAACCTTCTTTCACTAGGATTTTAATTGGGAGGATTATAGGAACAAAGACTGGCCCTTTTTGTTCTAGCTTTCCTTTTGTTGATGCAAAGGTTTTTTTAATTGCGTATTGTTAGCTTAAAACTTGGTAACTTGTTGTTGCTACTTTTTCTTTTGAAAAAAAGGTATTTTGATAAGGAAATATTAGTCCTTGTAAGCCAAGGTCTAATATTTTGCAATCAAAGTGATCAAGTACAGTCAATGTGTAAAAAATCATGGAAGGTGATCATCTAAACTTTTTTTATAAAGTCTGACCAAATTAATATGTGGGTTTAGTCTAATTATAATTGCAGTTTTTGTTTGTATTTATAATTTCATTAAAAATTAAATATGCAAGGTATGATTTTTAATGTGTAATATTTCAATTTTTCATTAGATTATTAAAAAAAATTTATTTTAGTATATAGTTAAAAATTAAAATCATATTTATAAAACAATTTTTATAAAACAAAATCATAATTCTTTCGACGGTCTTCACTTAACATTCAAATAGCAATATGTTTGTGATTTTGAAAAATTATACCAAAGACAGTAACGATAAAGTTTGAAATTGAGATTGAATGTTGTAAGAATTGGAAAGAATACAAGTGAAACAGACTACAGAGAATTTATTAAAGTTTCCTATTTGAATGTCAAATCGCGGAGTTAATTGGGAAAGAAATTGTCACTTGAAATTTTCTTCATGCACATTTTTCCACTTTTCATTTTTTTCCACTTCTCAATTTACGTCTAATTTCTTTTAAAATCACTTTTTTTTTTTAATTTCTATTCGATTATTTCTTTTCTTTTTTATTTCTCTCTTATCAATCAAAACACACAGATAAGTTTCAATATTCAAAAACCAAAGTAAACATTAGAAGTTGTAAGCCAAATCGTTTAAATTCCCAACTCCCAAGGCATTTTGGTAAATAACATACTTGATCTATATGATATGTATAAAAATGATGCTTGATCTGGTAAGATGTATGATTTTATACTTGCCAAGTTGTAGTTTATTTATCACTTTTTACTTTTTCTTTACAGATGATTAAAATAATAAGTTTGCTTAGTCTTGAGAGAAATTAGAGGATCAAATTAAAAAGATTAATTAGGTATTAGAGACATTGTTGGCTAATGATATTTCACGAAATGGTTTTATATTTTTATTAGTTTACATTTGGATATATAGATATTTATTATTAGTTGGATTAAAGATATGAATTTACTTGACATATTATTTTATTGAAGAATTTTAGAATGATTAAGAAAAAAGACTTCGCATTTTTTTGAAAATTTACTTCAAGATAATATGATTGTATTATGTCTTGATCTTAGGGTGTGATAAAACTAGAATCAAATAATTACTCCCAAATTTTTGTAAATTAAATGAGAAAAAAATCTTAAAATGACTAGTCCAAGTGTTGCCATAATGCAATCAAGCTAACTTCATAAAAATTGATAAAAGAAAAAAATTACCTGGTCAAGCTAACTTCCAAGGCTTGATACAATGTTGTTGCCAACTTGGAAGGAGAATTTCAAGCGATAATGGCAATCTTCTTTTAGTGTAAACCATAAGCCTTGGGATTTTTCATCTTCAAGAATTGAAAAAACCATACTGATACATTAAAAAGTAACGCCTTTTTATTATAATAATTTTTTTAAAGAGTGAGTTAAAAGACATTTGGAAATGAGTACTTTGGTTCAACAGCAAGGAAATAACCTACACTATAAGTATTTTAAACATCAATATTGTTCATCTACACCATTAATCATAGCATCACAACAATCCTTTTATGTACATCACTTGTCTTAGAAAGAACTAAAACCTTAAAATGTGATGATATTCAATTAAGCATTTTAACAAACACTTCTTAGTCGTCAACTTTTAAGACAAACAAAAATATATCTAAGGAATAAAGCCACTACAAAATAGAAGCCTAAAAATAGCAAAGACAATCAAACATTATCTTCAAGCCAAAAGAATCTAAAAAATAGAATTAATAGTAGAAATATAAATTCTCATACCAAGCAAAAATAACCAATCACTCAATGTCTTCATCTTCTTGCTTTCAACAATAATGTTCTAATTATATGATTAACAATCTAATCTATCAAGCATGAGAAGAAAGTAAAACCCACAAAAGCTAATATATATATATATATATATATATAAAGGAATTACATAAGTTAATTTTGTAAATATATAGCTTATGTAAGTTCAAATGTTGATACTTACGTGGATTAGCACTTTAAGCTATAGGCAAAAGCTAAGTACATTATGATAAAAGGGTTTACCTTATATACCTACCAATCATAGCCCTTTTCATGCGCATTATATTCATATATCTTAGGATTATCTCTCAACATTACAGCATATGAAGAAGTAATATTGCATATCATATTTGACTAACCTTAATCTATTCAATGTTGAAGCGTCAATTCTATTTTTGACTCACTTGATCAAAATAATCCATTACATGGAAAGGTATAGATCGACCAAAAAGCGGTAACATATGTTTAAGGTTATAAAATCAATAACAATTCTTCTGGAAATAGAATGAAGAAAGAAATTATAAAACATAAAATCAACTAATAAGACAAAACAACAATATTTATTACGAAATTAAACAAAAGGAACTTTATTTAAAAAATTAAATCATTAAACTCAGACAACTAAATTAGTGATATAAACAAAAAGAATACTAATCAATCTCTATATTTGAACTGTCCAATGACCTTGATCCACGTAATCCCAATATTTGAACTGTTCTAATTTTATTTTGCCTTCTTGGTTAGAACAATCCACCACGTTCAAAGCTAATCAAAATTTCAAAAATATATCAAATAACAATAAAAAATCAAAGAATAGAATAAAAAATTCGAAAAAAACTATAAATAAGTCATGGTTACTCTGTAACTGTTATATTCTCGTTAACTTTCAATCGGACGTATTTGCGGGATGCACACACATTAATTAATCCCATAAAAATCTTAAAAAATCTTCCTATCATTTCCAATTAAGCGAAGATGTCCGTACGAACAAAAGTTTTACCAATCAATGTGCATGCATCTCGCAAACCTCTCCCCAGCTAGACAAATCTATGAGAAGGGTATGACCATAGTAATCATACCTTTTTCTCCATTTCTCTCCCTTCTTAGCCTTCCTTTCGGTTTTCTTTTCCTTGTCTTCTCATCAAAGTAGACAATAAATCATCAAATAAAAAGGATAAAAAAAATTAAACAGAAAAGCTCCTACAAATCAAACTGAAGAAATTCAATTATTCAATATCCCAAAGGAATCAACACAAAACACCAGTAACAATGGATAGTTAACAGTGTAATTTTAAATTCATTCATTAAAATAAAAAACAATAGCAATGGGTACTTACCACGAAGATAAAAGGAAATCTCTTCTTTGCATGTATGATAACTTATCTTTGAAAACAAGACAAAATTATGAATGTAATCAGTTAAGGAATGAAAAATATAAAGAAAATTAATAGAAAAACAGTGACGATAATATTTTCATAAGAGCAATCTACTGGTTTTGTCATCTCCTTCTCTGCAAGGAATCGAAGAGAAATGGAAAAGGTTTTAGGAAAGATAGAAAAAAGACAGGATTATGGTGACCGCTGGAGTGGTGAATTGTGTGACAGCTGTAGACAGATTATTTCAATTACCCATGAATTTTTTTTAAGACATTGCTTATATGTTCTATGGCAATACAATGGGGATAACTTTTATGTATTGTTATAGATATGGGGGTTGTTAATCATACTAAATATGTTCGGGAATGCTTTGTTTTAAAAAAGAGTCCCGTTGTTCGTGAAGGAAATGGCATGCCTTTGGGTTTCGATTGTCAATGCCTGTATGAAAATTTAGTTTAGATATGAGTTTTGGCTCATTCAGCCTACTGAATGTGCTCGCCATGTTTTTGTTTAAGAAAATTTCAATTCATTGTGGAGGAAATGCAATAATTTTCCTTTGATACTATCTGTTTATTATCGCTTTATGTTTGATTCCGGGTTTGGTGCTATTTGTATAGTGGAATTGGGCATTACTGATCTGGTAAATTTTCAATTGGCAAAACAATAAACCGTAGATGAACCTTTTTGACTATTTCTTCTTACTCTTGAGGACAATTGTTAGGAATAATGACTTAAATTTCATAGGAGATCTATTTGGGATTTATTAAAGATTTTTTTAGGATTGGCTAGATATTACTTGATGGACAAGAAAACTTGCAAAAGAAGAATTCTAAGGGAAAGATGATTCTTAATGGGCAAGTTTCACTTGCAAGAGAAGAATTCTAAGAGGAAAGTGATTCTTAATAGGCAAGTTTGTATGGTTATAAATAGGTGAAGTCTCTACAATGTTAGGTATGAGAAAAAGATGTAAGAGAGTTGTAAGATTTTGTGGAATAGACACCTCTTTATGTCTTATAGGTATGTATGTATGTTTGAATGGACTAAAGAAGACTGAGACGGTCTACATAGATGTGATGTATGGGTGCATATGGGTATATGTTTAGTTGTGCTGAAATGGTACACATGAGTATGTGTTTGTTTGGATTGAGAATACTTCATACGACTAGAGGAGATTGAAAGGGTCTATGGGTATTGAATGGTTGATGATTTGATTTTATGTATGTTTATAATTTTCTACAACTAGTGGATCTTGTTTCTCATTTGTGGACATAGGTCAGTTGGACTAAATCACGTTAAATTGTTATCTATTGTGTGGTTGATTAATTATTTGATTTCGCTTTCGTTGATGTAATTGGATTAAGGCTTTTTGGTCTAACAAGTGGTATTAGGCCAAAGGTTTGAGATGTAGGAAGAGTTGAAGGTTTAAGACGTAGGAAGAGACAAGCTTAAAGGAGTTCGATTCAAGAAAGAAATTCTAGTTCGTGTTTTGAAGATCAGTTTGCATGAAGCATGAAGACACACAAGAAAAGATGATTGTAAGACTTTCATTACAGGTGGAGCCAAGCATATCTAGCATGAAAACAGATGATTGATGAAATTTGAGTCAAGACGAAAATTGTTAGGAATAATGACTCAAATCCCATAGGAGATCTATTTGAGATTTGCTAGAAATTTTTTTAGGATTGATCAGATATTGCTTGATGGACAAGAAGACTTACAAAAGAAGAATTCTAAGAGAAAGAGAATTTTTAATAGGCAAGTTTGACTTGCAGGAGAAGAATTCTAAGAGAAAAGAGATTTTTAATAAGTAAGTTTATATGATTATAAATATGTGAAGTCTCTACAAAGTTAGGTATGAGAAAAAGATATAAGAGAATTGTAGAGTTTTGTGAAATAGACACTCCATAGGAGTACTGAAGTGTGTATGTTTGTTTGTGAGTGGACTAGAGGAGACTGAGAGGATCCACGTATATGTGATGTATGGGTGCATATGGGTATGTATTTGGTTGTGTTGAAATGGTGCACATGGGTATATGTTTGTTTGGGTTGAGAATACTCTATAGGACTAGAGGAGATTGAGAGGGTCTATGATTATTTAATGGTTGATGATTTGATTTTATGTATGTTTGTAATTTTCTACAATTAGTGGATTTTGTTTTTCATCCGTTAACGTAGGTCAATTAGACTAAATCACGTTAAATTATTGTCTTTTATGTCATTAATTGATTATTTAATTTCGCTTCCGTTAACATAATTTGATTAATGCTTTTTGACCTAACAACATTGGTTCCATTGTCAATTACTTTTTTTTTTTTTTGGAAAAATACCTCATCAGTCGTTCAACTAATAATTATTAAATTTTTTAATTTAGTTGATAATGTTTAAGGTTTTTTTTTTTCACTTAATCGTTATTTTCTAACAAAATATTATCTAAACATGACATATATAATGTTAATGATTACATGGAATGTTCATGTCATAAAAAATGTCACATTCATGTGATTAAGATGACATGACATTAAAAATTTTAAAAACAAAAATAATTTCTTAATTTTATTTTTTCTGATCATAAATCAACTTAAAATGGAATTTAAGCTAAATTAGAACAAAGTGGTGCAAAACACATCATGAAAAGAAAAAAAAAATGAAAAAAGAAAAACAGCACGTAAGATCCTAAGGCAAACGCTTTGCTTAAATTCATCTACCATCCCCTTCGTTCATTCATCATATCAATTTTCATCAACATTGCATCTTTAACCGGCTGTTTATCACAAGCTCATAATATAAAATCCCAAATTAAAAAGAAAATCTGAAACCCATATTTATATAGCCCAAAATAATTTTAACCAAATATCAAAACGCCCAAATATGTAAAATCAAACCCTAAATCCTCAATAATCTGCAAATTAGAAATAAAAACATTCAAATATATCGATTGAAATTTCAATAATTCTTTGCATAAGACATCCGCAAAACCCAGCGCAAAACCTATAGCAATGAACAATTCAATTACTACCCAAAAGCCAACCAATCAAATGGTTATCAAAGCCCACCTCCATCCCAAACAAATTCCTTTTAAAATTTTGATTTTGCCTGATAAATAAGGGAAAGTTCATCATTCACTGCTAGGCAACGATACTAACCAAAATAATGGGGGCTGGCAAGTGGCAACACAGCAAGAAGCGGAAGACAATTAATTAATAATTAGATATCAAAGGAATAAAAGGAAATGATCATAGCTCATAAAAAGCAGGACACCAAATTTTACATGGAAAACCCCTTGAACAAGGAGAAAAAACCACGGGACCAAGTCCACTTAATCTTCCACTACTCAAAATAATTGGATTACAATACGAGTCTTCTCTAGTTTAATCATATGTTATTACAGTAAGTTATCATCAGAAAAGGTAAATTTCTTGGATAACAAGAGCAATCTCACCAAAAGTGCAACTGTTTGTGGAGACGCCATAACCATGTCTTGTTGTTCATTGAAGGATAGTGTCTCTTTCTTATCCTTTTTTTTTCCTTGTGCATCCACTTACAAACCCCTAAACTCTTTTTAGAAGAGGAGATGCAGCCTAGACAACTTCCCACAACTGAATCTTGAGAGCATTAGAATGTGTGAGTTTCATTTATCCTGTCATAAAAAGGCAAAACCATTCTGTTAGTTGTGTGGGAGTAAGTAACAAACACTGAACACAGTAAATTCTCTAAAACTCTTTGTTACTTACATGGCATAATGAGGTAGGCAATAACACAGACAAAAGAGTAATTGGTAGAACATCTTATGGAATAGCTACCGTCATACTGCATTTGGTCTCATCCAATCAAAGGTGGTAGAAATAAATACCTCTTGAAGAGCCAAAATTATTGGTGATATAAAATGAGCATTCATTATGCATATACACAAGAAAGAAACCAGAATATTCTTATTATTCTCACCTGCAATGACTATTTTACATAGAAGAAAACAGATGGATTTCAAGCATGCTCATGCTCCAATGCCAAGAAGCTTAAGTCTTCATGGTAGTAAAAGTCCACAGGTCCATCAATCTGTAAATCACCTTAAATTCAAAGGCAAAAGAAAATAATATAAACCGAAATACCTAACTTATTACACACAGTAGCATGCTATCAATCGCCAGCTCCATAATAGAGAAATTCTGCAATTGCCTTATTTAGTACAATGAATACATGATACTTATTATGGTAATCTTCGTTTTAATTAAAATTTGTACGAAACAAGATGTCAGTATCTAGTTACCCGGCTTCCAGTTGAAAATTCATGCTTCTTTTTGTTGGTAACAGATGAACCTGTCATCGATATTCACACAAGGAGCCCAAGCTATCTGATTCTTGATCAATTGATCGCAGAGGACAGTCATCAATATTTAGCCACAAATTGAAGAAATCATAACTCTCAAAAAGAGATGAACAAAATGTAGGCTGCATTATACCTATTTCGTGTAGAAAAGATTACATCCAAACATTCAACATCACTATTTGAAAGTCATCAAAGGAAGGTGGTTGAGAAGAGTCATTGCCCAAAGGGCTCATAGATGGTGCAGAATTCCACTCCTGGGAGAAGTGTTGAATTTTAGAACTGATTAATAATAATAATAATAATAATTATATTAATAATAGAGAAGATGTTTTAGGAGGCATACCTACAATGAACAAGAGGATGGAAGGAGGAAACATAAAGTGCCCAGGTTCCCTTGATTCAGTTCCTCTTCTATCATGTTTGCACCATCTGACCAGCAATTAAGCAACATTCAACCATATTATCTACAAAATGAAGAGGCTAGTGGTTTTGAAAAGAGCTGCAAAAGATTAATGTTCGAGAATTCACATTTTTCAACAGACAGATTCTGAAAGCCTTTGGACAGAAATCCCACTTCTTACATCAATGCTATACATATCTCCCTCTTGTAGAAACAAGACAAGGTCACATCCAAACGTACATCAATTCAAAATGGAAAATTGTCTTATAAGATTGGACATCTGGACAAAAGCTAGAAATTTACAGCTCATTTAGTACCATATATAATTGGATGAAACAAACCAAATAAATGATCACTTCAAAATATAGAAAACAACATGAAACCAAAGAAATAAAATACTTGAGTTGATATTAAAATCAGTGCTTAAAATAGAAATTAACTGAGTAGATATTAAAATCAGTACTTGATAACAAAATATTTTCTTAAAATCTGAACTTAAAATAGTTATTAATTCTAGATTAAAATACATGAGTCATACATGATCTAATTCTTCTGCTTGATAAGAAAATGGCTTTATCATTTCGATTTATTAATAAAAGTAAAACTAAAAATATTTAAAAATAAAATGCAAGTGAATTCGATGCTCGTTCAAGCCATGTCTGTTTTACTTGTGTGGATATGTTTGTACATTTAAATAAAAAATCAATTGAAATAGTAGTATTAGTTTCAAATCAAAATACCTGTGGGTCTTGCATTGCTCTTTATAATTCGTAGATGGATTCAAAATCAATTCGAACACGTGGTATGTGAGCAATGTTGGGCCAATATTTTCTTTTATCCCTTTTGCACCTTTTCTTCAACTTTGGAGAATCAATAATTTGTAGATCCAAAAGCGAGGGAAGCACTTCCTTTTTGGGAAGGGATTTGAACTTCGGGCAATTAAGTATCGACAATTGTTGAAGAGAGAAAAGATGCTGAAAGCCTTTTGAGGATAGCTTCCTTAGATTTTTGAAGTGTGCGATAGATATAAGGTTGAGAGAAGGGGGCAGCTTGATCTCCTCTTGTGGAAATGACACCGTATCTATACAATTACCACCACCAATGAAGAGTCTTGTAAGAGAGGTGAGCCTATGTAATCCCCACTCCATTACTGCCTTAACAATACTGGGGCCAGAGATGTAAAGCATTGTTAAGTTGGTAGGCAAACCGCTTTCTGGAAATGTCACAGCATCACAATTACCACCATAAATTACGAGTTTTTTAAGAGTGGTGAGTCTATGCAATCCCCCCTCCATTACTGCCTTAACAATATTGGGTCCAGAGATCTCAAGCCTTGTTAGGTTGGTAGGCAAACCCCCTTCTGAGATGGATGTCACCCTTGGACAACTCATCAGGGTCAAGTCCTGAAGAGAGTTGAGGTTGGGCAGAGCTTCAAGTTTTTCACACTCATCGAGATATAGAGATTTAAGATTGTCCATTCCTTGGGGTAAATACTGAATATTTTCACAAAACGTGATTTGAATAGATTCAAGACAAGTATTATCCCCAATTTCCTGAGCTACAAATTCTAGCTCTGGACAGTTCCAGATCTGCAGCGTTTTAAGCCCCACGGGTAACTTACTGCTTGATGATAATGATTTGAGAGCTTTACATTCAAAAATTTCAAGACATTCAAGGAGAGATGTGTTGCTGAAATTGATGTCCTCCCCATCTTCCAATAAGCAAACCAAATTCTCACATTCCCCCATGACCAAACTTTTAAGAGTGGAGGGCAAGTTATCCGCCAAAACTGAAACTAAATTTGGGCACTTTACAATCTCCAACTTTCTAAGACACTTGAGTTTTTCTGATAACTTCTGGAAGCCTTCACAATATTCTATTCTCAGATGTTCAATGTTGCAGTGTATGTTTAATTGCAAAATCTCTGCCGTTTCCTCCACCTCCGTTGCACCTATAGAAACAACCTGCGGACAATTTTCAAGCTTTAAATTACGAAGAAATCTCAAAGGCACCAACCAACCCCACTCTGTTTGCCACAAAGAAACCAATTCCTCACAACCTTTAACATGGAGATCTTCTGCTTTCATCTTCTCTGACATCGACATCCTTTCATTTGTTATACATGCAAACTTTGAAATGTTGGAAAGGGTGATTTTTTTCACCGACCAAAGATCCGTACAACTCCCAAGCACTACTTTTTCACACCCATCAATTTTTAATTCAGATAGCTTTGGAAGGTTTGAAATTGAAACTACCAAATTTTGGCAATTACGAATCTCAAGTTTTTCCAATGAAGGAAGGTATTCCGGAAATGGCCCTATCAAATTGGGACAACCCACAATAAGGAGATCTCGGAGGCAACGGAATTTTCTTCTTTGCTCATCAACTTCACATGTCTTCCACTCTTTCCATTCTGGCATATCCTCAAAATGCAATGTCTCTAATGATGGAAACGCATTTGGCCAATTCTCTCCATAGAACTCATTGCCAACAGTAGTTACGCTACTCATTCCCTTGATATAAAGATCCTTTAAAAGTGGTAGTTTTCCAACTGCAGGAAATAATGTGCAATTTTACAAACTTTAATGATTGCAAATTTTTAAATGAAGGGTCTTCTAACCAAATTGGGAATGTTATTCCACCATAATACCTGATGGCAAGCGCTTTAAGCACTTCATGAGGTCGAAGCAAGTTCAACACCTCTGTCTCCACTTCTTTCTTCCTTAAATTTTCATTGAAGTCTTCACACCACTTCAGCTCTAAATCATCGAGCTCAGTCTTACTTGATAGCTTAGCTTCCCCTGCATATTGAGCTTCATTCACATTCTGCAACTCTGAAATAGAAAGCCGACCTTTGAGATTTGATAAATTCTGCATTTCTCTTATATTCAATGCATCGCCTTGGCCCATAATAAAATTAGACAATGCCCGAAGATTTGTTAATTTACCAATTCCACTTGGCATTTCCTTTATTCTCCATGCACCAACAATATCTAGATGACATAGGTTGGCTAAAATTCCTATTTCTGAAGGCAAATTCTCAATTTTCTCACAACACCTTAATAAAAGACTCTCTAAATTATAAAGGGTGCATATTGAATCAGGGAGACCTTTTATGCATGTATCAGAGAAATCTAGATAGCGTAAATGTCTCAAATTTCCAATGAAATCTGGTATTTCAGTGATGTAGTAGCTTTTCAAAGAGAGCACCCTCAACCGTTTCAATCTCGGAAGTAAATCATTGAGAATGTTAATGCTTATGTAGTATGGATCCCGCATCAGAATATCAAAGGGAATGAAGGTCCGTAGAGACTTTGCTTCAAAAAAGGTCTCAAACTTTTTGATATTGTCATAGTCGCCTATCATATAAGAGGAATGGCGAGTGTGACTTGGGCGCTTCATTTCCTCATTTCTCTCCATCTTAAAATATTTTTCTCCTCCAACGAATTGGGCTAGATCATTAATCAGGTCATGCATTACAAACCGAGATTCATCCTTACTTGATGCTTGAAAGAATGATCTTGATACCAGTTCTTCAAAATACTTTCTGCCCAAATCTTCAATTTGCCTTTTAGTGTTTGGTCCATTGAGAAAACCTTCTGCCATCCATAATCGAACTATTTCTTCCTCACCAAATTCATAACCTTTAGGGACCAGAGAGCAATAAGCAAAACATTGCTTTAATTGTGAAGGAAGATAATAGTAACTCAACCATAGAGCTGGAATTATGTCACTTCCCTGTTGAGGTAGATTCCATGTATCACTTTCTAATATATCTTTCCATGCATCACGATTCACCCTTGTGCGCAATAGTCCTCCAATGGTTTTTGTTGCCAAAGGCAAACCATCGCACTTCTTCAAGATCTCCAAGCCGATCTTTTTCAAGTCTGGATGCCTCGTAAAATCCTCTCTTTCTAATGCGTTATGAGCAAGCATTCTGAGAGAATCTTCTTCTGATAAGCATTGTAAAGAGTAGTCTGCAGCAGTTGTCATAATTGATGAAACTTTGGAACTACGTGTTGTGACAATTATTTTGCTTCCTGGTTCCCCTGCATCAAAAGGAGATCGAAGCGCCAACCAATCGTTGTAGTTGTCGTTCCAAACATCATCCAAAACAAGCAAGAATTTCTTTCTCCATAGCTTCTCCTTTAATTTGACTTGAAGCAAATTCAAATCATTCATATCACATGTCTCGGAGGTGACTGAGAGGAGAATTGTCTTTGTTATCCTGATGATATCAAATTCATCAGAAACACAAACCCATGCCCTAAGATCAAAATGATCTTTTATGCTGTCATCATTGTAAACAAGTTGAGCAAGGGTTGTTTTTCCAATCCCTCCCATGCCAACGATGGGAATCACAGAATAAACTCCAGCATCACTGCCATCGTTCCTCAACAGCAAATCAAGTATTGCCCTCTTGTCTTTGTCTCTGCCGAGTACATTAGCTTCGTTCACCAAAGAAGTACTGGGCGGCCTTCTTGGGATTGTCACGGGCCTTCCAACATGATAAGTGATCTCCCTTAGCTCCAAGTTACTCTTTCTAGTGGCTAAACCTTCCAATCTTCCGGTAATCTCTTTAATCTTGGACATCATCTTTTGATTAAACTTGATTGAACTTAGATGTGAACCAATGAAGCAAGCAGGGTTAAATTTTTTAGGCTTACTTGTAGTGGCTTGATGTTGTTTCATCAACTTACGCCCCAAAGCTTGAGTCGCAAACTCGTCCAAGATATCATCCACGTCGTAAGCCAAGTCTTGGAGGTCAGCCAACCAAATCTTCACAGCCTGGCTCTGCAGTTGCTTCCCCTCTGCATCAGCAAGCGCCGCATGGATGTTCCTCAGCATAGTTTCCCAGTTCATAATCTCCTTTCGAACCCACTCCTCAGTGACAAACTGGAACTCGGAAGAGGCAAACTTGGCAAACAACACCTCAAAGAACGCAGATAGAGCGGCCTCTCCAATGAAAGACATGATGAAATAAATAAATTTCAGGAAGGAATTGTAAGAAGAATGGAAGTCGATGGAAAATCAAAGAGTAGGAATTTGAAGTAGCGGAAAAGAATTGCAGTGTGTTGTGCAAAAACTAATGAGTCTTTAAGTAGTGTTCGTGAAAGTCTTTGTTTTTCGGGTCAAATAATAATTGGGGGCAGTTGATCATAAATATTTTGTGTATGTTCATATTGGATTCTCATTTACAGGTGTATTATTTTGGTTTGGAACTTTTGTTGGAAAAAGTAGTTTAAGAGAAGACATGACATGTCACAAATGAATACAATAAAGATGGTTCCACACGGTTTCATGGGTGTTCTGCCACTGCTCGAGATTGTAAAATTCTAAAAAGGAGGATTTGAATTTGAGTTCAGCGTTAGTTCTACTCAGGGATATTTATATTTTTTATTTTATATTAACCTTAATAAAATATTAAATTTTGATAAAATATATTTATAATTTTAAATTTTTTATTTGAGCATCATTTTGATTTTTAAATTTTAAATTATTTCATGGTAATACTAAACTTTTTAAAATAATATTAATATGATTATTATCAAATTTTGAAAAAAAAAATACAACTTAAAATAATAAATTAAAAACTATTATTCTTTGTTATCATGTTAAAATATATTTATTAAAAATAATAAAAAATAAGAATGAAAACAGAACTTCTTGATTTTAAAATTTTAATTTAAAATTAAGGCAAAAATAATAATTTATTTTTTATAATAATTACAAAAATTTTATATCTCTTTAATTAATATAGTTTGAGATAATAGCAAAAGGCAATAAAAATTTTATAATTATTAGAAAAAAAATAAAGTATTATTTTATACTTAATTTTAAATTAAAATTTAAAAATCAAAACCAAAATATGCTTTCGTTTCTATTAAAAAAAATTCAAGGAGAAGACATGAAACTTTCATATCAGATGGGTCAATTATTTTTGAGTCTCCTTTTGCTAAGGTCCACACGGTTTTTCTTACCTACTTTCTATCCCTTGCGGGAGTGGTGGGGATACTTGCTCCCAAATATCTACTGCTTTTTACATTTGACGTGAATTGCCTTATTAGTCTTCTTCTAGGTTGTGATTTTTCACTAGCCATTTTTTTAATGGAGAATTTGTTCCAATATAACAAAAATTATACAATGGAAGGTATGACCGTAACATATTGCTCGAAAATGCCATGGGAATTTACTCTTTATTACTCTTTAGTCTCATAAAATTATTAAAAATTTATATCTTATGAGTATATATATTTGAATATTTATAAATAGATTAGAGAAGGCTAAATGGGTTTATATTAATATGGTATATGGGTGCATATAGATATATATTTTAGATTAAAAATAACTTATAGCAATAGAAGAGATTGAAATGCTCTATGAGTATTAATTATTGAATGATTGATTTAGATTATATACAATTAGTAGATTTTTTTTTTCATCTATGTATATAGATTAATTGGATCGAATAATATTAAATTATTGTATCTTATGTAATTAATTTATTGTTTAATTTTACTTTTACTGACATAAATGTTCAATTTGATTAGATTGAATTTTTAACCTAATAAATGATATTATATCTGTCGTGATCCTTACACTTTCATCCTCTTAAAGTGAACACCAAACACAAAACAAGAAATTTTTATCCTATCCTAATTTCTAACCTTCATCAATGCACCCTTCGAGCATTATCTTTTGCTATCCCCCAAACTTGCACTAACCAAGGACAAAGAACAATAAAATAATAGACAGCATATGGACCTAAAAAAAGATTGAGCAATGTTCTCCAATAGAAAATGAGCGAGTTACTATTGGAATGATATGTTGTAATTATCTTAATTAGTGGATTAATAAATTCATTATATATCTAATTATATTAATTAATATCAATTAATAAGTAATTGTTATGTTTTATATTAAAATATATCTAAATTAGTAGTATTATTATCATTAAACATGATATCGGTTTAATTTTGCATTTGAACCCATGATAGGATGAGTAAATTTTAACTAAGATGTTAAAAAGGTCCATCATTTTAAGTTTCATAACTTTAGTTTCTAAAAGTAGAGAGCAATTCTTTCTCTTTTCACATGCAGGCCTTTATTTGGACCCCAGAAAGTGCCATTGGAGAGCTCGTGACAGTTGCAACACTTCCGTGAACCTCGGTTAAGCGAGGTTGAGCTCTCATCCACATTTAGATTAGTTTTGTTTTAGTTATAAATTATGTTAGTGACTTAATGAGGTTTTAATCATATATAACAATTGGTATTGTAGCAATGTGTTGGTCTATGAACTTTACAGTATGACGCAAAATTTTGTAAATGAAAATAATAAAGAGTCATCGTCAATTTTTTTGTTAGGTGTGATTGATCACCTAAAAAGTTTATTTTTTTAATAAAATCAAAATTGAGTTTAAGGTTTATCAAAAATATATTTGATTAAAGGAAAATCTTGTTTAAAAATATTGTGAAAATATTTAGATTAAAAAATTATCTTAAAACTTTTCAATATCTAGATCGAATTTGAAGATAACTTTTTTGCTTAAGATCCACCATGATATTCATTTAAAATGAAAATAATATTATTTGTAAATGATAATTACCGATGACTCTTTAACTTCTAAACAAAGTATCAAAAATAATTTCTCTCAAATTATTATTAATTTTAGTTTTATTTTAAAATTCATATTTTTTGGATAATATTTTTCGTGAGAAATATTTTATGTAAAAGAATCAATGATGTTATAATTAACAAATAAAAAACCCATTAAAAGATTATTAGTTATAATCTCCTTTTACCAACAAAGTGAAATTCACCTAGAATCAAGATAACAAAGAATTTAAAAGTTTTTAGGCTTTCTTAGAAAAAAATTAGGCTAACTATTCACTCTAGATGATGTGGTTTACAAAATTCTTCATTTCGTGATCCAATATATTATTTCTTTTATATTAGACAATTGGTTTTATTATTGTGAATTATTTTTTAGTAAAAAGGTAAAAAAAAAATTTTGGAACAAAAATTTAATACTTATATAAATTTATATTATTTCATTACAATTAATTAAGCCTTTAAATATTTATTTTCATTAATTGAATCCTTGTTAGATCAAATTTGATTAACCGTCAATACCTATTTTGTTAATTCGAAAGTTTAATTGAGGTAAAAATAAATATTTAAAAATTTAGTTAGATGAAAATAGATATTTAATTATTAAACTAATCCAAAATAAAAAAATGAGGATTTAATTGATTAAAAAATTAAAATTTAAATGATTATCAAATTTTGGTTCAAAAATCTTTTGATCATTTTACTTTTTTTTTTTTTTTTTTTGCTATACGAAAAGAGGTGGACATCTAACCAAATGTGGATCACGTTCAGATCAGACAATATAAGAAAATTGTAATGTTACACAAAAAAAAAATAAAATGAAGTAATTACTTAAGACATTCATCATAGTCATGATATTCTACTATAGTAAACTAATTATTTTAATGTCGAATGTCATGTAATCTATTAATATATAAATTATCAAAATTCAAATTATGTCAGTTTTAAATAAACATCTAGTACTTATTTTGATTACTGCTATTATAGAACTATGAAATAACTTAATCCTGATTTAAATTACCACTGAATGTAGGAGGCAGATCCTGACCATCAGTCCTATTAAACATTTCAAATGGCGTTAATGGCAAACAAGTTAACTATAAAAATAAAATGACTTGAATGGGACTAATGCTGTCAGAAAATATATATATATACATATATATATATATATAACACCTTAATTTTAAAATACAATATAGAAGTGTAAATTTAAATTTGTAAAATTTTTAAATTACAATAAATAATATTTCGTGATATAATTTAAAAAAAGAAAAAAAGATAGGAAGGAAAAAGGAGAGAGGTGGCCATATGGGTCTATTATTTTTGTCTCCTTTTCCTAAGGTCCACACGGTTTTTCTTATTTTCTATCCTTGTGGGAGTGGTGGGGAGAGGCAGTACTTGGCTCCCAAATATCTATTGTTTTTCCCATTTGACTTGAATTGCCGCTGCTAGTCTACTACTATGTTGTGATTTTTCATTAATTATTTTTTTAATGGAGAATTTGTTCCAATATAACAAAAATTACGCAATAGAAGGTTTGACTCTAACATATTGCTCGAAAATGCCATGCTAAGTTACATCTGATTGTTACACAACAGTTAAATTAAAAAAATCAATAGATGAAAAATTATTGGTAAGTTAAATGTTGCAATTGGTGAGGTGAATCATTTAGTGTTGGGATTGGATTTAAGTTCATGTGATTTAGGTTTTACAGTCAAATTGTTTGAATTCGATTAATTTACAAAATTAATTATTCCAAATTTTTATGATGCAAGATGTTAGTATCTCTTACAATTGAAAAATGCATTAGGACCATCTCCTGCCAAGTGTTCAACTAAATTACTACTTGAAAGTTGGTAAGGAAATTAGTAGTTGAAAGCTTAGAATTTAACGCAAAGAATATTTAATTAAGAAAGTAATATAAAAATTTTAATTTTTGTCCAGGTTAATGATTTTGTGTTCTAAATTATTTCAACTTTTGGATTTATATTTAAATTTCCACCAAATTGATTTAGTATTAATTTTTGAATTATAAATTATCAATAAACTTCGAGATTAACTTCGAAATACAATAAAATTAGAAAGGTCCAAAATTTAAATTAAGTCTAAAATATTCGGCTAAAATCCAGTGCGATTGGCATGAGTCAATGGGACTTAAAAGACTAGTGCCCAAATAATTGGGTTTGAAAGCCAAGAATTCATTTAAGGCCCATAATTAAAACTAATTATCTTGTTAAAGAAAATTAAAAAAACAAAAACAAAACAAAACAAAACTGAAATGGCGGCAAGTGCCGTGACCCACCACTAGCGAGCCCCCTCATACCTTGGCAGCCACCTTACTCTCCTCCTACTTCAAGCCTCAGCCGATGCCAGACCGGCCGGTTCAAGTATATTTATTTATTCTTTTATTTTTTATATATTATTTTTCAATTTTTTAAAAAATTATTTATCTTCTTATTTATGCATATTTAAAATCTTAAATCCCTATAATAGATATTTAATTAAATAAAATTGTGCTAATAAAAATAAAATTTAGATAAAGTTTAATGTATTTGTTTAAAAAAATATTACTAATAAATAAAAATGGAGGAAAAAAATTTTTATTCAATGATAAGATTTTAAAAAAAATTTGTAAATACTATTAATATATTAAAATATTTATAAAAAATTTTCAATACAAAATTTTTTTCTTCTATTAAAAAAGTGAAAAATATAAAAAAATAAAAAAAATAAAAATTAATAAACGAATTTTTCTTTAAAAAGAGACAACTAATTTATAAAAATATAAATAAATAAAAAGTAAATACACAAATAAAAGGTGGATACTTTTGCATGAATATTATATTTCATTATTTGCATTACATCTATATCACTTAATCATGAAAAAATAGATGCAAATATCCATGGATGAGATTTTAAGGAAATCCAAGTAAAGATTTTTAAAAAATTTTTAAGTGAGAAAAATTATTTTAATATTATCAATATATTAGAATATTTTGAAATTCTTTAATAACAAGGTTCTAAATTTTCTTTTTAAAATAAAAATGAAATAATATTTTTTACTTAGAAAAAGAAAAAAGAATTTTGTGAAGAAAATGTAATAGAAGAAAATACGAAAAAAACTAAAATTGTGATAAATAAAAAAATCAAGAAAATTAATTTTAAATATAAAAATTGAGACACTTCTATCAAAATTAAAAAATAATATATGATTAATTGATATTATTTTTAAAACGGAGACTATTAGAATACTAACCTTTTCCCATAGTCTATTATTGGCCTTTGTTGTCTTGAGTATCATAGATTATTTACCAGCCTCCTTTTCAATGGTTTTTCAACCTCCCCCTCTCCCTCCTTTTTCATTTTCCAATACCTACAGAATGTCAAACCAATAGCCAAAAGGGATGAATGTTTGTAGTAATTCAAGGTTTTAACTAAAAGGAATATAAAGAGAAGAGTATGTTTCTGGCATGAACAATCGAAAATAAAAATAAAAACCCTTTATTGTTGGATCTCCCTTTGTCAACAGATTTGTCCATCTAGGAAGCCAAATCAGCAACCTTACGAATGGATTGGTCGCCTTAAACTCTGGATCTAGTCATCGTGTAGTGGAGAGGAAGGGAAAAAAAAAGGAAGAAAAAGAGAAAGAAAAAAGTGGATGGTAAAAAATAAAATAAAAACATTATTTTTGTAATAATGATTAATAAATTATAATTTATTTATTTAAAAAATAAATAATGAAATTTATTGATATTTTATTAAAAAATTAGTTTTAATTAAAGGATAAAATAGTAATTTATTGTTAATTAATAAAAAAATGAGTTAATAATTAATTACGATTAGTATTATTCGTATGGTCAAATTATTTAATTAGCCTTTGTAATTATATGAAATTTAAACTTTAGTTTTTATACAATAATTTACAAAAATTAGATCCTTATACTAATTTAATTTAACAAAGTTAGTCCAATTGATAACACTGTTACTTAATCTATGTTAAATAGCTGTCATAGCCATTTATTATGTTGTCCTGGCATTATTTTTCATGACGTGGCCATTCACCACTATCATATTAGATGGCATAGATAGTTTTTGTGAGCACAAATGATCACATTGAAATAAAGGACCATTCCTTCTATAATAGTTTTTTAAATCACTTTCTTTTAGGGGTGATAGTGTGAAATCCAAAAGGAAGCATGGGATTTAAATATAATGAGTACTATAATCATTTAAGAGAAAGAAATATTATAAGCAAGCAATTCTACCCTCTAGATGATAGTGTCAACACTATTGTTAAATGGAACATCATTTAAAAAGATTCCATTAAAAGTCATTTAAGAAAAATTTTTTGTTAAACTCACTTCCCATTTGGTATTACAAATGCCTCTAAGCTCTGAAATCAGAGAAATTTTAAAATGTGTGCTACTTCTATTATAAATTAGGTACAAGAAGATAATCTATAAAAGTTTTCTAAATTGAAAAGTGAAGCAAGACATTCTATTAGCTTTTTTTGTTTGAATCCAATTTATATACTATGCCTTCTACTTTTCATGGTAGGATACTACTGTTTTTATTAACATGAGTAATCTTCTTTAGTTGTACATACAGTAAATAATGTTGTTCAATTGTCTTTAAAAGTAATTGATTGTCTTATCTCAAAATGACAAAAATTAAAAATTAAAAAAATTTTGAATGCTTTATGTCAAGCATTCGAATGCCCACATTCTGGTTGAAGAAAAACCCTAAGGTAGTTGATTGCCCTTGTTGAGTAATCAATTGCTAGCCTTGAAAAGTATAAAACAAATCCATTGGACATGGTCTTGGATTCCAAATAAGGTATTACTTCATTTAAATGATGTCTATTCATTAAATTACGATTAAAAATATCTTTTAGGACTTATATATACTTCCTAAACACTCATTTTATATACAACCTTACAACTTTTCATTCTTTAAAACTCAGAAACAGATTTCTTTTCCTATACTCACTTTTCTGGTTTATGGTTCTAATGTGTTCAAAAAGAACTTGAAGTGCAATTATTTTCTTCTATGTTGGGCATTGTATCTTAATGACAATATTTCTAATAACTATTTGCACCTTGTGAGAAAACTATTACACTTAAGAAAGCTTCCTAAAAGTGTCTTACCCTAATTTTACTTTAACAAATTTGCATGGTAGTCACTCCCACGCATAACAATTAAAGAAGCATATAAAGATTGCATAAGTTGCCATCCCCACATATAACACAACAATCTTAAATCACCTTAAATTCAAGATAAAAGAAAATAATTAACATTGAAATACCTGACTTATATAAGTAATTTAATAACAAAATCATATGATGTCATCATGTCATTTTTAATTACGTGGGCTAAAAGTAACTCTAGTTCGAACATAATTGTTTGATATTCAAGGAAAATCATTTTTGTGTTATCAGTTTTTTTAAAAGGACCAGTTTTTTAATTCCTAGGAAACTTGTTAGCTTTTATGTTCAGATGCCTTTTTCGTTTTTTTCATAAAGCAAAATTAGCAAAACAGCAATTAAAAGGAGCCCAATATATATAACGTTTTTTGTTTGATTTACTGAAATATTCCAAACATAACAAAGATTTATAATGGAGACACCGTAGTTTTGGTCTCAGAGATGAGCTTGTTGAACTTGAAATAATCATTCCTTTTCTTTAATGTCTATGAGTTTGATATAAAGCAATTTTCTGCGCTCAGTTATCTTCCACGCGATCCTAAACGCTTACGAGAGACTTACCATTTTCTATTTCTTTAAGACCCTGAATATATAATAGTCTTGCAAACTTATATGTTAATGCATAGATAGCATTAACATATATAAATTCTGACAATTGCTTGCTGTAGTTGTAGAAACTTTGGAAAAAATTGTTGTAACTGACTTTATTTCTATGTTTTCTGTTGGTTACATCTTCGTGGCTAAACATAGGAGCTTGTCTAATACAGATGATGTTACTTTACCGATGTTTACTTATGAAGAAATTATCAAATACATTAACAGTAGTGATGGAATCAAGAATTTTATTTAATGGAAGCTTAATTCAAATATATTAAATTAAAAAGCATCAATAACAATAATAATGATAATAGTAAACAAGAAAAACTAAAACTTCCCACATCCTGTCATAATTATTAAAAATTTTATAATTATCCATGCGATTTTATATTTTGAAAAAGTTATACAATAGTTTTGTTATCAATACAACATTTTTCAATGTATAGAATTGAACTATAATTCAACCATCCATTTGATTACGCATACCAGTTTTCAAAATGTGCATCGCTAAAAATGCTCTTTTTATTGTAACAATGACAATGAGTAGAATCAATGATAGTGTCAACAGCAAATAAATTGGAGCAGTAAAATTATTTTTAGCTTAACTATGACAAGAATACAACGTAGAAACATGATTTTCATGTAAGGCCTCCTCAATGTACAAATCCCTTTGATGACAATGGAGTTTCATTCCAAACAAGAAGTGACTAATACCTAGTTAAAAAGAAAAACCAGGAATTTTTATTCTTGTTCAAATTAATAAAATATTTGTATGTGATATAACTTTCTTTTATCACAATTGAAAGAATTTTAGTTAATATTAAATTTGTTAACAGGTGCTGATATTACTTTTTTGACATAAAAATTTTAAACATTTTTTATTTATGATGTTTTATTATTTTAAAATTTATTAAAATTAAATATATATTTTTCAGTCGAAATAGTTTTTTTAAAGGGCAAAATATTAGGCCGAAGGGCCAAAGCCCAAAACATTTTTAATTATCCAATTCTTTTATATTTTTTTATATTGATTTTTAAATTTTTTCGGGAGAAATTAAACCATTAAGAAAATTATTTAAAAAATTTTAAAAATTCAAAACATTTTTTTCTTTTCTAACAAAGAAAAATAAACCGAAAATGATATATATATTTTTTAAAGGCAAAATATTAACCCAAAAGCAAAGGCCCAAAACATTGTTTTATTGGAAAAAGAAAAACCCTAAAAGTTTTAAAGCAATCTGGACCGTCGAATTGAATCTATTAACTTAAAACCGTTGATTTGTTCATGAAAACTTCATTCCTTTCTTCCTCACTCTCACTTAGCTCTTCAAATCTCGATTCAGGTAAAACCCAAAATTTCTTTTACTCTAAATTTGTCGTTTGTCTATGATTTTGATGCTTCACACTGTAGTTTTCATGATTTCATTTGGATGAAAAGATGGTAGTGATTTTTAAATTTACAAAGCTTTGATTCATAATTAATTTTGCTTGTCTTGGTCTTTCTGGTATGTTTGGTTATTATTTTTAGAATGACATTTTGATTATTAATGATGGGTTTTCTTCATTGTTTTTGACCATATCCTTTGATAAAATTTTTGAGAAGTTAAGATTATATCTACATGGAATTTTGGGTTTGATAAATTGGATCTTTTGCCCGAGTAATTTTTTTAGTTAGAAAATTTTGTGAAATGATTAGTGCGTGAAACTTTTGTTCTAGTAATTTTGGTTGGTTTAATATGGTATTCATTTGATTATGACTTATAAGGTTTTCCTGATTTTTCTTGAATTTTGTTATGATAAAATTATGCGAATTAAGATGGTGTTAACATGGAGTTTAGATTTTATTTTCTGTCTTGAATTAAATTGATGCTTTTTTTTTTGTTTTTACTAAGATTGATTATTTTGGTGAGAGTGCTATATTCGTAATTTAATCACGAGTTTTGTACGGTGTTATGATTGGATGTGAATTTTCAAGCTGAGAATTGACTTCGGTTGAGTTGGAGGTAGCCCCACGTGTAAAGCTCAAGCTCTCGCTATGTAGGGGTCGCAGAAGGATTGGACCCATTGGGTCTAATGTATGAAGCAGACATAATTATTATTATTCAACAACAACAACAACAAAACACCTAAATATGTAAAAATCAAAACTCTAAATTTTCAATAATCAGCAAATTGGAAATAAAAACATTCTAAAATATCAATTGAAATTAATTTCAATAATTCTTTGCATAAGACATCCACAAAACGCAGCAAAAAGCCTATAGCAATCAACAATTCCATTACTACCCAAAAGCGAACCAATCAAATGGTCATCAAAGCCCATGTCTATCCCAAACAAATTCCTTTTAAAATTTTGATTTTGCCTGATACATGATGGAAAGTTCATCAGTCACAGCTAGGCAACGATACTAACCAAAAAAATGGGGCTGGCAACACGGCAGGATGCGGAAAGACAATTAATCGTTAGATATCAAAGGAATAAAAGGAAATGATCATCAACTCATAAAAAGCAGGACACCAAATTTTACGTGGAAAACCCCTTGAAAAGTATAAAAAACCACGGGACCAAGTCCACTCAATCTACCACTACTCAAAATAATGAGATTACAACATGAGTGTTTTCTAGTTTAACCGCATGACATTACAAGAAGTTATCATAAAAAAAGGTAAATTTCTTGGACAACAAGAGCAATCTCACCAAAAGTGGACTGTTTGTGGAGACATCATAACCATGTCTGGTTGTTCATTGAAGGATGGTGTCTTTTTCTCATCCCCTTAATTCCTTGTGCATCCACTTACAAACACCCATTTTTCCTTTTGGTAGGATACAAGTTCTCAAGCCATATAGCTTTGTAGGCACCATCAAGTATTCAGAATTGGAGTTTCTTGAATCAACATCACCAGCCATGTTTGCCAAGGTGCTCTCTAGTCTCTAATATCACTTGTTTTGGAAGAAAGGATTAAGAGATCCAACAATGCCAGCCAAAACATACAATTTAGAATTATGGTTGAACCCAAAAGCTTATTCTTTTTCGTGTGAAATTCTGATGCGGGATTCAAGTACACTTCTATGAATCTTAACCATGAAACCAGTTAGGAAGTATCCTTTTTAGAAGAGGAAATGCAGAATAGACAAGTTCCCACCACTGAATCTTGAGAGCATTATATCGAGTAAGTTTCACTCATCCTGTAATAATTGGTCAGCAGCATTCTGTTAACTGTGTGGGAGTAACTATCAAAAACTGAACACAATAAATTGTGTAACACTCTTTGATGCTTACTTGACATGAGGAGTTTGGCAACAACAGAAACAAAAGACTAATTGGTAGAACTTCTTGTGGAATAGCTACTGTCATACTGCTTTTGCTACCATATCCAATCAATGATGGCAGAAACAAATACCTCCTGAAGAGCCAAAATTGTTGGTGATACGAAATGAGCACTGATTATGTATATACATAACAGAAACAAACCAGAAAAATTCCAAATGTTCTCACCTGCAGGAGTTTGAAGTACATGCAGAGTCAAGTGAAAACAATGACCATTTTACAAAGAAGAAAAGGGATGGATTTCAAGCCTGCTCATGCTCTAATGCCAAGAAACTTATGATTTCATGTCCACTAGGATCGATGCTTGGTTTAATTCTTGTATTAAGCTTCACTGCATCTGGTTGCTTGCAAAGAAAAAGTAAAATTGGAGATCGGTGACAAAAAGAACTGATATAAATAAAAGCTGCAATGCTCTTTAGCTTAAATTGCCATACATCTGGTAATCTCCATTAGTATTGTAAAAAAATCTATTCAAATCCATAATCTGAAAATTAGGTGTAGAAGTCAATTATAAAAAATAAGCAGCATTGGCAACCAAAGAGAATGATTAATACTGAAATACAACTAGCTTTGTAAAAACAGAATATGTTTATTTCTTTCTTTTCACTTTCACCCCAATTAGTATACAATTGACTTTAAAATCAGGCAAGTACCATAGCAGTAAAAGTCAAAAGGTCCATCAATCAATATTCACACAAGGAGCCCAAGCTATCCGATTCTTGATCAATCGATCGCAGGGGACAGTCATCAATATTTAGCTACAAATTGAAGAAATCATAACTCTCAAAAAGAGATGAACAAAAGGTGGGTTGCATTATACCTATTTCGTGTAGAAAAGATTACATCCAGCAATTAAGCAACATTCAGCAATCAAGCTTGATTCAGTTCCTCTTCTATCACGTTTGAATCATCTGACCAGCAATTAAGCAACATTCAACCATATTTATCTACAAAATGAAGAGGCTAGTCATTTTGAAAAGAGATGCAAAAGATTAATGTCTGAGAATTTACATTTTTTCAACAGATAGATTCTGAAAGCCTTTGCACAGAAATTCCTATCTCCTCTTGTGGAAACAAGTCAAGGCCGCATCCAAACATCCATCAACACAAAATGCGAAATTCTCTTCTAAGATAGGAGCTCCGGTCAAAACCTAGAAATTTACAACTCATTTAGTACCATACAAAATTGGATGAAAGAAAACAAAACCAAATAAATGATCACTTCAAAAACATAGAAAACAACATAAAACCAAAGAAATAAAATACTTGAGTTGATATTAAAATCAGTACTTAAAATAGTAATTCATTGAATAGATATTAAAATCAGTACTTAACAACGAAATATTTTCTTAAAATCAGAACTTAAAATAGTAATTAATTCTAGATTAAAATGCATGAGTCATACATGATCTAATTCTTCTGCTTAATAAGGAAATGGCTTTATCATTTCGATTTATTACTAAAAAAGTAAAACTAAAAATACTTAAAAATTAAATGCAAGTGAATTCGATGCTCGTTCAAGTCACTGTTGTTTTTACTTGTGTGGATATATTTGTACATTTAAATAAAAATCAGTTGAAATAGTAATATTAGTTTTAAATTAAAATACCTGTGGGTCTTACATTGCTCTTTATAATTCGTAGTAGATGTATCTCTATTAAATTTGAACACGTGGTATGTGAGCGATGTTGGGCCAATATTTTCCTTTATCCCTTTTGCACCTTTTCTTCAACACTGGACAATCAAGAATTTGTAGATCCAAAAGCGAGGGAAGCACTTGCTTTTTGGGAAGGGATTTGAGCTTCGGACAATTCCCTATCCGCAAATGTTGAAGAGAGGAAAGATGCTGAAAGCCTTTGGAGGATAGCTTCCTTAGATTTTTGAAGTGTGAGATAGAAATAGAGTTGAGAGAAGGGGGCAGCTTGATCTCCTCTTGTGGAAATGACACACAATTACTACCATCAATGCGGAGCATTGTAAGAGAGGTGAGTCTATGCAATCCCCACTCCATTACTGCCTTAACAATATTGGGTCCAGAGATGCTAAGCATTGTTAGGTTGGTAGGCAAACCCCTTTCTGGAAATATTACCGCATCAGAATTACCACCATCAATTAGGAGATCTTTAATAGAGGTGAGTCTATGCAATCCCCACTCCATTACTGACTTAACAAATTGGGTTCATTGATGTAAAGGCTTGTTAGGTCGGTAGGCAAACCCCCTTCTGGGATGGATGTCACCCTTGGACAACTCCATATGGTCAAGTATTGAAGAGAGTTGAGGCTAGGCAGAGATTTAAGTTTTTCACACCAACGAAGCTCCAGAGATTTAAGCTTGTCCATTCCTTGGGGTAAATACTGAATATTTTTACAATTCCAGATCTCAACAGATTCAAGACAAGTATTATCCCCAATTTCCTGTGCTACAAATTCTAGCTTTGGACAGTCCCAGATCAGCAGCTTTTTAAGCCCCACGGGTAACTTACTGCTTGATGATAATGATTTGAGAGCTTTACATCGAATAATTTGAAGAAATTCAAGGAGAGATGTGCTGCTGAAATTGATGTTCTCCCCTTCTTCGAATAAGCACTCTAAATTCTCACAGTCCGTAATCACCAATCTTTCAAGAGTTGAGGGCAAGTTATCCGCCAAAAGTGAAACCAATTTTGGGCACCCTACAATCTCTAACTCTCTAAGACACGTGAGGTTTTTCGATAACTTCTGGAAGCCTTCACAATATTTTATTCCCAAATGTTCAATGTTGTAGTGTATGTCTAATTGCAAAATCTCTGCCTTTTCCTCCTCCTCCGTTGCACTTATAGAAGCAACCTGCGGACAATTTTGGAGCCCTAAATTACGAAGAGATCTCAAAGGCACCAACCAACCCCACTCTGTTTGCCACATAGAAACCAATTCTTCACAACCTTTAACATTGAGATCTTCTACTTTCATCCACTCGAACGTCCACATCCTTTCCCTTGTTACACATGCAAACTTTGAAATGTTGGAAAGGTTGATTTTTTTTACCAACCAAAGATCCATACAACTCCCAACCTCTACTTTTTCACACCCATCAATTTCTAATTCACATAGCTTTGGAAGATTTGAAATTGAAACTACCAAATTTTGGCAATTACGAATCTCAAGTTTTCCCAAAGAAGGAAAGTGCTCCGGCAATGGCCCTATCAATTTGGGACAACCCACAATAAGGAGATCTCGGAGGCAACGGAATTTTCTTCCTTGCTCATCAACTTCACATGCCTTCCACTCTTTCCATTCTGGCATATCCTCAAAATGCAATGTCTCTAATGATGGAAACACATTTGGCCAATTCTCTCCATAGAACTCATTGCCAACACTAGTTACGCTCTTCATTTCCCTGATATAAAGATCCTTTAAAAGTGGTAGTTTTCCAACTGCAGGTAATAATGTGCAATTTGGACAATTTACAAACTTTAATGATTGCAAATTTTTAAATGAAGGATCTTCTATCCAAATTGGGAAAGCTATTCCAGCATAATACCTGATGGCAAGCGCTTTAAGCTCTTCATGTGGTCGAAGCAAGTTCAAAACATCTGTCTGGACTTCTTTCTGTCTTAAATTTTCATCAAAGTCTTTACACCACTCCAGCTCTAAATCATCGAGGTCAGACTTACTTGATAGCTTAGCTTCCCCTGCATACTGAGCTTCATTCACATTTTGCAACCCCGAAATAGAAAGCTGACCTTTGAGATTTGATAAATTCTGCATCTCTCTTATATTCAGTGCATCGCCTTGGCCCACAATAAAATTGGACAATGCCCGAAGATTTGTTAAGTTACCCATTCCACTTGGCATTTCCTTCATTGAATCTGCACCGGCAATATCTAGATGGCAAAGGTTGGCTAACATTCCTATTTTTGTGGGTAACTTCTCAATCCGCAGACAATGCCTTAATAAAAGAGTCTCTAAATTATAAAGGGTGCATATTGAATCTGGGAGACCTTTTATGAAAGTATAAGAGAAATCTAGATAGCGCAAATGTCTCAAATTTCCAATGAAATCTGGTATTTCAGTGATGCGGTACCTTTTCAAAGAGAGCACCCTCAAGCATTTCAATCTCGGCAGTAAATCATTAAGAACGTTATTGCTTAAGAGGAACTCATAAATCCCCAGCATCCTAAAGGGTAAGAACGTCCGTAGTGACTTCGCTTCAAAAAGGGACTCGTACTTTTTGATATTGTCATACTCGTCTATCATACAGGTGGAGTGGCGAGCGAGACTTGGGCGCTTCATTTCCTCATGTCTCTCCATTTTAAAATATTTTTCTCCTCCAACAAACTGAGCTAGATCATTAATCAGGTCATGCATTAAAAACAGAGATTCATCCATGCTAGATGGTTGAAAGAATGACCTTGATACCAGTTCTTCAAAACACTGGCTGCCAAAATCTTCAATTTGCCTTTTAGTTTCTGGTCGATTGAGAAAACCTTCAGCCATCCATAACCGAACTATTTCTTCCTCACCAAATTCATAATCTTTAGGGACCAGAGAACAAAAAGCAAAACATTGCTTTAAATGTGAAGGAAGATAATAGTAACTCAACCATAGAGCTGGAATTATGTCACCTTCCTTTTGACACCGATTCCAAATATCACTCTCTAATATTAATTTCCATGCATCACGATCCACCGTTGTGCGCAATAGTCCTCCAATGGTTTTTGTTGCCAAAGGCAAACCATCACACTTCTTCAAGATCTCCTGGCCGATCTCTTTCAAGTCTGAATGCTCTGTAAAATCCTCTCTTTCCAATACGTCATGAGCAAGCATTCTGAGAGAATCTTCTTCCGATAAGCATTGCAACGAGTAGTCTGCAGCAATTGTCATAATTGATGAAACTTTGGAACTACGTGTTGTCACAATTATTTTGCTTCCCGGTTGCCCTGCCTCAAAAGGAGATCGAAGCGCAAACCAATTGTGGTTGTTGTCGTTCCAAACATCATCCAAAACAAGCAAGAATTTCTTTCTCGATAGCTTCTCCTTTAATTTGACTTGAAGCAAATTCAAATCATTCATATCACATGGCACGGAGGGTTCCGAAAGCAGAATTGTCTTTGTTATGCTGATGATATCAAATTCATCAGAAACACAAACCCATGCTTTAAGATCAAAATGATCTTTTATGCTGTCGTCATTGTAAACAAGTTGAGCAAGGGTTGTTTTTCCAATCCCTCCCATGCCAACGATGGGAATCACAGAATAAACCCCAGCATCACTGCCATCGTTCCTCAACAGCAAATCAAGTATAGCCCTCTTGTCTTTGTCTCGCCCGAGTACATTAGCTTCGTTCACCAAGGAAGTACTGGGCTGCCTTCTTGGGATTGTCATGGGCCTTCCAACATGATAAGTGATCTCCCTTAGCTCCAAGTTACTCTTTCTAGTGGCTAAACCTTCCAATCTTCCAGTAATCTCTTTAATCTTGGACATCATCTCATGATTAAACTTGATTGAACTTAGATGTGACCCAGTGAAGCAAGCACAGTAAAATTTTTTAGGCTTACTTGTACTGGCTTGATGTTGTTTGATCAACTTACGCCCCAAAGCTTGAGTCGCAAACTCGTCCAAGATATCATCCACGTCGTAAGCCAAGTCTTGGAGGTCAGCCAACCAAATCTTCACAGCCTGGTTCTGCAGTTGCTTCCCCTCTGCATCAGCTAGCGCCGCATGGATGTTCCTCAGCATAGTTTCCCAGTTCATAATCTCCTTTCGAACCCGCTTCTCGGTGACAAACTGGAACTCGGAAGAGGCAAACTTGCCAAACAGCGCCTCAAAGAACGCAGATAGAGCGGCCTCTCCAATGAAAGACATGATGAAATAGATAAATTTGAGGAAGGAATTATAAGAAGAATGGAAGTAGATAGAAAATCAAAGAGTAGGAATTTGAAGTAGAGGAAAAGAAATGCAGACTGTTTTGCAAAAGCTGAAGAGTTTAACCAGCGTTGGTGAAAGTCTTTGTTTTTCAGTCGTATAATAATGGGAAGGCAGTTGGTAACTATGTTGAGTACGTTCACATTGGATTCTCATTTACAGATGTTTTCTTTTGATTTGGAACTTTCGTTGGAAAAAGTAGTTTAAGAGAAGACAAGATAAATCGCAGATGAATAGAATAGAGTTGGGTCCACGCGGTTTCATGGGTGTCCTATCACTGTTAGAGATTGTAAATTCTAAAAAAGAGGATTTGAATTTGAGTTCAGCGTTATTTTTACTCAGGGATATTTATATTTTTTACTTTATATTAACCTTAATAAAATAAAAAAATTTGATAAAATATATTTATAATTTTAAATTTTTTATTTGAGTATCTTTTGATTTTTAAATTTTAAATTATTTCATTGTAATACTTAGAGATGAGCAAAAATCGGTTTGAACAGATTAAATCGATTGAAATCGAGTGAATTCGGTTGAATCGGTTCGATTTATTCGGTTTTAGTTATAATCGATTTTTTAAATCGGTTAAATTGATTAATTCGATCGATTTTCGATTTTTAAAATTAATAACCGCACTGACCAAATTAACCGACTTTCTAATAATTAAAAATAAAAAAATTGAGATAAATATTTTTATTTTTATTTTTTTGTAAAATATTGTTGAAATTATTAAATTCTTTAATAATTTAGTTTGAATGATACTAGAGTTTGAATTTTATTAAATTGAATTTATGGTTAAATAATTATTCATAATAAGAAAAAAAATAATAAAAAAAATCGATTATTTAACTGAACCGATTGAACCGAACCGATTTTTGGTCGGTTCGGTTATGATCGGTTATTTAATATTATTCGATCGGTTCGGTTATTTGTTAAATGAAAGTCAATTAAATCGATTATTGATTTTTTCAAACCGAACCAACCGAACTGACTATTTACTCACCCCTAGTAATACTAAACTTTTTCAAATACTATTAATATAATTCTTGATCAAATTTTGAAAAAAATACAACTTAAAATGATAAGTTAAAAATTATTATTCTTTGTTATCATGTTAAAATATATTTATTAAAAATAAAAAAAATTTAAGAATGAAAACAGAACTTCTTGATTTTAAATTTTTAATTTAAAATTAAGGAAAAAATAATAATTTATTTTTTATAATAATTACAAAAATTTTATATATATTTTGAGATAATAGCAAAAAGCAATAAAAATTTTACAATTATTATAAAAAATAAAGTATTATTTTGCACTTAATTTTAAATTAAAATTTAAAAATCAAAACCAAAATATACTTTTGTTTCTATTAAAAAAAATTTCTAGGAGAAGACATAAAACTATCATGTCAGATGGGTTAATTACTTTTGAGTCTCCTTTTGCTAAGGTCCACAGTTTTTCTTACCTACTTCCTATCCTTTGCGGGAGTGGTGGGGACAGCCAATGCTTGCTCCCAAATATCTACAGCTTTGTACATTTGACGTGAATTGCCTTATTAGTCTTCTACTGGGTTGTGATTTTTCACTAACCATTTTTTTAAAGGAGAATTTGTTCCAACATAACAAAAATTATACAATAGAAGGCATGACCGTCACATATTGCTCGAAAATGCCATGGGAATTTACTCCTTATTACACAACAGTTAAATTCAAAAACTAATAGATAAAAAAAAATATTGGTAAGTTATGCACATAATTTTCTTCCGATGTAGCAATTGTTGTTCTTATAGAGGTGGTTGTTCTCATTATAGTTGACAATTGCAGAGAAATTATGCTCCGAAACAAATATTACCCTTGAAATATCATGAATGGAATACAACATCAACTATCCATTGTACAATATTTTGTCACAAATATCAATTATGCTTTCTATTAAAATTCGTCACCAAAATGAAAGGGTAACAATAAAAGCACCCAAAAAATAAATAAATAAATGTCATAGCTTTAATTGACCAGTATAAAAAAATTGAACGTAAACATCACTAAGAATACACATTATATATTGAATTACAATAATTAATTTATTAATAACTGCAGAACTATAAGGGTGAGTCATCCCCAGAAAGGAGAAAAATAATTATGATCTATGGTAGAAATAATAGGAAAAAATAAGATTGAACAAGAACACATCTTTGTGAATTAAGCTTTGAATATTTAAAATTATTTTGTGTATAAAATAATAGACGAGACAATATAAAATCATCATATATCTTATTTGGTGCTCACTTTAGGAAGATAAAGATCATACACAACATAATTTATTCTCATAGTACATGATGATTCAACTCTATTTAAAGGAGGTTTATTTTTTATGTTTGGACTATGCAAATTACTGGAAGATGGCTAATCTCATTATCAATAATTATTTCTATTTACATGCGATAAGGTTATCCTTTTTTTTTTACTCATTTTTTTTTGTTAGAAATAGTGATTCAAATTTCATAATAGATTTATTTGAGATTAACTAAAGATTATTTGATAGATAAAAAGACTTATAAAAAAATAATCTAAGAGAAATGTGATTTATGCTAGGTAAATTTATATGTTTATAAATAAGTGAAGTTTCTATAGAAATAGATATGAGAAAAAAAAATATAAGAGAGTTGTAGAGTTTTAAAGATAGATATCTTAAAAGACTATTTGAGAATTATATTTTATGGATGTATAATTTGAATGTTTGTGAGTGCGACTAAATGAGGCTAAGATGGTCCACATCAGTATGATATATTGGATGCATATATGTAATGTATTTTTTGGTTAAATAATAATCTATAATGAACTAGAGAATATTGAGAAAGTCTATATGGTATTAATTGATTGACTGATTGATAAGATTTATACAACTAGTAGATCTTTTTTTTCATCCATGGATGCAGGTCAATTTGAATTGAATAATGTTAAATTACTATCTCTTATATAGTTGATTGATTGTTTAATTTATTTTTGCTGACATAAATGTTCAATTTGATTGGATGAATCTTTTGACCTAACAAATGGTATCATAATTATCGTTATCCCTACACTTTCATCCTCTTAAAATGAACAACAAAACATAAAAATAAAGAATTTTTATCCTATCCTAATTTCTAACCATCATCAATGCACCTTTAGAGCATTATGTTTTGCTATCCCCCAAGCTTGCACTAACCAAGCGCACAAAGAACAATAAAATCAATAGACAGCATATGGACCTAAAAAAAGATTGCAGCAAATGTTCTCCAATAGAAAATGAGCAAGTTACTATTGGATTGATATGTTGTATTTATTTTAATTAATGGATTAATAAATTCATTATATATCTAATTATATTAATTAATATCAATTAATAAGTAATTGTTATGATTTTATATTAAAATATATCCAAATTAGTAGTATTATTATCATTAAGTGTGATCTCAATTTAATTTTGCATTTGAACCTATGATAGGATGATTAGGATGGGGTCAATTTTTAACTATATGTTAAAAAGGTCCATCATTTTACTTATATATATATAAATCAGTCCATTAGGTTTCATAACTTCAGTTTATGAAGGTAGAGAGCAGTTCTTTTTCTTCTCAACATGCAGGCCCTCTATTCGGAGCCCAGAAAGTGCCATTGGAGGAGCTCGTGATGTTGCAAAACTTCCTTGACCTCAGTTAAGCGAAGTTGAGTCTCATTCACATCTAGATTAGTTTTATTTTAATTATAAATTATGTTAGTGACTCAGTGAGGTTTGATCATATATAACAATTGGTATTGTGGCAATGTTGGTGGTCCATGAACCTTACATATAGGACGTAAAATTTTGTAAAATAAAAAAATAGAACTTGTTGTCAAATCTTTTTATTAAGTGGTGGATTTGATCATTCTAAAAAGTTTTTTTTTTTTAATAAACGAAATTGAGTCTAAGGTTTAATCAAAATATATTTTGATATTGAAAAATAGAATTGAGGTCTCAGGAATTCAGTTACACATGAAAAAAATTAGCACCCCATAGCCACTTACTTAAAATAATACTAATTACTCATATACTATTTTTTCGATATTGGAAAAATGATTCAACTTGAATTTAATGATAATTCCTCTTTCACCTTTTTTCCTTTTGAAAGCAATCCGGTTTTATTTGATAAAAAGAAAACATTGCCTTTAGGAATATTGGTGAAAATATTTAGATTAAAAATTATCTTAAAACTTTTTAATATTTAGATCGAATTTAAAGATAACTTTTTCACTTAAGATCCATCATGATATTCATTTAAAATGAAAATAATAATTTTTATAAATGATAATTACCGATGACTTTCTAACTTTTAGGCAGAATATAAAAAATAATTTCTCTCAAATTATTATTTTAGTTTTATTTCAAAATTCATATTTTTTGGATAATATTTTTCATGAGAAATATTTTATGTAAAAGAATCAATGATATTACAATTAACAAATAAAAAAGCCATTGATAGATTTTTAGTTATAATCTCCTTCTACCAACAAAGTGAAATTCACCTAGAATCAAGATAACAAAGAATTTAAAAATATTTAGGCTTTCTTAGATAAAAAATTAGATTAACTATTCACTCTACATTCTGTGGTTTGCAAAATTCTTCATTTCGTGATCCAATATATTATTTTTTTATATTAGACAACTGGTTGTATTATTGTGAATTTATTTTAGTAAAAAGGTCAAAAACATTTTGAACAAAAATTTAATAATTATATAAATTTATTATTTTATTACAATCAATTAAGTGTTAAAATATATTTTTTCATTAATTGAATCTTTATTATATAAAAATTAATTAATCATCAATACATATTTTGTTAATTCGAAGGCTCAATTGAGATAAAAATAGATATTTAAGAGTATAGTTAGGTGAAAATAAATATTTAATAATTTAATTAATCCAAAATAAAAAATTTAGGATTTAATTGATTACTTTTTTTTTTTTTTTGGCTATACGAAAAGAGGTAGACATCTAACCAAATGTGAATAACGATTAGAGCGGACAATGTAAGAAAACTGTAATGTTACAAAAAAAAAAAAGTAATTACTTAAGACATTCATCATAGTCACGATACTTTACTACAGTAAACTAATTATTTAATGTCAAATGTCATGTAATCTATTAATATATAAATTATCAAAATTCAAATTATGTCAGTTTTAAGTAAAAATCTAGTACTTATTTTAATTACTATTACTATAGAACTATGAAATAGCTTAATCCTGATTTAAATTGCTAATGAATATAGGAGGTAGATCCTGACCATCAGTCCTATTAAGCATTTCAAATGATGTTAATGTCAAAAAAAGTTAACTATATAAAAATAAAAGAACTTGAATGGCACAATGCTGTCAGAAAAAAAAATATATATATATATTATAGAAGTGTAAATTTATATTTGTAAAATTTTTTGTGAGATAAAATTATAAAATTTTTAAATTAAAATAAATAATATTTTGTAAGTTAGATATAATTAAAAAAAAAAAAAGATAAAGAAAGAAAAAGGACAAAGGTTGGCATATGGGTCAATTACTTTTGTCTGCCTTTGCTAAGGTCCACGCGCTTTTTCTTCTATCCTTTTTGGGAGTGGTGGGGAGAGCCAAAACATGTCTCCCAAATATCCATTGTGTTTCCCACTGGACTTGAATTGCCGCTAGTAGTCTACTACTATGTTGTGATTTGTCATTAATCATTTTTTTAATGGACAATTTGTTCCAATATAACAAAAATTACACAACAGAAG
>NW_019168492.1:19595939-19688045 GCF_002303985.1 Durio zibethinus
TCTATGGATCAAAGATTTGAGGTACAGGTAGAATCAAGAAAAGAAAGCTGCATAAGCACCATGTCTTTTGAGCTCTACTGTTACAACCAGAAAATACAACAAACACTGTATATTCAAACCACCAGACAACCACAATTCCAATTTCTTCTCCCTCTTTGAACGAATTAAGTTGACCATTTGATAAGTTATAATCATTAGATATCAATGTAATAAAATGAAATTATCTTAAATCAGGACTCCAAATTTTACGTGGAAAACCCCTTGGCATGGGGAAAAACCACCGGACCAAATCCAATCCAGCTTCCTTTACTCAAAATAATGGGATTACAACATGATTTAATCACAAGATTTTACGACAACTTATCATCAAAAAAAGTAAATTTCTTGGATAACATATAATCGTCTCTTGTAAAATGCTCTAGCAAGATCAATGTGACCAAAAGTGAAGTGTTTGTGGAGACAAATCAAGTAGTTACAAACACCATAACCACGTCTGGTTGTTCATTGACATAAGAATGTGGGAGTTCCATTCATCCTGTCATAAAATGCAAAAGCATTCTGTTAACTGCCACGGGGAGTAAGTATCAAAAACCGAACACAGTAAATTTTCCAAAACTCTTTTGACGCTTACGTGGCACAAGGAGGTAGGCAACAACAGAGACAAAAGACTAACTGGTAGAACTTCTTATGAAATAGCTACTGTCATACTGCTTTTGGTTACATTCAATCAATGATGGCAAAAATAAATACCTCCTGAAGAGCCAAAATTCCTGGTGATACGAATTGAGCTCTTATTATGCACATGCACAACAGAGATAGAAACCAGAAAATTTCTAATTGTTCTCACCTGCAGTAGTTTGAAGGACATGGAGGGTCAAGTGAAGGCGATGACCATTTTACAAAGAAGAAAAGAGATGGATTTCACGCCTGCTCATGCTCTAATGCCAACAAGCTTATGTCTTCAAAGTAGTAAAAGTCCAAAGGTCCATCAATCTTTAAATCTCCTTAAATTCAAAGGCAAAAGAAAATAATTAAAACTGAAATACCTGACTTATTACACACAGTAGCATGCTCTCAATGCCCAGCTCCTTGACACAGAAATTCTACAATAGTCTGTTTTAGTACATGAATACATGATACTTATTATGGTGATCTTCATTTTAATTAAAATTTTTAGGAAACAAGATGTCAGTATCTAGTTACCTTGCTTCCAATTTAAAATTCATGCCTCTTTTCTTTTTTCTTTTTTTCTTTTTTTTTTTGTAGATATAGGATGAATCTGTCATCAATATTCACACAAGGAACCCAAGCTATCTGATTCTTGACCAATTGATCGCATGTGACAGTCATCAGTATTTAGCTACAAATTGAAGAAACCAGACCTTTCAAAAAGAGATGAACAAAAGGTGGGCTGCATTATATCTATTTTGTGTGGAAAAGATTACATCCAAACATTCAACATCGATATTTGAAAGTCTTCAATGGAAGGTGGCTGAACAGAGTCATTGCTCAAAGGGCTCATAGATGATGCAGAATTCCACACCTGGGAGAAAGGTTAAATTTTAGAACTGATTAATAATAATAATAATAGAGAAGCTGTTTTAGGAGGCATACCTACAATGAACAAGAGGATGAAAGAAGGAAACATAAAGTGCCTAGGCTCTCCTGATTCAGTTCCTCGTCTATGACGTTTGCATCATCTGACCAACAATTAAGCAACATTCAACCATATTTATCTACAAAATGAAGAGGCTAGTCGTTTTGATAAGAGATGCAAAAGATTAATGTTTGAGAATTCACTGTTGGGAAAAACAACACCCACACGCAGCAACCACACACACAATAGCAAACTCAAATCAAGAATAAGAACACACAAATATTTGGTTCGGCCCAACTCAAAATGGCCTACTCCAATGAGAAAAGTCTCATAAAACTGCTTACTCAAAACTTAACCCAAAACCCAATTATACCAAAACTTAACCCAAAACCCAATTACACCTTTTTAATAGCCTACTCACTTAGCTATTCTTTTGTTGTCTAACTCTCTAGGACTACCAAACTAAAACCAAAACATCTTATTTATAAGGGTGAAACCTTTATACTTTTACTAAACTCCCGATGTGGGATACTGGAAAAATTCAAAACTCACTAACTTTCGATATGGGATTCTGAGATTCAAAGCAAATCCTAACAAATCCTCCCTTGACTTGAATCTCCAAATACTTCAACAGTATTTGCAAAGCTAACACGCTTACCTTTCTTTTTTTCTTTTATCACAGGCATCTCAGCAACTGAGCCTCCATCAAACATGTATAAATGATTATTGACCCTATTCCCTTGTAGAATCACACTATCATTTTTGTACACTTTCAACCAATTATTACTACCATAATATGTGTACCCCGAGAAGCTAATTCACCCAAAGCAATCAAATTGTAGTGACAATAAGCTAACTCACCCAAAACAATCAAATTGTAGTGACAATTTGGTACATACCTTACATGACGAAGTGTCCTAATAATACCATTGTGAGATCTAAGGCGAACATTTCCAATGCCTTGAATCTGCACTTTTTTTTGTTAGCAACCACAATATCCCCATACTTTTCATTCTCATTCAACTCCACAAAACAACTCCTATCATTGCAAACATCAACTGTAGCAGCTGAATCTAAAACCCAACCTTTATCACTTTTCAAAGTTTGAGTCTCATCAACACAAGTTGTCAAAACAGCATCATCATCATCAGACACGACAGCAGTAGTATCACCCTTTTCTTCATCTAATTTCTTCTCATCATTCGCCCTTTTAAAAGCAACCATATCCCTTTTTAGCTTCCTGCAGCGCACTTGGATATGTCCCTTCTCACCACAATAATAATATTCTACATCACTGTAATTTCTGTCTTTTGACTTAGATCTCCATCTTGATCCATCAATCCTCTTTTGATTCCTCCCTTAATTAAAACCCTCTACAGCTAGTGTACTCCCCCTAGGTAATGAGCTCTGAGCTCCCATAAACCTTTCATTCTCACGCACCAAGGCAGTCACATCATCCAACTTTAAAGTAGACCTGCCCACCAACACAGTCTGAACTAAAGTCCTATAAGACTTGGGCAAAGATGACAGCAAAATTAAAGCATTCTCTTCATCTTTTAACTCATCAACAGAAATCGCTAGCAATTGAGAAATTAATCTATTAAACTCATTCAGGTGATTATGAAGACTCATACCTTCTTCCATCTTCAGAGAATACAGATCCATCTTCAAACATAATCTATTAGCCAATGACTTTGAAGCATAAATACCTTCAAGCTTATCACATAAACTTTTTGGAGTACTCTCAGTCAACACATTGTACTTTACTTTTGGAGCTAACGCCAATCTAATAGTACTAACAGCCTTCTTCTGAATCCTTTCCAATTAGCGTTAGACATTCCCTCAGGCTTACTATTCTCTAATGCCTAATCCAATCCTTGTTGTACTAACAGATTCAAGCTTACTATTCTCTAATGCCTAATCCAATCCTTGTTGTACTAACAGATCTTGAATCGTACTTTGTCATAACATAAAATTACTCTTTCCATCAAATAACGAAATCTCAAGGCATATGCATACCTTCTTCAGACATCTTGAAACATTGCTTCACGATCTCTTGGGCCCACAAATCTTAAACCTCGAACCTCGTTCTGATACCACTTGTTGAAAAAAATAACACTTACACGCAGCAACCACACACACAATAGCAAACTCAAATCAAGAATAAGAACACACAAATATTTGGTTCGGCTCAACTCAAAATGACCTACTCCAAACCCAATCCACTATCAAATAAATCTTTACAATTGTGAGACTTTTAGAATGAGAAAAGTCTCCTAAAACTCCTTACTCAAAACTTAACCCAAAATCCAATTACATCATTTTAATAGCCTACTCACTTAGCTATTCTCTTGGTGTCTAACTCTATGGGGTTATCAAACTAAAACCAAAACATCTTATTTATAAGGGTGAAACCCCTTATACTTTTACTAAACTCTCGATGTGGGATACTGGACAAATTCAAAACTCACTAACTTTCAATATGAGATTCTGAGATTCAAGGCAAGTCCCAACATTCACCACTCTTCAACAAACAGATTCTGAAAGCCTCCGGACAGAAATCCCTCTTCTTACATCAATTGTATGTATCTCCCTCTTGTAGAAAAAAGACAAGGCCACATCCAAACATCCATCAACTCAAAATGGGAAATTCTCTTCTAAGATTGGACATCTGGACAAAAGCTAGAAATTTACAGCTCATTTAGTACCAAACAAAATTAGATCAAAGAAAACCAAATAAATGATCACTTCAATAACATTGAAAACAACATGAAACCAAAGAAATAAAATACTTGAGTTGATATTAAAATCAGTACTTAAAATAGTAATTAATTGAGTAGATATTAAAATCAGTACTTAATAACAAAATATTTTCTTAAAATCAGAACTTAAAATAGTAATTAATTCCAGATTAAAAATACATGAGTCATACATGATCCGATTCTTATGCTCATTAAGGAAATAGGCTTATCATTTCGATTTATTACTAAGAAAGAAAAACTAAAAATATTTAAGAATTAAATGCAAGTGAATACGGTGCTCGCTCAAGTCATGGTTGTTTTACTTTTGTGGATATATTTGTACATTTTAAAAAAAATCAGTTTAAATGGTACTATTAGTTTCAAATTAAAATACCTCTGGGTTTAACATTGCTCTTGATCATTCGAAGATGTAAACACATGGTATGTGAGCGATGTTGGACCAACATTTTCCTTTATCCCTTTCGCACCTTTTCTTCAACGTTGGACAACCACTAATTTGTAGATTCAAAAGCGAGGGAAGCACTTCCTTTTTGGGAAGGGACTTGAGCTTCGGGCAATTGAGTATCCACAAATATTGAAGAGAGGAAAGATCCTGAAAGCCTTTGGAGGATAGCTTCCGTAGATTTTTGAAGAGTGAGATAGAAATATGGTTGAGCGTAGGGGGCAGCCTGATCTCCTCTTGTGGAAATGACACCGCATCTATACAATTACTACCATAAATGTAGAGCGTTGTAAGAGAGGTGAGTCTATGCAATCCCCACTCCATTACTGCCTTAACAATATTGGGTCCAGATATGTCAAGCATTGTTAAGTTGGTAGGCAAACCCCTTTCTGGAAATGTCATCGCATCATAATTACCACCATGAATTCGGAGTTCTTTAAGAGAGGTGAGTCTATGCAATCCCCAGTCCATTACTGCCTTCCTAATATTGGTTCTAGAGATGTGAAGCATTGTAAGGTTAGCAGGTAAACCCCCTTCTGGGATGGATGTCACCCTTGGACAACTCGATATGATAAACTTTTGAAGAGAGTTGAGGTTGGGCAGAGCTTCAAGTTTTTCACAACCATAGAGATTCAGAGATTTAAGCTTGTCCATTCCTCGGGGTAAATACTGAATATTTGCACAAGACGTGATTTGAATAGATTCAAGACAAGTATTATCCCCAATTTCCTGTGCTACAAGTTCTAGCTCGGGACAGTTCCAGATCTTCAACGTTTTAAGGGCCACGGGTAACTTACTGCTTGATGATAATGATTTGAGAGCTTCACATCCACTAATTTGAAGAAATTCAAGGAGAGATGTGCTGCTGAAATTGATGTTCTCCCCACCTTCCAAAAAGCACTCCAAATTCTCACATTCCGTAATCACCAAACTTTTAAGAGTTGAGGGCAAGTTATCCGCCAAAAGTGAAACCAATTTTGGGCACTTTACAATCTCTAACTCTCTAAGACACGAGAGGTTTTTTGGTAACTTTTGGAAGCCTTCACAATATTCTATTCTCAAATGTTCAATGTTGCAGTTTATGTCTAATTGCAGAATCTTTGCCCGTTCCTCCACCGCACCTATAGAAACAACCTGCGGACAATTTTTAAGCTTTAAATTACGAAGAGATCTCAAAGGCAACAACCAACCCCACTCTGTTTGCCACACAGAAACCAATTCCTCACAACCTTTAACATTGAGATCTTCTACTTTCATCCTCTCTAACGTCGACATCCTTTCCCTTTTTACACATGCAAACCTTGAAAAGTTGGAAAGGGAGATTCTTTTAACCGACCAAAGATCCATACAACTCCCAAGCACTACTTTTTCACACCCATCAATTTTTAATTCACATAGCTTTGGAAGATTTGAAATTGAAACTACCAAATTTTGGCAATTAGCAATCTCAAGTTTTTCCAAAGAAGGAAGGTACTCTGGCAATGGCCCTATCAATTTGGGACAACCCACAATTAGGAGATCTCGGAAGCAAGGGAATTTTCTTCCCGGCTCATCCACTTCACATTTCTTCCACTCTTTCCATTCTGGCATATCCTCAAAATGCAATGTCTCTAATGATGGAAACACATTTGGCCAATTCTCTCCATAGAACTCATTGCCAACACTAGTTACGCTCCTCATTCCCTTAATATAAAGAAACTTTAAATGTGGTAGTTTTCCAACGGCTGGTAATAATGTGCAATTTGGACAATTTACAAACTTTAAAGATTGCAAATTTTTAAATGAAGGATCTTCAATCCAAATTGGGAATGCTATTCCAGCATAATATCTGATGGCAAGCACTTTAAGCACTTCATGAGGTCGAAGGAACTGCAACACCTCTGTCTCGACTTCTTTCTTTCTTAAATTTTCATTGAAGTCTTCACACCACTCCAGCTCTAAATCATCGAGCTCAGGCTTACTTGATAGCTTAGCTTCCCATGCATAATGAGCTTCATTCACATTCTGCAACTCTAAAATAGAAAGCTGACCTTTGAGATTTGATAAATTCTGCATCTCTCTTATATTCAATGCATCACCATTGCCCACAATAAAATTAGACAATGCTCGAAGATTTGTTAATTTACCAATTCCACTTGGCATTTCCTTCATTGAATCTGCACCAACAATATCTAGATGGCAAAGGTTGGCTAACATTCCTATTTTTGGGGGAAAATTCTCAATCCGCCAACAATCCCTTAATAAAAGAGTCTCTAAATTATAAAGGGTGCATAATGAATCAGGGAGACATTTTATGGAAGTATAAGAGAAATCTAGATAGCGCAAATGTCTCAAATTTCCAATGAAATCTGATATTTCAGTGATGCGGTACCTTTTCAAGGAGAGCACCCTCAAGCATTTCAATCTCGGCAGTAAATCATTAAGAACGTTATTGCTTAAGAAACACTCATGCATCCTCAGCATCTCAAAGGGTAAGAACGTCCGTAGTGACTTCGCTTCGAAAAAGGACTCAAGCTTTTTGATATTGTCATACCCGCCCATGATATAAGAGGAGTGGCGAGCGTGACTTGGGCACTTCATTTCCTCATGTCTCTCCCTTTTAAAACATCTTTCCCCTCCAACGAACTGAGCTAGATCATTAATCAGGTCGTGCATTACAAACTGAGATTCATCCTTGCTAGATGCTTGAAAGAATGATCTTGATATTAGTTCTTCAAAATACTTGCTTCCCAAATCCTCAATTTTCCTTTTATTGTCTGCTCCATTGAGAAAACCTTCTGCCATCCATAATCGAACTATTTCTTCCTCAGTAAATTCATAATCTTTAGGGACCAGAGAGCAATAAGCAAAACATTGCTTTAATTGTGAAGGAAGATAATAGTAACTCAACCATAGAGCTGGAATTATGTCGCTTCCCCGTTGAGGTAGATTCCATATATCACTCTCTAATATATCTTTCCATGCATCACGATTCACCCTTGTGCGCAATAGTCCTCCAATGGTTTTTGTTGCCAAAGGCAAACCATCACACTTCTTCGAGATGTCCACGCCGATCTCTTTCAAGTCTGGATGCCTCGTAAAATCCTTTCTTTCTAATGCGTCATGAGCAAGCATTCTGAGAGAATCTTCTTCTGATAAGCATTGCAAAGAGTAGTCTGCAGCAGTTGTCATAATTGATGAAACTTTGGAACTACGTGTTGTGACAATTATTTTGCTTCCTGGTTCCCCTGCATCAAAAGGAGATCGAAGCGTCAACCAATCGTTGTAGTTGTCATTCCAAATGTCATCCAAAACAAGCAAGAATTTCTTTCTCCATAGCTTCCCCTTTAATTTGACTTGAAGCAAATTCAAATCATTCATATCACATGTCTCGGAGGTGACTGAGAGGAGAATTGTCTTTGTTATCCTGATGATATCAAATTCATCAGAAACACAAACCCATGCTCTAAGATCAAAATGATCTTTTATGCTGTCATCATTGTAAACAAGTTGAGCAAGGGTTGTTTTTCCAATCCCTCCCATGCCAACGATGGGAATCACAGAATAAACTCCAGCATCACTGCCATCGTTCCTCAACAGCAAATCAAGTATTGCCCTCTTGTCTTTGTCTCTGCCGAGTACATTAGCTTTGTTCACCAAAGAAGTACTGGGCTGCCTTCTTGGGATTGTCATGGGCCTTCCAACATGATAAGTGATCTCCCTTAGCTCCAAGTTGCTCTTTCTAGTGGCTAAACCTTCCAATCTTCCAGTAATCTCTTTAATCTTGGACATCATCTTATGATTAAACTTGATTGAACTTAGATGTGAACCAGTGAAGCAAGCAGGGTTAAATTTTTTAGGCTTACTTGTACTGGCTTGATGTTGTTTCATCAACTCACGCCCCAAAGCTTGAGTCGCAAACTCGTCCAAGATATCATCTACGTCGTAAGCCAAGTCTTGGAGGTCAGCCAACCAAATCTTCACAGCCTGACTCCGCAGTTGCTTCCCCTCTGCATCAGCAAGCGCCGCATGGATGTTCCTCAGCATAGTTTCCCAGTTCATAATCTCCTTTCGAACCCGCTCCTCAGTGACAAACTGGAACTCGGAAGAGGCAAACTTTCCAAACAACGCCTCAAGGAACGCAGATAGAGCGGCCTCTCCAATGAAAGACATGACGAAATAAATAAATTTGAGGAAGGAATTATAAGAAGAATGGAAGTAGATAGAAAATCAAAGAGTAGGAATTTGAAGTAGAGGAAAAGAATCGCAGTCTGCTGTGCAAAAGCTAACGAGTTTTAAGTAGTGTTCGTGCAAGTCTTTCTTTTTTGGGTCAAATAATAATTGAGGGCAGTTGATAACTATTTTGTGTACGTTCAAATTGGATTCTCATTCACAGGTGTATTATTTTGGTTTGGAACTTTTGTTGGAAAAAGTGGTTTAAGAGTAGACAAGACAAATCACAAATGAATACAATCGAGTTGGCTCCACACGGTTTAATGGGTGTCCTACCACTGCTCGAGATTGCAAAATTCTAAAAATAAGGATTTGAATTTGAGTTCAGCATTGTTTCTAGGTAGGGATATTTTATATTTTATATTTTATATTTAACATTAATAAAATATAAAAATTTGATAAAAGTTTATTTTATAATTTAAAATTTTTTATTTGAGTTTCATTTTGATTTTTAAATTTTAAATTGTTTCATGGTAGTAATTAACTTTATAAAATTGTATTAATATGGTTTCTGATCAAATTTTGAAAAAAAAAATTACAACTTAAAATAATAAATTAAAAATTATTATTCTTTGTAATATTAAAATATATTTGTTAAAAATTAATAAAATTTTTAAGAATGAAAACTGAAGATGATTTTAAAATTTTAACTTAAAATTAAAGCAAAAATAATAATTTATTTTTCTATAATAATTATAAAAATTTATTTTCTCTTTAATATATATATTTTGAAATAATAACAAAAAGCAATAAAAATTTTTATAATTATTATAAAAAGCAAAGTGTTATTTTACCATTAATTTTAAATTAAAATTTGAAAATCAAAACCAAAATATACTTTCGTTTCTTCTTAAAAAAAAAATTCTAAGAGAAGACATAAAACTTTCATATAAGAGTGAATAGTATGCCGACCGTAAAAAAGGGTAGAAGGGAAAGAGACAGAGAGAGGTGGGCCATGTGGGTCAATTATTTTTGAGTCTGCTTTCGCTAATGTTCACACGGTTTTTCTTACTTGTTTTCTATCCTCGTGGGAGTGGTGGGGAGAGCCAACTTGCTCCCAAATATCTATTTCTTTTCCCTTTGACATGATTTTATTGTCAAGTTTTTTTTCTTCCATGGGAGAGATCAAATATTTTTCATTTTCATCTTGTTTTCTATATTATATATATTTTCGTACTTATATCAAACAAATATTTTATTATCATTCATTCTTTTATTTTTGTGGATATTTAATATATATAAGTAATATCTGAATTCATAATGTTTAAAAAAAATTAAAAATAAAATTTAAGTTTTTAATTTTTAATTTTATTTTGTACAATTATGTAATTTTTTATAAATATATTTTTAAATACAATATATTAACTTCAATTAATTTAAAATAAAATTTATATTATTAAACAAAAAATTAATTTATTAAATATATAAATATATATAAGAGACAAGTATAGCTATGGACAGTGCAGTATTATCTATCCTCATACCTGTATTATTATAATGTTTAAGTTCAAAATTTTGATCATTAAATACAAAAAAAAAAAGTTGTCACCAATTTTTTTATCTTTATGTGAAAAAAATTTATTTTCTTAAAGTTATCTTAAGCTTAATTAAGAGTTTCTAAAAAAAAATTATAGTCTACATCAACAGAATTAGGTTTAAGAGTTGTTTATACATGAGAAAGATTTTAACATCTTCACAACAACTAAAATTAATATCAAATTAGTCTTATATTATCTTCTCTATACCTTAATCAAAAATTATTTTTATTAATTTCATATTTAAATAAAAGTCTTTAGGCTTTCAAAAAAAAAAAAAAAACTCTCACCTAGAAAGTATTCAAAATAAACTCATTATTTATTGGGAAAGGATACCTCATCAAATTTATTAAATATCTTATCTCAAACAAATCAATTTATTCCCTTTTTATACAAAAATATTATCAAAAAATAACATAAGAAAATATCATAAAAAAATCATGCAACATTATCATAATAAAAATATCATGCAAAAATATCAAAATAAAATCATACAATAATACCAAAATAAAAATCATGCCATAAAAAATAAAATTCATGCAATAATATCATAATAAAAATTATGCAAAAATATCTTAATAAAAAATCATGCAATAATACCATAATAAATCATACAAAAATATCCTAATAAAAATCATGTAATAATACCATAATAAATCAAGCAAAATACATATCATACAAAAAGCATGCAAAAAAATAAATAATCATACAAAATTATCATAAACATGCAAAACTTTAAAATTCAAATTTATTTTTCTTTTCTTTTTTCATTATTATTTCCTAATAAACAAAACCGAATCAAATTAAAAAAATATAAAAAAAAAACTTTTTAAAAAATTAAGCAATCAAAATTAAATGAATAAAGAAAAAAAAAAGAAATTATCAGAAAAGAAGAAAAAATCTTGTGAAACGGGTCGGATCCAAAACCAAAATAATGCAAAAGTCAGCGAGTCATACGCAGGTCAAGCAAAAATTTCCCCTTCAAGAGTAGCTCAACAGTTCTCCAACTTCTCTTTAAAATTTCCACATAAAAATTCAACAAACTCCTACAGTAAAATTCCTCGTACCATCGTTAATCTCACTAAAAAAATTTAAGAGACGGCCGAAAAATTCAATTTGACCCAGAAAATCATCAAAATAACAAAAAAATTCTAAAAATTCTCTGATAACCCAAAGAAATTTCAAAAATCCCAAAATTCCTAAACACCTCAAAAAAAAAAAAATCTCAAACAGTAAACAATACTCTTTACCAGAACCCCAGAAACAAATTTCAAAAATATCAAAAAATTGAAACAGCTTTGCTTAAAACCTAGAAACCGAAATAAAAAATCCAAAATTTTGCTCACTATGTATACTCTATTTTGCTAGAAAATTGTACTGTAATTGCTTTAATGACTTATTGGCTCTATGAATTGCTTGTCTGTGTATTATGATCTTGATATAGGGATTCAAATCCCAAATTGAATAGGAAAATTTCAAATACAATCGAATCTATCAAAATTTTGTCAAGATTTTTTTGAAATCCTTTCCTTTAACAGTAGCTTAATGCTTAGGTATTTCTAGAACAAATTTAGCCCTTAAATTTTAAATCTAAACAAAATCGAAAGATTTGAATTCTTGATTGCTTTCCCAGTTTTCAATTTTGGTTTTCTTTTTTTTTTAATAAAAAATAAACAAATAAAATAAAAGAAATAAAGAAAATAAATTAAGAACTTTTTTTACTTTAACTTGGCTGTTTGACTGAATAATTAATAGGAATGGAAAATTAAAATTAAAAATACTTTAAGGCTTTCAATTTTGGACTTAAAGTTTAATTTCTCAATTAGGCTAATAATGAAATTTGAAGCTCATTGAATATAAAAAAAAAATTCTGATAAACTAAAGTGTTTACACTTACGCGAAAAACATTTAAAATAATATTCATCCTTATTTAAAATATAGTATTTATCTCCGTCTCTATTAAGATAAAAAATAAAATTCTTCATGACATCCTTGCTCTTTTGCCAACTTGTTCTTTACACTTTTACAACTCTATCAAAGTAATTAAACAGTTCCCAATGTCCTTGGAAATTTATTCATAAGGGACTGATCAGCTTTCGAAAATGTAATGCAATGAAATAAAAAAAAAATCGAAGAATAAAGTCATATTTATCACTGCATTATCAGTTAATATTGTTAAATAAATTTCATTGAATTTTGTTCTTGAATAAAAAATAACAGAATTAACGAAAATTTATCTCTTGCATTGATAAAATATTTTTATAATATTTCAATTATTTTATTTTTTATTTAAAAATTAACTAAATTAAAATATATTGATAAATTTTAATATTGAGTCATAATAATATATTGATGATAACTTTGACCTTAATATTTTCAAGAAAATTATATGTATGGACAATTACAACATAGCTTTAAAATAATATTTGGTATTATTTTCAAAATCACTACAGCGATCTAATCATTATAGTAATAAAATCATTAAGATGATTTGATCATCAATGATCTTAAATTATCATATTTGGTGTAATGTTGTAAATCACTATTAATATTAAATCATTGTGTTTAATATTATACGAAAAAATAAATCATAGAGCATAAAATATCAAAAATAATTTTGCAAAAAAATTAAACATTTATTGAATGAATAATTTATAAAATAATTAAATGTTATTTGATAAAAAAAACTATAAAGTAATAAATCAATTTTAATTAAAATAATTTTTAAAACTATTAAATATATTTAGCATATATTTTTAATCAATAAATATTTATTCAATTGTAACAAAAAATATTTTTTAAAATAAGTGATTAGAAAAATCAATTTTTAAAATTTTTATTAACCAACTACATTTTAGGGCAATTTTACTAAATTTTTCATCAGAATAAATTAGTCAAAATAATATTGAAAATTACTTTCTCATGATAATAAATTTTTTTCTGTCTTTATGTTAGGAATCAGATCACTCCTTAAGGTAGTGATCTTATTATCCCAGTAAATTGGTATCACTATCACATAAAATTTTTAAATTGTTACCAAATAAAGTAATATAACATGCAAATTACTGTAATTTTTAAACTGATAATCACATGTCAAATACTTTTAAGAAGTAATTGTGATGTGAGTTTGGCTAGGGTCTTTGTTACTGTTTACTTTTATATTTGCTAAAAAAAATTATTATAGAAAAAAATTAAAACGAACAAAAGCAAAACACAGTTGATTAAAAAATAAAAAATGAGTCAAATATAAAAACATTTTAATACAATTGTTTCATACAAATAAAAGTAAAACATTGAATTTTGCTAGGAAGATTTTTTTAATATTTTATTTAAAAATTTATGTTATTTTTTATCCCAATCAACTTTTCTTTTTAATTTTTAATAAATTTAAAGACAAAAAATTGGAAGGAAAATTGTAAATCTAGATAAGATTGATTATGAATATTGAATGGACATGGAATTCATCTTTTCAACTTGCAGCAATGGGGCCCATCCAAAATTTATGTCCGTCTATATTTCCTTCCCCATTCTCACGGTTTTCCAAAACTACTTAATCATACGAGGACGTTTATTTCAAGCATGAAATTTTATAATTTTAACGGTGTTAAAATTGAGAAAATAATAAGAATTAAAAACTCTTCTCAAAAAAATTTTTTTTTTTAGATTTTGGAGGAAAATAAATATTTTTCCGAGTTATCTTTATTTGATTGTATTTCCAGATTACATAAATAATGTTGTTTATTTTTAAAACATAATAATTTTATATTTTATATTTTATTTTTAATTTTTAATTTTTAATTTTTAATTTTTAAAATTCAACAAAAATAACGCATTAAGATAAAATATCGTTTTTGTTAAAATTTTGAAAAAAATTCATTTTTTAAAATTAAAAAATGCAACATTTATAAGATCAAAATGATATTTTTGTAAAACTAATGAAAAAAATTATTTTTTAAAATTTAACAAAAACGGCTTTTTTAAAGATAAATAACAATTTTTATTGAAAATATAAAAAGTTATTTTTTACAGTTCTTAAATTTCAATGAAGACAATTTTCATAACCATTTTTGTCCGCGAGGGACTCGATCGTTAAAGTTGATAAAATTTTCGGACTCATCACCAATATTTTTTATAAAGTGCAATTAATCACTTAAAAATATCACATTTTAATAAAAATTTTAAAATTAATTAAGATTTATTAAAAGAAGTTTGAGTCTACGAAATTAGAATTAGGTTTAAGAGTACGATTATGAGTGAAGAAGGTGTTAACACCTTCACATCACCCGTTCGAAAAATAGTATTAATTAAACATGTGTAATTTTTTAATTTTGATGATGTAATTTTTTTAATATTTAAATTTAATTTCTTAAAATTTATTTATGAAAAAATATTTCCTTGTTGTGAAATTACTTATATTATTATTATTTCGTATTTACGCTTTAACAAAATTTATAAAAAATTTTTGTTTAAAAATATTTTGAAAAAATTGATCATTCATAAAATTCTCAAAATCTCATTATAAGATATTTTATTTATTTAATAAAATGATTTGATGAATATCCTAACTCTTTCATGAGTTTCCAAAATTTATTAAATAAATTTTAAGATTATTCCAACTCTTCGACAAAATCTTAAAAATTTTGAACAAGCTTTAGAATCATCCTAACTTTCTGATGAGATCTTAAAAAAATTAATTTTTATGATAATTAAGGGATTTAATTTACTTTTTATTGTAATTATTTTATTATTTTATTGTTATTATTTATTGCTTATTATTTTTTTATTATTAAAAAATTTTTAAATTATCCCAACTCATCGACGAAATCTAAAATATTAATGTTTTACTTGTATTAAAAAAGTTGAACTCTTTCAATTTTTTAAAAAAAATTACATTTTTTAAAAAAATTTATTCAAAATATCAATTATTATTATTATTATTATTATTTTATATATTGTATAAATAAGCCTTTATTATAGTAAAAATAATTTTGGATTATTCTAACTCTATGGTGAAATCTGAAAAATTACTTTTTTCTTGCAATAATTAAAGAAAATCAAACTATTTCAGTTTTCTCTAAAAATTACATTTAAAAAATTCATTTAAACAATTTATCATTTTTTATCTTTTTTATAATTTTATTACTATTTTTTAACAAAAATTATTTTTTTAATTATCTCAACATTTTGGTGAAATTTAAATAACATTTTTTATTGCAATAAAATTGTATTATCCTTAAATAGTTATTATTATTATTATTATTATTATTATTATTATTATTATTATTTTTACGATTTATGCCTATTATTTTTATTTTACCAAATTTACATTTTATTTTAACTTTATCTTTTTTACTTATTTTTAAAAGAATGAATAATAAAAACATAAAATTAATAATAATAATAATAATAATAAAATCATCATTAAAAAAATATAAATAAAATAAAAATCAAAACAAAACAAAAAAGAAAAAGAAAAAGAAAAAGAAAATGGAAATGGAAATGGAAATCTAACCAAATGGGTTAGGTCAAGCATAGGTCGAAATACGGGTTGGGCACAGATCCAGACGTCAAAACGATGTCGTTTTGCAAGGGCTATAAAAGGCATAAAATCTTTTTTTTTTTTTTTCCTTCTCTTTTTTCTCTCTACCCTTTAGAGTCTCTCTCCATTTAAAAATTTATCCTTTTCACTAGCTATTGTGATAACCCAGATTTTGGTCTATTGCAGCCATGCATTAGTGGCCAGAATCTGCAACAGCGTCTAAAAATTTAAAGTTTTTTAGATTTCGGTGATTTACCTAGATTTCAGTTGCTAGAAACTTCAAAGGTTACCAAAAAATTCAATTTTTTTCAATTTCCAATGACCCCAACAAAATTTTAAAATTATCCAAAAAATTCAAAAAAAAAAAACCCTTATAGCTTTCCAAACACCTTTCCTAAATTAGTTTTACCAAAAAAAATCTAAAATACCCGGATCGAGAAATTTTTTTTATTTCTGAAAATTTGTTTTTTTTTTTTGCTTCTGAAAATTTTTTTGTTTTTTTTCACTACTGGTTCCTCTTTGATAAGAAACTGTATTTTTTTTTTTTTGCTTGTGTATGAATGGCTGTAAAAAATTGCTCTTTGTTTTTTTTTTTTTTTGGTAGTGTTCTTTTTTCATTTAGTTCCCTTTTTTTTTTTTTTACAGTATTCTCCTCCTTTTTCTCCATCCTTATGTTTTGTAGAAATTAGCTCTATTTATAGAGCTTTTGAGATTTAAATCCTAGATCTCTTAGGATTCTTATGTGAAAAATTTTGAAGGCCTGTTCGATAACATACTACCAAGTTAGGCAATGTCAAGGGAGAAAAACAAACCACTATGGCAGCTTGATTTTAGCTGCCAGAGTTGAAACTTTTTTTTTTACTTTTTTCTTTTCTTTTTTTTAAAAGCTTAATAATAATAATAATAATATAAACAAAATTATATTTAAGTTAAAATAGAATCAGACAAGTTTAGTACTTACAATAATTTTAAGATTAAAAATATGATTTTTGTCAAAAATATGAATTATAAATTTCCATAAAATTGATTTAATATTAATTTTTGAATTATAAATTATCAATAATAACTTTAAGATTAACTTCGAAATGCAATAAAATTAGAAAGGTCCAAAATTAAAATTAAGTCTAAAATTTTCTGCTAAAATCCAGTGCAATAGGCACGAGTCAATGGGATTTAAAATACTAGTGCTCAAATAATTGGGTTTGACAGCCCAGAATTTATTTAAGGCCTATAATTAAAATTAATTATCTAATTGAAGAAAAATAAAAAAAAAAAAAAAACTGAAATGGCGGCAAGTGCCGTGACCCATAACTAGCCAGCCCCTTCAAACCTTGGCAGCCATCTTTACCAGACTCAAGCTTCAGATTTGCACGGTTCTAAGATTCAAACATGCACTCTTGTGATATTTCGGATCACATTATTTGTTACGGTTCATATTTTTATGAGGTATTATCTGCATTGATTTTATTAACCTCACGATTTTATCCTATAAAAGGAAGGCGATGTGAGCCCTTATATATCCCAGTGAACCTTCTTCTGTGTTCGATATAAGACTCAAAACTCATTTTTAGGTCCATGATATTTTTATCTACCCAATCTCGTAACGTCCTTATCACAAAGGCTGGTTATCTTATCTACCTCTCTCGAAGTGCTTGACGTGGGTCGAATGATTTATGATTGATTTTGATACCACTTGTCACGGGTCGAGACTTAAGTTTTAGTCCCCACGTGATTTCAGGACCCGAATATTACACTCTTTCAATGTCCCGAATCAGCCTACTTGTCTCATATCTTTATAAGATATTATCCGTTCTGACCTCCATAACCTTACAATTTTGTTGTACAAAAATTTTCTTAGAAGGGAAATGTGATATGAATTTTTATATACCCCAATGACCCTCTTTTTATATTCGACGTGAGATTCAAAACTTTTTAGATTCAACACACCTGACTCTGCCTAACCCCTTCTACTGCAAGCCTCAACCGACCCTTACCCCCCACTTGCAACTTCTCATTCCCAAATATGCCCTCGTGACCATCTTTTTGGGTTATGGCAGATAAGCCTCATTCCATAAGCAACCAAGTTAGAGCTAAAAAAAGAAAAATAATTTTTTTAATCAACTCCCATTTTGAAAACCAAGAACATACGAGGAGGTTCTGCAGCCACTCTTACAGCACAAAAACCAGTCTTTCGGAGAGCTGTCTGCTGCGTCTTGGATAGCCCACGAGTCCTAGAAATCATGGGATCTCGTCTCCCCATTTGGCTCTATAAATTTAGGGCTCAATCATAAAAACCAGAGGACAGAGAAAAAAATCAAGGGAGCCTCTGTACAAAAAAAAAAAAGATCTTCGGCCTATCAACCAAAAAAATTGAGTGGAGCCTCTGCGCTCGACCCGGTTCGGCATCTGTTAGCATCCATTCACCAATCCAATCAAACCGCCCCTGAATTACCGTAAATCGGATCGACCACACCTGAACCGCCAACTCCCTCTCTCGGCACACAAACCGTTTCAGCTGAACCAAATCGAACCGATGTCAACTGATCAGTTCAGGTATTTTTATTTATTCTTTTATTTTTATATATTATTTTTCAATTTTTTTAAAATTATGTATTTTCTTATTTATGCATGTTTAAAATCTTAGATCCCTATAATAGATATTTAATTAAATAAAATTGTGCTAATAAAAATAACATTTAGATAAAGTTTAATATATTTGTTCTAAAAATTGTTACTAATAAATAAAAAAGGAGGAAAAAGAAATTTGTATTCGTTGATAAGAATTTAAGAAAATTCGCAAATTGATTCTTAGAAAATCTTTAAATAAGAAGATTTTTGTAAACATTATTAATGGATTGAAATATTTATAAAAATTTTTCAATACAAAAAAATCTTTTCTTTTTCTATTAAAAAAGTGAAAAATATAAAACGATAATAAAATTTTGAAAATTAATAAACGAATTTTTCTGTAGAGAAGGATAAATAATTTATAAATAAATAAAAATAAACTAAAAGGTAAATACACAAATAATATGTGCACACTTATGCATGAATATTGTATTTCATTATTTGCATTACATCTATATCACTTAGTCATGGAAAAATAGATGTGAATCTCCATGGATGAGATTTTAATGAAATCCAAGATTTTTATAAAATTTTTAAGTAAAAAAAGTTCTTTTAATGTTATCAATGTACTGAAATATTTTGAAATTCTTTAATAACAAGGTTCTAAATTTTCTTTTTCAAATAAAAATAAAATAATATTTTTTAATTAAAAAAAAAGGAATTTTGTGATGAAATTGTAATATAAGAAAATAAGAAAAAGCTAAAATTGTGATAAATAAAAAAATCAAAGAAATTAATTTTAAATATAAAAATTAAGATATTTTTATCAAAATTTAAAAATAATATAAGATTAATTGATATTATTTTTAAAACAAAGATTGTGAGAATGCTAATCTTTTCCCATAATCTACTATTAGTCTTTGTTGTCCGGAGTATCATAAATTATTTACCAGCCTCTTTTTGAATGATTTTTCAACGTCCCCCTCTTCCTCCTTTTTTATTTTCCAATACCTACGGGATGTCAAGCCAATAGCCGAAGGGGATGAATGTTTGTAGTAATCCAAGCTTTTAACAAAAAGGAATATATAGAAAAGAGTATGTTTTTGGCATGAACAATTGAAAATAAAAATAAGAACCATTTATTGTTGGATCTCCCTTTGTCAACAGATTTATCCGTCTAGGAAGCCAAATCAGCAACCTCACGAAGGGATTGGCCGCCTTGAACTCTGGATCTAGCCATTGTGTAGTGGAGAGGAAGGAAAAAAAAAGGATGAAAAAGAAAAAGAAAAAAGTGGATGGTAAAAAATAAAATAAAAACATTATTTTTGTAATAATGATTGAGAAATTATAATTTATTTATTTAAAAAATAAAATAATAAACTTTATTGATATTTTTAGCAAAAAATTAATTTTAATTAAAGGATAAAATAGTAATTTATTGTTACTTAATAAGAGAATGAGTTAAGTATTAATTATTTTTATTAATTAATTATGACTAGTATTATTTGTATGGTCAAATTATGTATTTAGTCCCTGTAATTATATCAAAATTGAACTTTAGTTCCTATATAATAATTTACAAAAATTTGATCCTCATTCTAATTTAATTTAATAATATTAGTCTAATTGATATCATTGTTACTTGATTTCCGTTAAATAACTGTCGCGACCATTGATTATATTAACATGGCATTATTTTTCATGACGTGACGATTCACCACTATCATATTGGATGATGTAGACAGTTTTTGTGAGCACATTTCAAAAATGACCAACGATAAAATAGGGATCCGTTCTTTCTATAGTAGTTTTTTAAATCGCTTTCTTTTAGGGGTGATAGTGTGAAATCCAAAAGGAAGCATGGGATTTAAATATAATGAGTACTATAACCATCAAAGAGAAAGAAATATTTATAAGTAAGCAATTCTACCCTTTAGATGATAGGGTCAGCACTATTGTTAAATGGAACATCATTGTAAAAGGTTCCATTAAAAGTCATTTAAGAAAAAAACTTTTGTTAAGCCCGCTTTCCATTTGGTATTACAAATGCCTCTAAGCTCTAAAATCAAAGAAATTTATAAATGTGTGCTACTTCTGTTATAAACTAGGTATAAGAGGATAATTTGTAAAAGTTTTTTGGATAAGAAACTGAAGCAAGGCATTGTATTAACCTTTTTTGTTTGAATCCAATCTAGATATTATGCCTTTTACTTTTCATGATAAGAAGTGTTTTTATGACATGAACAATCTTCTTCAGTTGCACATAGAATAAATAATGTGGTTTGACTGTCCTTAAAAGTAATTGATTGTTTTATCTCAAAATGAAAAAAATTAAAATTAAAAAAATTTTGAATGGTTTATGTCGAGCATTTCAATGCCCACATTTTGGTTGAAGAAAAACCCTAAGTCAGTTGATTGTCCTTGTTGAGCAATCAATTGCTAGTCTTGAAAAGTATAAAATAAATCCGTTAGATATGGTCTTGCATTCTAAATAAGGTATTACTTCATTCAAATGATGTATGTTCATTAAATTACGTTTAAAAATACCTTTTAGGACTTATATATACTTCCTAAACACTCATTTTATATACAACCTTACAACTTTTCATTTTTTAAAAATCAAAAACAAATTTCTTTTCCTATACTCATTTTTTTGGTTTATGGTTCTAATGTGTTCAAAAATAACTTGAAGTGCAATTGTTTTCTTCTATATTGGGCATTGTATCTTAATGGCAATGTTTCTAGTAACTATTTGCACCTTGTGAGAAAACTATTGCACTTAAGAAAACTTCCTAAAAGTGTCTTACTCAAATTTTACTTTAACAAATTTACAAGGTAGTCACTCCCACGCATAACAATTTAAGAAATATGCAAAGATTGCATAAGTTGCCATCCCCATATACAACACAACAATCTTAAAGCATCTTAGATTCAAGATAAAAGAAAATAATTAACATTGAAATACCTAACTTATATAAGAAATTTAATTGCAAAATCATATGATATCTGTTGGGCTAAAAATCTCCAATCCAATCACACCAGCGAAAGCAAAATCAAATAAGAAATCAAACACACAAGAGACAACAATTTAACGTGGTTCAATCCAATCAATCTACGTCTACGGATGAGAAACAAGATCCACTAGTTGTAGAGAATTACAAACATACATCAAATCATCAACCTCACTCAACAATCAATACTCATAAGACACTCTCAATCTCCTTTAGTCCTATGAAGTATTCCTAACCCAAACAAACACAAATCCAAACCCTTGTACACTCTTTCAACATAACCAAACACATACCCATATGCTCCCCATACATCATACCTACGTGGACCCTCTCAATCTCCTCTAGTCCACTCACAAATAAACATTCACACTCATAAGACGTAGAACCCCAATACTCCTATGAGGTGTCTATCTCATAAAACCCTACAACTCTCTTACATCTTTTTCTCATACCAAACCTTGTAAAGACTTCACTTATTTATAACCATACAAATTTACCCATTAAGAATCTCTCTTCTCTTAGAATTCTTCTCCTGTAAGTCAAACTTGCCTATTAAAAATCCTTTTCCTTTTAGAATTCTTCTCTTGCAAGTCAAACTTACCTATTAAGAATCCTCTTTCTCTTAGAATTTTTTTTTTGTAAGTCTTCTTGTCCATCAAGCAATATCTGACAAATCTCAAACAAATTCTAAATAAATCTCTTATGGGATTTAAGTCAATATTCCCAACAATATCATCATGTCATATTTGATTACGTGGGCTAAAAGTAACTCTATTTCAAACGTAATTGTTTGATATTCAAGGAAAATCATTTTTGTGTTATCAGTTTTTTTAAAGGACCAGTTTTTTAATTCTTAAGAAACTTGTTTGCTTTTATGTTCAGATGCCTTTTTCGTTTGTTTCATAAAGCAACATTAGCAAAAACAGCAATTAAAAGGAGCCTAATATATTTATATATATATATATATATATCGTTTTTTGTTTGATTGACTGAAGGATTCCAAACATAACAAAGATTTATAGTGGAGACACTGTAGTTTTGGTCCTTAGAGATGAGCTTGTTGAACTTGAAATAATCATTCCTTTTCTTTAATGTGTATGAGTTTGATATAAAGCAGTTTTCTGCGTTCAGTTATCTTCCATGTGATCCTAAACGCTTACGAGAGACTTACCATTTTTCTTTTCTTTAAGACCCTGAATATCTGATAGTGTTGCAAATATATATGTTAATGCATAGATAGCATGATCATATAACAATTGCTTGCTGTGATTAGTAGTTGTAGAAACTTTGGAAAAAATTGTTGTGACTGACTTTGTTTCTATGTTTTCTGTTGGTTACATCTTCATGGCTAAACATAAGAGCTTGTCTAATACACATGATGTTACTTTACCGATGTTTACTTATGAAGAAATTATCAAATACATTGACAGTAGTGATGGAATCTTATTTCATGGAAGCTTAATTCAAATATACTAAATCAAAAAATATCAATAACAATAATAATGATAATAGTAAAAAGGAAAAACTAAAACTTCCCATATCCTATCATAATTATTAAAAAATTTACAATTATCCTTGCGATTTAACATTTTGAAAAAGCTATACAATAGTTTTGTTGTCAATACAACATTTTTTAATGTATAGAAATTAAACAATAATTCAACTATTGATTTTCCATTTGATTATGCATGCCAGTTTTCAAAATGTGCATCACTTAAAATGCTCTTTTTATTGTAATACTGACAATGAGTAGAATCAATGATAGTGTCAACAACATATAATTTGGAGCAGTTAGCTTAACTATAACTAGAATACATGATTTCATTTTTTTGTCTCCGAGGGGGCTCAAGCTTCCATCGGTCTCTACAGATTGACAATGGAGTTCTAAGATTCCACAAGTGATATTAGCAGGGTGATTAATACCTATCCCTTATGGTGTATTAAAAAAAGGAAACATATAAATTATTTAATTTCGCTTATAAAATTAAAAATTTTCAATGACAATTTATTAAATAATATCTCATTAGTTTGACAATTTTTATCTTTTCTTAATCCTATAGTTTGAAGCATGTGCAGTCAAATTCTCTTATTTATATACACACAAAGGTGTCCTAGGATGAAATGATTTGCATTTGAAACTTTACTTTGATCACATAAACTAAAAAGCTGCTTGTTTAAATTATTTTATAAACCAATTCATGCTTGGATAACCATCATTTTAGTTGTTTTGATTTGAGTACATATTGATAATGTTTCTCCTTTGTGACTCTATGGTCGATATAGTTTCTTTCTCATTATCATCACTTCATTTTGAAAGAATTCCTGTGTTAGTATTGCTAGGAAAAAAAAATGACGTTAACGGTGCCTGATACTACATGTTTTTACATTAAAAGCATTTTTAATTATCTAATTATTGTATATTATTTTTAAAATTTTACTTGGGAAATTAAAACATTAAAAAATTATTTAAAATTTCTGAAAATTCAAAACATTTTTTTCTTTTCTAACATAAAGATAAAAATCGAAATTAGTTTTTTTTTTTAAAGGCAAAATATTAGTCCAAAGGCCCAAAGCCGAAAACATTTTTAATTATCTAATTCTTTTATATTTTTTATATTAATTTTTAAATTTTTACAGGAGAAATTAAACCATTAAGAAAATTATTTAAAAAAATTTTAACAAATCAAAACATATTTTTTCTTTTCTAACAAAGAAAAATAAACCGAAAATAATATTTTTTTTAAAGGCAAAATATTAACCCAAAAGCAAAGACCCAAAACATTGTTTTATTGGAAAAAGAAAAACCCTAAAAGTTTTAAAGCAATCTGGACCGTCGATTTGAATCTATTAACTTAAAACCGTTGATATGTTCATGAAAACTTCATTCCTTTCTTCCTCAGTCTCACTTGGCTCTTAAGATCTCGATTCAGGTAAAACCCAAAATTTCTTTTACTCTAAATTTGTCGTTTGTCTATGATTTTGATGCTCCACACTGTAGTTTTCATGATTTCATTTGGTTGAAAAGATGGTAGTGATTTTTACATTTACAAAGCTTTGATTCATAACTTATTTTGCTTGTCTGGGTCTTTCTGGCATGTTTGGTTATTATTTTTGGAATGGCATTTTAATTATTAATGATGGGTTTTCTTCATTGTATTTGACAAATATCCTTTGATAAAATTTCTGAGAAGTTAAGATTATATATAAATGGAATTTTGGGCTTGATTTCGGTTTTTGTCTGTCTTGAATTGAATCTTTTGCCCAAGTAATTTTTTTAGTTAGAAAATTTTGTGACATGATTAGTGCGTGAAACTTTTGTTCTAGTAATTTTGGTTGGTTTAAAATGGTATTCATTTGATTACGTTTTCTTGATTTTTTTTAAATTTGGTTACGATAAAATTATGGGAATTAACATGGTGTTAACATGGTGTTTAGATTTTGTTTTCTGTCTTGAATTAAATTGATGCTTTTTTTTTTTTCACTAAGATTGATTATTTTGGTGAGAGTGCTATATTTAATTTAATCACGAGTTCTGTCCGGTATTATGTCTGGATGTGAATTTTCAAGCTGAGAATGGACTTCGGTTGAGCTTAAGGTAGCCCCACGTGTGAAGCTCAAGCTTTCACTATGTAGGGGTCGCAGAAGGATTGGACCCATTGGGTCTAATGTACGAAACAGACATTGTTATTGTTAGTGTTGTTGTTTTAATTGGTTAGGAAGAAAATGCCATAATTTGCCTTTAATAATATCTATTTATTATTGCTTTATGTTTGATTCTGGGTTTGGAGGTATTTGTACAGTGGCATTGGGCATTACTGATCTTGTGAAATGGGCATTGCAGCGTTATATTCATACAATCTGATAAATTTTCAATTAGCAAAACACTATACCGTAGATGAATCGACTATTTCTTCTTGGTCTCAAGGACATTGGTTTCGTTGTGAAATTTTTTTTTTTTTTTGTAAAATACCTTGCCCAATTATGTAATTATTAAAATTTTTTATTTAATCATTAACATTTGAATAAGTATATTTTTTTCATCCAATTATTATTTTCTAACTAAATATTCACTTGACAAACCATGTTTGACATTAATGGTCATGCCTTTGCTTTAACTCATCCACCATCCCCTTCGTTCATTCATCATAGCAATGTTCATCAACATTGCATCCTCAACCGGCTGTTTATTACAATCTCATAATATAAAATCCCAAATTAAAAAAAAAAAAAAAAAGAAAATCTGAAACCCAAATTTATATCACCCCAAATAATTTGAACCAAATATCAAAACACCCAAATATGTAAAATCAAAACCCTAAATCTTCATTAATTTGCAAATTGGAAATAAAAACATTCAAATATATCAATTGATATTAATTTCAATAGTTCTTTGCATAAGACATCCATAAAACCCAGCAAAAAACCTAGAGCAATCAACAATTCAATTACCACCCCGAGAGCCAACCAATCAAATGGTTATCAAAGCCCACCCCTATCCCAAATAAATTCCTTTTAAAATTTTGATTTTGCCTGATACATGATGGAAATTCATCATTCACAGCTAGGCAACGATACTAACCAAATTAATGGGGGCTGGCAACACAGCAGGATGCGGAAAGACTAGTAATTAATCATTAGATATCAAAGGAATAAAAGGAAATGATCATCAACTCATAAAAAGCAGGACACCGAATTTTACGTGGAAAACCCCTTGGAAAGGGGAAAAAACCACGGGACCAAGTCCACTCAATCTTTTACTACTCAAAATAATGGGATTACAACATGAGTCTTTGTTAGTTTAACCACATGATATTACAACAAGTTATCATAAAAAAAGGTAAATTTCTTGGATAACAAGAGCAATCTCACCAAAAGTGGACTGTTTGTGGAGACATCATAACCATGTCTGGTTGTTCATTGAAGGATGGTGTCTTTTTCTCATCCCCTTTATTCCTTGTGCATCCACTTAAAGACACCTATTTTTCCTTTTGGTAGGATACAAGTTCTCAAGCTATATAGCTTTGTAGGCACCATCAACTATTCAGAATTGGAGTTTCTTGAATCAACATCACCAGCCATGTTTGCCAAGGTGCTCTCTAGTCTCTCTAATATCACTTGTTTTGGAAGAAAGGATTAAGAGATCCAACAATGCCAGCCAAAACATACAATTTAGAATTATGGTTGAACCCAAAAGCTTATTCTTTTTCGCGTGAAATTCTGATGCGGGATTCAAGTACACTTCTATGAATCTTAACCATGAAGCCAGTTAGGAAGTATCCTTTTAGAAGAGGAAATGCAGAATAGACAAGTTCCCACCACTGAATCTTGAGAGCATTATATCAAGTAAGTTTCACTCATCCTGTCATAATTGGTCAAAAGCATTCTGTTAACTGTGTAGGAGTAACTATCAAAAACTGAACGCAATAAATTGTGTAACACTCTTTGATGCTTACTTGACATGAGGAGTTTGGCAACAACAGAAACAAAAGACTAATTGGTAGAACTTCTTGTGGCATAGCTACTATCATACTGCTTTTGCTACCATATCCAATCAATGATGGCAGAAACAAATACCTCCTGAAGAGCCAAAATTGTTGGTGATACGAAGTGAGCACTGATTATGCATATACACAACAGAAACAAACCAGAAAAATTCTAAATGCTCTGACCTGCAGGAGTTTGAAGTACATGCAGAGTCAAGTGAAAACAATGACCATTTTACAAAGAAGAAAAGGGATGGATTTCAAGCTTGTTCATGCTCTAATGCCAAGAAACTTATGTTTTCATGTCCACTAGGATCGATGCTTGGTTTAATTCTTGTATTAAGCTTCACTGCATCTGGTTGCTTGCAAAGAAAAAGTAAAATTGGAGATCGGTGACAAAAAGAACTGATATAAATAAAAGCTGCAATGCTCTTTAGCTTAAATTGCCATACATCTGGTAATCTCCATTAGTATTGTAAAAAAATCTATTCAAATCCATAATCTGAAAATTAGGTGTAGAAGTCAATTATAAAAAATAAGCAGCATTGGCAACCAAAGAGAATGATTAATACTGAAATACAACTAGCTTTGTAAAAACAGAATATGTTTATTTCTTTCTTTTCACTTTCACCCCAATTAGTATACAATTGACTTTAAAATCAGGCAAGTACCATAGCAGTAAAAGTCAAAAGGTCCATCAATCAATATTCACACAAGGAGCCCAAGCTATCCGATTCTTGATCAATCGATCGCAGGGGACAGTCATCAATATTTAGCTACAAATTGAAGAAATCATAACTCTCAAAAAGAGATGAACAAAAGGTGGGTTGCATTATACCTATTTCGTGTAGAAAAGATTACATCCAGCAATTAAGCAACATTCAGCAATCAAGCTTGATTCAGTTCCTCTTCTATCACGTTTGAATCATCTGACCAGCAATTAAGCAACATTCAACCATATTAATCTACAAAATGAAGAGGCTAGTCATTTTGAAAAGAGATGCAAAAGATTAATGTCTGAGAATTTACATTTTTTCAACAGGTAGATTCTGAAAGCCTTTGCACAGAAATTCCTATCTCCTCCTGTGGAAACAAGTCAAGGCCGCATCCAAACATCCATCAACACAAAATGCGAAATTCTCTTCTAAGATAGGAGCTCCGGTCAAAACCTAGAAATTTACAACTCATTTAGTACCATACAAAATTGGATGAAAGAAAACAAAACCAAATAAATGATCACTTCAAAAACATAGAAAACAACATAAAACCAAAGAAATAAAACACTTGAGTTGATATTAAAATCAGTACTTAAAATAGTAATTCATTGAATAGATATTAAAATCAGTACTTAACAACGAAATATTTTCTTAAAATCAGAACTTAAAATAGTAATTAATTCTAGATTAAAATACATGAGTCATACATGATCTAATTCTTCCACTTAACAAGGAAATGGCTTTATCATTTCGATTTATTATTAAAAAAGTAAAACTAAAAATATTTAAAAATTAAATGCAAGTGAATTCGATGCTCGTTCAAGTCATGGTTGTTTTACTTGTGTGGATATATTTGTACATTTAAATAAAAACCAGTTGAAATAGTAATATTAGTTTTAAATTAAAATACTTGTGGGTCTTACATTGCTCTTTATAATTCGTAGGTGTATCTCTGATCAATTTTAACACGTGGTATGTGAGCGATGTTAGGCCAATATTTTCCTTTATCCCTTTTGCACCTTTTCTTCAACACTGGACTACCAAAAATTTGTAGATCCAAAAGCGAGCGAAGCACTTCCTTTTTGGGAAGGGATTTGAGCTTCGGACAATCTCCTATCCACAAATGTTGAAGAGAGGAAAGATGCTGAAAGCCTTTGGAGGATAGCTTCCTTAGATTTTTGAAGTCTAAGATAGAAATAACGTTGAGAGAAGGGGGCAGCTTGATCTCCTCTTGTGGAAATGACACACAATTACTACCATTAATGTAGAGCGTTGTAAGAGAGGTGAGTTCATGCAATCCGCACTCCATTACTGCCTTAACAATATTGGGTCCAGAGATGCTAAGCTTTGTTAGGTTGGTAGGCAAACCCCTTTCTGGAAATATCACCGCATCACAATTACGACCATCAATTAGGAGACCTTTAATAGAGGTGAGTCTATGCAATCCCCACTCCATTACTGACTTAACAACATTGGGTTCATGGATGTAAAGGCTTGTTAGGTCGGTAGGCAAACCCCCTTCTGGGATGGATGTCGCCCTTGGACAACTCGATATGATCAAGTCTTGAAGAGAGTTGAGGCTAGGCAGAGATTTAAGTTTTTCACACCCACGAAGCTCCAGAGATTTAAGCTTGTCCATTCCTTGGGGTAAATACTGAATATTTTCACAATACCAGATTTCAATAGATTCAAGACAAGTATTATCCCCAATTTCCTGTGCTACAAATTCTAGCTTTGGACAGGAAAAGATCAGCAGCATTTTAAGCCCCACGGGTAACTTACTGCTTGATGATAATGATTTGAGAGCTTTACATTCACAAATTTGAAGAAATTCAAGGAGAGATGTGCTGCTGAAATTGATGTTCTCCCCATCTTCCAATAAGCACTCTAAATTCTCACATTCCTTAATCACCAAACTTTTAAGAGTTGAGGGCAAGTTATCCGCCAAAAGTGAAACCAATTTTGGGCACCCTACAATCTCTAACTCTCTAAGACACGTGAGGTTTTTCGATAACTTCTGGAAGCCTTCACAATATTTTATTCCCAAATGTTCAATGTTGTAGTGTAAGTCTAATTGCAAAATCTCTGCCTTTTCCTCCTCCTCCGTTGCACTTATAGAAGCAACCTGCGGACAATTTTGGAGCTCTAAATTACGAAGAGATCTCAAAGGCACCAACCAACCCCACTCAGTTTGCCACATAGAAACCAATTCTTCACAACCTTTAACATTGAGATCTTCTACTTTCATCCACTCGAACGTCCACATCCTTTCCCTTGTTACACATGCAAACTTTGAAATGTAGGAAAGGTTGATTTTTTTTACCAACCAAAGGTCCATACAACTCCCAACCACTACTTTTTCACACCCATCAATTTTTAATTCACATAGCTTTGGAAGATTTGAAATTGAAACTTCCAAATTTTGGCAATTACGAATCTCAAGTTTTTCCAAAGAAGGAAAGTGCTCCGGCAATGGCCCTATCAATTTGGGACAACCCACAATAAGGAGATCTCGGAGGCAACGGAATTTTCTTCCTTGCTCATCAACTTCACATGCCTTCCACTCTTTCCATTCTGGCATATCCTCAAAATGCAATGTCTCTAATGATGGAAACACATTTGGCCAATTCTCTCCATAGAATTCATTGCCAACACTAGTTACGCTCTTCATTTCCCTGATATAAAGATCCTTTAAAAGTGGTAGTTTTCCAACTGCCGGTAATAATGTGCAATTTGGACAATTTACAAACTTTAATGATTGCAAATTTTTAAATGAAGGATCTTCTATCCAAATTGGGAATGCTATTCCTGCATAATACCTGATGGCAAGCGCTTTAAGCTCTTCATGTGGTCGAAGCAAGTTCAAAACCTCTGTCTCGACTTCTTTCTGTCTTAAATTTTCATCAAAGTCTTTACACCACTCCAGCTCTAAATCATCGAGGTCAGGCTTACTTGATAGCTTAGCTTCCCATGCATGCTGAGCTTCATTCACATTTTGCAACTCCGAAATAGAAAGCTGACCTTTGAGATTTGATAAATTTTGCATCTCTCTTATATTCAGTGCATCGCCTTGGCCCAAAATAAAATTAGACAATGCCCGAAGATTTGTTAATTTACCAATTCCACTTGGCATTTCCTTCATTGAACCTGCACCGGCAATATCTAGATGGCAAAGGTTGGCTAACATTCCTATTTTTGTGGGTAACTTCTCAATCCACCGACAATGCCTTAATAAAAGAGTCTCTAAATTATAAAGGGTGCATATTGAATCAGGGAGACCTTTTATGTAAGTATAAGAGTAATCTAGATAGCGCAAATGTCTCAAATTTCCAATGAAATCTGGTATTTCAGTGATGCGGTACCTTTTCAAAGAGAGCACCCTCAAGCATTTCAATCTCGGCAGTAAATCATTAGGAACGTTATTACTTAAGAAGCACTCATACATCTCCAGCATCTTAAAGGGTAAGAACGTCCGTAGTGACTTCGCTTCAAAAAGGGACTCAAATTTTTTGATATTGTCATACTCGCCTATCATATAAGAGGTGTGGCGACCGTGACTTGGACGCTTCATTTCCTCATGTCCCTCCATTTTAAAATATTTTTCTCCTCCAACGAACTGAGCTAGATCATTAATCAGGTCATGCATTACAAACAGAGATTCATCCATGCTAGATGCTTGAAAGAATGACCTTGATACCAGTTCTTCAAAACACTGGCTGCCCAAATCTTCAATTTGCCTTTTAGTTTCTGGTCCATTGAGAAAACCTTCAGCCATCCATAACCGAACTATTTCTTCCTCACCAAATTCATAATCTTTAGGGACCAGAGAGCAATAAGCAAAACATTGCTTTAATTGTGAAGGAAGATAATAGTAACTCAACCATAGAGCTGGAATTACGTCACTTCCATGTTGAGGCAGATTCCAAATATCACTCTCTAATATAACTTTCCATGCTTCACGATTCACCTTTGTGCGCAATAGTCCTCCAATGGTTTTTGTTGCCAAAGGCAAACCATCACACTTCTTCAGGATCTCCAAGCCGATCTCTTTCAAGTCTGGATTCCCTGTAAAATCCTCTCTTTCTAATGCGTCATGAGCAAGCATTCTGAGAGAATCTTCTTCTGATAAGCATTGCAACGAGTAGTCTGCAGCAGTTGTCATAATTGATGAAACTTTGGAACTACGTGTTGTGACAATTATTTTGCTTCCCGGTTCCGCAGCATCAAAAGGAGATCGAAGCGCCAACCAATCATTGTAGTTGTCGTTCCAAACATCATCCAAAACAAGCAAGAATTTCTTTCTCGATAGCTTCTCCTTTAATTTGACTTGAAGCAAATTCAAATCATTCATATCACATGGCTCGGAGGTGACTGACAGCAGAATTGTCTTTGTTATCCTGATGATATCAAATTCATCAGAAACACAAACCCATGCTCTAAGATCAAAATGATCTTTTATGCTGTCATCATTGTAAACAAGTTGAGCAAGGGTTGTTTTTCCAATCCCTCCCATGCCAACGATGGGAATCACAGAATAAACCAGCATCATCGCCATCGTTCCTCAAAAGCAAATCAAGTATCACCCTCTTGTCTTTGTCTCTGCCGAGTACATTAGCTTCATTCACCAAAGAAGTACTGGGCGGCCTTCGTGGGATTGTCATGGGCCTTCCAACATCATTCGTGATCTCCCTTAGCCGCAAGTTACTCTTTTGAGTAGCTAAATCTTCTAGTCTTCCAGTAATCTCTTTAATCTTGGACATCATCTTATAGTTAAACATCATAGAACTTGGATGTAAACCAGTGCAGCAAGTAGGCTTAACTTTTGGTGCCTTACTTGAGCTGGCTTGATGTTCTTTCATCAACTTACGCCCCAAAGCTCGAGTCGCAAACTCGTCCAAGATGTCATCCACGTCGTAAGCCAAGTCTTGGAGGTCAGCTAACCAAAGCTTCACATCCTGGTTCTGCAGTTGCTTCCCCTCTGCATCAGCAAGCACTCCACGGATGTTCCTCAGCGTATTTTCCCACTTCTTAATCTCCTTGCGAACCCGCTTCTCAGTGACAAACTCGAACTCGGAAGAGGTAAACTTGCCAAACAACGCTTCAAAGAACGCAGATAGAGCGGGCTCTACAATGAAAGACATGATGAGAAATAAATTAGAGGAAGGAATTATAAGAAGAATGGAAGTAGATAGAAAATCAAAGAGTAGGATTATGAAGTAGAGGAAAAGAATTGCAGTCTGTTTTGCAAAAGCTGAAGAGTTTAACCAGTGTTGGTTAAAGTCTTTGTTTTTCGGTCGGATAATAATTGGAGGGGAGTTGGTAACTATGTTGAGTATGTTCACATTGGATTCTCATTGAAAGATGTATTATTTTGATTTGAAACTTTTGTTGGAAAAAGTAGTTTAAGGGAAGACAAGATAAATAACAAATGAATAGAATAGAGTTGGGTCCACACGGTTTCATGGGTGTCCTATCACTGTTAGAGATTGTAAAATTCTAAAAAAGTGGATTTGAATTTGAGTTCAGCATTATTTTTTCTCAGGATATTTATATTTTTTATTTTATATTAACCTTAATAAAATATAAAAATTTGATAAAATATATTTATAATTTTAAATTTTTTATTTGAGTATCTTTTGATTTTTAAAATTTAAATTATTTCATCGTAATACTAAACTTTTTCAAATACTATTAATATGATTTTTGATCAAATTTTGAAAAAAATACAACTTAAAATGATAAATTAAAAATTATTATTCTTTGTTATCCTGTTAGAATATATTTATTAAAAATAAAAAAAAATTTAAGAATGAAAACAGAGCTTCTTGATTTTAAAATTTTAATTTAAAATTAAGGAAAAAATAATAAATTATTTTTTATAATAATTACAAAAATTTTATATCTCTTTAATTAAAATATTTTGAGATAATAGCAAAAAGCAATAAAAATTTTATAATTATTATAAAAAATAAAGTATTGTTTTACACTTAATTTTAAATTAAAATTTAAAAATCAAAACCAAAATATACTTTTGTTTCTATTAAAAAAAAATTGCTAGGAGAAGACATAAAACTGTCATATCAGATGGGTCAATTATTTTTGAGTGTCCTTTTGCTAAGGTCCACAGTTTTTCTTACGTACTTTGTATCCTTTGCGGGAGTGGTGGGGACAGCCAATGCTTGCACCCAAATATCTACAGCTTTGTACATTTGACGTGGATTGCCTTATTAGTCTTCTACTGGGTAGTGATTTTTCACTAACCATTTTTTTAAAGGAGAATTTGTTCCAACATAACAAAAATTATACAATAGAAGGTATGACCGTCACATGTTGCTCGAAAATGCCATGGGAATTTACTCCTTATTACACAACAGTTAAATTCAAAAACTAATAGATAAAAAAAATATTGGTAAGCTATGCACATAATTTTCTTCCGATGTAGCAATTGTTGTTCTTATAGAGGTGGTTGTTCTCATTATAGTTGACAATTGCAGAGAAATTATGCTCCGAAACAAATATTACCCTTGAAATATCATGAATGGAATACAACATCAACTATCCATTGTACAATATTTTGTCACAAATATCAATTATGCTTTCTATTAAAATTCGTCACCAAAATGAAAGGGTAACAATAAAAGCACCCAAAAAAAATAATAAATGTCATAGCTTTAATTGACCAGTATAAAAAAATTGAACATAAACATCACTAAGAATACACATTATAAATTGAATTACAATAATTAATATCTTAATAACTGCAGAACTATAAGGGTGAGTCATCCCCAGAAAGGAGAAAAATAATTATGATCTATGGTAGAAATAATAGGAAAAAATAAGATTGAACAAGAACACATCTTTGTGAATTAAGCTTTGAATATTTAAAATTATTTTGTGTATAAAATAATAGACGAGACAATATAAAATCATCATATATCTTATTTGGTGCTCACTTTAGGAAGATAACGATCATACACAACATAATTTATTCTCATAGTACATGATGATTCAACTCTATTTAAAGGAGGTTTATTTTTTATGTTTGGACTATGCAAATTACTGGAAGATAACTCATCTCATTATCAATAATTATTTCTATTTACATGCGATAAGGTTATCTTTTTTTTTTTACTCATTTTTTTTTGTTAGGAATAGTGATTCAAATTTCATAATAGATTTGTTTAAGATTGACTAAAGATTATTTGATAGATAAAAAGACTTATAAAAAAATAATTCTAAGAGAAATGTGATTATTGCTAGGTAAATTTATATGTTTATAAATAAGTGAAGTTTCTATAGAAATAGATATGAGAAAAAAAATATAAGAGAGTTGTAGAGTTTTAAAGATAGATATATTAAAAGACTATTTGAGAATTATATTTTATGGATGTATATATTTGAATGTTTGTGAGTGGACTAAATGAGGCTAAGATGGTCCACATCAGTATGATATATGGTGCATATATGTATGTATTTTTGGTTAAAAATAATCCATAAGACTAGAGATATTGAGAAAGTCTATGGGTATTAATTGTTGAATGATTGATTAAGATTATATACAACTAGTAAATATTTTTTTTCATCCATGGATGCAGGTCAATTTGGTTGAATAATGTTAAATTACTATCTCTTATATAGTTGATTGATTGTTTAATTTTATTTTTGCTGATATAAATGTTCAATTTGATTGGATTGAATCTTTTGACCTAACAAATGGTATCATAATTATCGTTATCCCTACACTTTCATCCTCTTAAAATGAACAACAAACATAAAATAAAGAATTTTTATCCTATCCTAATTTCTAACCATCATCAATGCACCTTTAGAGCATTATGTTTTGCTATCCCCCAAGCTTGCACTAACCAAGGACAAAGAACAATAAAATAATAGACAGCATATGGACCTAAAAAAAGGATTGAGCAATGTTCTCCAATAGAAAATGAGCAAGTTACTATTGGATTGATATGTTGTATTTATTTTAATTAATGGATTAATAAATTCATTATATATCTAATTATATTAATTAATAACAATTAATAAGTAATTGTTATGATTTTATATTAAAATATATCCAAATTAGTAGTATTATTATCATTAAATGTGATCTCAATTTAATTTTGCATTTGAACCTATGATAGGATGATAGGATGGGTCAATTTTAACTAATATGTTAAAAAGGTCCATCATTTTACTTATATATATAAAATCAGTCCATTAGGTTTCATAACTTCAGTTTATGAAGGTAGAGAGCAGTTCTTTTTCTTCTCACATGCAAGCCTCTATTCGGAGCCCAGAAAGTGCCATTGGAGAGCTCGTGATGGTTGCAACACTTCCTTGAACCTCAGTTAAGCGAAGTTGAGTTCTCATTCACATCTAGATTAGTTTTATTTTAATTATAAATTATGTTAGTGACTCAGTGAGGTTTTGATCATATATAACAATTGGTATTGTGGCAATGTGGTGGTCCATGAACCTTACATTAGGACGTAAAATTTTGTAAATAAAAAAAATAGAATTGTTGTCAAATTTTTTATTAAGTGTGATTGATCATCTAAAAAGTTTATTTTTTTTAATAAAACGAAAATTGAGTTTAAGGTTTATCAAAAATATATTTTGATTTTGAAAAATAGAATTGAGTTCAGGAATTCAGTTACACATGAAGAAAAATTAGCACCTCATAGCACTTATTTAAAAATAATACTAATTACTCATATATTATTTTTTCGATATTGGATAAAAATGATTTCAACTTGAAATTTAATGATAATTCTCTTCACCTTTTTTCCTTTTGAAAAGCAATCGAGTTTATTTGATAAAAAGAAAACATTGTTTAGGAATATTGTGAAAATATTTAGATTAAAAAATTATCTTAAAACTTTTTAATATTTAGATCGAATTTAAAGATAACTTTTTCACTTAAGATCCATCATGATATTCATTTAAAATGAAAATAATAATTTTTATAAATGATAATTACCGATGACTTTCTAACTTTTAGGCAGAATATAAAAAATAATTTCTCTCAAATTATTATTTTAGTTTTATTTCAAAATTCATATTTTTTGGATAATATTTTTCATGAGAAATATTTTATGTAAAAGAATCAATGATATTACAATTAACAAATAAAAAAGCCATTGATAGATTTTTAGTTATAATCTCCTTCTACCAACAAAGTGAAATTCACCTAGAATCAAGATAACAAAGAATTTAAAAATATTTAGGCTTTCTTAGATAAAAAATTAGATTAACTATTCACTCTACATTCTGTGGTTTGCAAAATTCTTCATTTCGTGATCCAATATATTATTTTTTTATATTAGACAACTGGTTGTATTATTGTGAATTTATTTTAGTAAAAAGGTCAAAAAACATTTTGAACAAAAATTTAATAATTATATAAATTTATATTATTTTATTACAATCAATTAAGTGTTAAAATATATTTTTTCATTAATTGAATCTTTATTATATAAAAATTAATTAATCATCAATACATATTTTGTTAATTCGAAGGCTCAATTGAGATAAAAATAGATATTTAAGAGTATAGTTAGGTGAAAATAAATATTTAATAATTTAATTAATCCAAAATAAAAAATTTAGGATTTAATTGATTACTTTTTTTTTTTTTTGGCTATACGAAAAGAGGTAGACATCTAACCAAATGTGAATAACGATTAGAGCGGACAATGTAAGAAAACTGTAATGTTACAAAAAAAAAAAAGTAATTACTTAAGACATTCATCATAGTCACGATACTTTACTACAGTAAACTAATTATTTTAATGTCAAATGTCATGTAATCTATTAATATATAAATTATCAAAATTCAAATTATGTCAGTTTTAAGTAAAAATCTAGTACTTATTTTAATTACTATTACTATAGAACTATGAAATAGCTTAATCCTGATTTAAATTGCTAATGAATATAGGAGGTAGATCCTGACCATCAGTCCTATTAAGCATTTCAAATGATGTTAATGTCAAAAAAAGTTAACTATAAAAATAAAAGAACTTGAATGGCACTAATGCTGTCAGAAAAAAAAAAATATATATATATATATATATAACACCCTAGTTTCAAAATCTATTATAGAAGTGTAAATTTATATTTGTAAAATTTTTTTGTGAGATAAAATTATAAAATTTTTAAATTAAAATAAATAATATTTTGTAAGTTAGATATAATTAAAAAAAAAAAAAAGATAAGAAAGAAAAAGGACAAAGGTTGGCATATGGGTCAATTACTTTTGTCTCCCTTTGCTAAGGTCCACGCGGTTTTTCTTCTATCCTTTGTGGGAGTGGTGGGGGAGAGCCAAAACTCGTCTCCCAAATATCCATTGTTTTTCCCACTGGACTTGAATTGCCGCTAGTAGTCTACTACTATGTTGTGATTTTTCATTAATCATTTTTTTAATGGACAATTTGTTCCAATATAACAAAAATTACACAACAGAAGGTTTGACTCAAACATATTGCTCGAAAATGCCATGGTAATTTACATCTGATTATTACATGACAGTTAAATTTAAAAAATTAATAGATAAAAAATTGTTGGTAAGTTAAATGTTGCAATTGGTGAGGTGAAACATTTAAGCAGTGTTTGTGAAAGTCTTTCATCTTGGTGAAACAATATTTCAGGGGAGTTGGAGTTGGTAAGCAGTGTGAAAGTCTTTCTCATTCGCATGTGTATTATTTTGGTTTGGAACGTTTGTTGGAAAAGTGGTAAGAAAAGACAAGACAAATCACAAATGAATGTAGTAGTGCTGGGTCCACACGGTTACTTGGGTGTCCTACCATTGCTCGAGATTGAAATTTTCTAAAAAGGAGTTGAATTTGAGTTTAGCATTATTTCTACACTGGGGTATTCATATTTTTTTATTTTTTATTTAACATAGATAAAATATAAAAATTAAATAAAGTGGATTTATAATTTCAAATTTTTTATTTGAGTTTTATTTTAATTTTTAATTTATTTTATGATAATCACAAATATTTTAAAATAATGTTAATTTGATTTTTAATCAAATTTTATACGAGAATTATAATTTAAAATAATAGATTAAAAATTATTATTTTTTATTATCATATTAAAACATATTTATTAAAAAATAAATAATTTTTTGAAAAATGAAAACAGAACTTCTTGATTTAAAAGATTTAACATAAAATTAAGGTCAAAAATAATAATTCATTTTTTCCATTATAATTATAAAAATTTTATATTTTGAGATAATAATAAAAATTTTATAACCATTGTAAAAAATTAAAATACTATTTTATCCTTAATCTTAAATTAAAATTTTAAAATCGAGACAAAAATAATATTTTCATATCCTTTTAAAAAGAATTTCTAAAAACAGGCAAATCACAAATGAATAGAGCTGAATCCCAACAATGTTATCTCAAAATTTAAGAGGGAGGATTTAAATTTGATGTTAGCATTTATTTCTACGTTGGGATAGCAAAAGATTCTACTCCTGAAGGGTTCGTTCCGTCCTCTATAGTTTATAAACTAATCTTATACCTAAAAGGGTCGAAATATACGTGTGCTGGTGTAATTTAAAAAGTAATAAGCAGATTATGCAGACTTATTAAATATAAAAAATTAAATTATCAATTCAAGTTACAAATTTTTTATAATTAATTGAACTTTAATCTGAATCTGCATCAAATTTCTTTCGAAATTAGCTTGATTTGATTTAAATTTTATTGATTCAATTTATTATATTTTAAAAATTAATTATTATTATTATTTTAATATAAATTTTAAGATATTTAAATAAATTTAAATAAAAAATAATTATTTTATTTTATAAACATTTAAAATATATATGAAATTAATGAAAATATATAATTAAATTTGATTAAATATTTTCGATTCTTTTATTTTTTATCTGAAAATCGAATTAAACAAAACAAAAAAAATTATGAATCGAATTGACCAAAAAAACTAAATCAAATATTATAGCTTTAAATAGATTTTTTTAATTTTTTTCTCAATACTAATTCACATTGAAATAGTTTTGTTGATGGTTAAGGTTATTATAAAGATTTCAAAAAGTTTTTACAATTTAGATTTAAATTATTGGTTCTAAGATTCATAGTGAAAATTGCCAAAGTATCCATCTAAAGTATATTAAAAACGACCTAAAAGACTCACTATTCACACTTAGACGAGCGATACACGTCCAAAAAGATTTTTAAAAAATTGTTATTGTAAAGGTTGTTGTAAAAATTTCAAAAAAACTTTTAGAATTTAAATTTAAATTACATTCATTCTAAAATCTATAATGAAAAATAACAAGGCTCTCATATAAGATAATAGATTCGAGGAGATATTTTTATCTTTAGGGTTGGTAGGGTATTTTAGCTTATCTCAAAATTATGGAAAAATAAAAAATTTATCAAAAATTATAAAAAAAAAAAGTAATTGTAATCCAAAAATGTCTTAATAGATTAGAAATACGAGCTTGTTAAACTTTTTATCATGTGAGTTTCATTCAACTTAATTGAATTTTTAGGTGTTATGGAATATAAATTGAATGATAATTCAATTGAATTGTAATTTTTAGTTGTGTATGATTATTTTCTTTAAAAAATATCTTTACTTATTATCAATAGATTAAGGTTGATAACGAATTGGATCAGAACAAATTTTTACTCGTCTCGAATTTAATTTGAAATCTGATATTATATAAATCGTATTCGATTTGATTCGAAATTAATAAAATATTATTTTTTAAAATATAAAATATTATTTTTAAATATAAATATATAATTATATATAAATAAAAATTTTAAAAATAATTTTTAATATAATATTAAATCGAATCAAATTTACCTAAAATTTAACCTGATTTTAATTTTTTTATAATAATATGATTCAATGCGATTTAAAATTTAATTTTTTAAAAAATTAATTTTATAATATTAAATCAAATCAAATCAAAATACCAACTCAACTCTACGATAAATTCTCCCTGGTCCACACGGTTTTGGAACATCATCATGTAAAAAATCAAATTAAAAGTTTCACTCGGACAAAATCAAATACTACTAATAATAATAATCAATATTGGTTCCAAAAAAAAAAAAAAGGTTAAAGTGTTAGAGCAATTATTTGTGCTACTTTATGAATCCAGCCAAAATATACTGTCACTTCAAGGGGGAAAGGTGATTGTACAAACTGTATATAACGTGAGTGGCGGGAATAGATTTACACTATATTTGTTGGTAAAGAAATAAAATGGAGGAAATTGAAAAACAAAATACGAAAAAGAGTTGGAGAAAAAGTAAAGTCTGTTATTTTTGGTAGAAAGGATAAAAAATTGAAAGAAAGAAAGACGTTAGGTACAAATTATAAATAAAATTTTAATTTAATTTAATTTAATTATATTTTTCTTATATTTGAAAAAAAATTATATTTAAAAAAATATAAAAATATATTAAAAATAAATTATTATATATATTTTTCCTTTTCTCTTTTTCTCCGTATCAAGCACAATGCTGTAGAACATAAGAATGAAGGAATATATATTTGAAAAATAGCTTGGGTAATAAGATTGAGTAAACGATGATTTGGTTAATTTGATCATAAAAATCAAATAATTAATTTAATTAATTTAGTGTATTATAAAAATTAAATCGATCGATATATATAAAAAAATTAAAAAAATTAAATTAAATTAAGATAATCAATTCAATTATTTTTTTGGATTAATCAATTTTAATTTTTGTTTTTTGCACTAAGAATATTTATATTATATTATTAGATATGCCTATGTCATATTTTTTAATTATTTATTTTGTATTTAATTAAATATTTTAATTTATTCAATTTAAATATTTTAAAATTAAAAATCGATCATTATTGTTTAGATAAAAATACTCACTCGAATTATCCAATCTGATTTCTCTTGAAAAATTAATTTTTTTTATTTTAATCAACTTTTGCTTAGCCTTATTTGACAGTGTTTGTGAAAGTCTTTATTTTTTGTCAAATAATAATTCACGGCTGTTGGTAATTATTTTGCTTTTTGCCGTCTGCTCACTTTGGATTCTCAATTCACAGGTGCACTATAAAAAATAAAAATATATATAAAAAAAAATAACGCATTTTCCAGCTCGAGACCAAGATGAAATTCACTGTAAATGAGACAATGACTAAAAAAAGAAAGTTAGAGAGAGAGAGAGGGAGAGAGGTGGGTGTATTATTTTAGTTTGAAAAGTTGGTATGAAAAAGTGGTTTAAGACGAAGACAAATCACAAATGAATAGAGCTTGGGGTCACACGGTTTCTTGGGTACCAACGTAGTCAAATGTTCTTATCATATCGTCACTTTATATATATAATAAAAAAACTCAAATACAGTAAAATTTAAAAAAATTTCTTCCTTAAGCTTTTTAAATAAACTTTACAAATATTATTAAAATTTATCGTAAATCTCGTAATTTCAGATTAAAAATTAAATAAATTTAAGTTTATCTTATATCTCATATCAAAAATTTAATAAAAATATAAAAAAATTTTAATTTTATAAATAAAATATTTTAATTTTGATTTGATAATTTTAAATTATTAGAAAAAAAATAGTGAGGTGAATAGGTTATTTCATTAAATTATTAAATTTGTAAGGATTAGATATATTAGGAATGTTACCATCTTTGTATTTAAAAAAAAGTTTCGTGTAAAATTGGGTTATGCTAATAATGAAAAGCACAAATGGATTGGGTCAATTTAGAAATTGGGTTGGATTAACGGGCGGAGCAACGCTTTGAAATTGGGTTTGGTTAATTATTGTTATTGGGGTAAAAAACAAGAAAAAAGGTTGAATCGCTAGAAGGAGGGCTTGAACCTCCGACCTTGTGGTTAACAGCCACACGCTCTAACCAACTGAGCTATTCCAGCATTTGCTTACCGGTCATAAATTAATTAATTTAAATAGTTTTCTTTTGCGTGGAAGAGTGAAATGTGTAAACTGCAATTGAAAAGGCATTTGCCTTGAAATCTTAAATTTGATAAATCTCATGCTTCTGTTTTTTTTTTTTTTTTCTCCAAGTTTTTAGGAAGAAGAAGATATTGGGTGTAGGATTGTTGGATTATTTCTATTTGCTTCTATATTTCTTATGTAGATTAATTAATGAACAGAAACGCTATAAACTTTTAATGAAATTACAAGTATAAGTTACAATTACTATTAAGTATTATGTTTATATATAAAAAATTATTGATTAACTAAATAAACAAATTAAAACATAATAAATAAATTTAATATAAAATTGAATCAAACCTACATATAATGAGATTTGAATCAAAAACTTCAAGATTTTAAAATATTTTTCTTGCCACTAAGATAAGGTTCATTAGTTTAACATTATATACTTAACTACAGATATATTAAAGAAAATTTTTCTATGAAAGTTTAAAATAACAACTTTTATTCTCGAATAAATAACCATATAAATGAATAAGCAACTAATAATAATTGTGACAAATGTTTTATGGGATTAAACCTTCTTTCACTGGTATTTTAATTGGGAGGATTATAGAAGCAAAGACTAGCCCTTTTTGTTCTAGCTTTCCTTTTGTTGATGCAAGGATTTTTTAAATTGCGTATTGTTAGCTTAAAACTTGGTAACTTGTTGTCGCCATTTTGTCGTTTGAAAAGGGTATTTTGATAAGGAAATATTAGTCCTTACTTGTAAGCCAAGGTCTAAATTTTTGCTATCAAAGCGATCAAGTACAGTTAATGTGGTAAACAATCATGGAAGGTGATCATCTAAACTTTTGGTATAAAGTCTGATCAAATTAAAATATGGGTTTAGTCTAATTATAATTGTAGTTTTTGCTTGTATTTGTAATTTCATTAAAAATTAAATACCCAAGTTATGATCTTTAACGTGTAACACTTCAATTTTTCATCAAATTATTATGAAAATTCATTATAATATATATATATATATAAATATTTAAAATCATACTTATAAAACATTTTTGATAAAACAAAATCATAATTTTTTGAACCAATTTTCATTTAACATTCAATTAGCAATATGTTTGTGATTTTGAAAAACTATACCAAAGACACTAACGATAAAGTTTGAAATTGAATTTGGAGGTTGCAAGAATTAGAAAGAATTCAAGTGAAACAGACTACAGAGAATTTATTAAAGTTTTCCTATTTAAACATCAAATTGCGGAGTTAACTGGGAGAGAAATTTTTCTTCAGGACAACTTTTCCACTTCTCATTTTACATCTAATTTCTTTTAAAATCACTTTTTTTTTCTATTCGATTGTTTCCTTTCTTTTTCTATTTCTCTCTTATCAATCACAACACACAGATAAGTTTCAATTTTCAAAAACCAAAGTAAATACATGAAGTTGTAGGCCAAATCGTCTAAACTCCCAACTCCCACGATATGGATCACATCTGAATGGCTGCATGATATTTGGCAAATGACATGCCATTGCCTTGTGACGTAATAATATCGCATGCCGTTTGACAAGTGCAAAGACAAATCCAGAAAGGGCAAGCATGGGTAGGGTTGACAATCGAACCCGTATCTGACGAATTTAAAATTCGATTCAATTTTATAAAATTAAATTATTTTAAAAAAAATTAAATTTTGAATCGAATCAAATTAAGTAATTTAAAAAATAATAAAAATTATTTTTTAAATTATTTTTTAATTTTTAATTTATATATATTTATATAATTATATATTTAAATATTTATATTTAAAAAATAATATTTTTATTAATTTCAAATCGGATCGAATTAAATATGATTTATATAATATCTAATCACGTCGGATTCAGATATGAAAAAAATAAAAAAAATTTTTTGAATCAAATCAAATTTAAATTTTATAAATATAAAATTGAGTTAAATTCAGAATGAACAAAAACTTGTTCCAATCCGACCCGTTCTAAACATAAGTCATGATTTCAAAAGAAAATTTAATATAAAATCAAATTTAAAATTTATAAATATAAAATTGAATCAAATTCAGAACGAACAAAAATTTGTTCCAATCCGACCCGTTATCAATCCTAAACATAAGTCATGATTTCAAAAGAAAATTTAATAACCTTAAAATTACTATTTTGGTATTGTTATTTTCTCTCTTGAACTTCTTTCAATTTAATTTACTATTTCCTTAATACTTGGTCCTCTAAATATCATAGTATTGACTTTGTCTCTAAACATGTCACATAACATTATCATATCAATCATTAAAAATTGACAGAACATAAATAATTAAATTTAGAAATAATACTTAAGAGATTGTTTTAAAAATATTATCATAATTAAGTGATCAATAATGTATTTTATCTTAAATTTGATTTTAAAATCTTGAAATTAAAATCTTAAATAAAAAATGTCGTTTTTAACGGAGAAAAGCTCTATCAGAGCAAGTAAACCAAATTTTGTATGGCATACTCCAATGGCAATGAATCCACTTAAGGTTTTTGCGAAAGAGGCAAAGCGCAAAAAGAAAACCAAAAAGAGCTGAACTAAAGGCTAAAGCACTTTGGCTAGCCAACGGATAGCGAAAATGGTAGTAGAAATTTGGGTGATGGGATGGGATACCAGGAGAGAGTGGGTGACAGACCCATGATGCTGACCCACCACCACCACTGCATCACCCTTCCTCTCTCACTCTACAGGCCACTGGATTTCTTGATTGGCCACGTATCAACGCTAACAGCCAAAATAACCCAACCACAGCAATAAAACCAACATGCGAATAAAGATAACACCATCGCCTCCCCAATAAATATGGTCATAATTCGGTTTATTTATTTTATGTAAAATATATATAAAATACAAAAATTAATGTATTATAATTTATATGAAAATGTTAAATAAGAAATTTATTTTTTAATTTTTTATTATTCATATTATTTTTTGTTACAATTTTAAACCATGTTATTATTATTATTATTTCATTGATATTTAGTTTCTAGAATTTTTACTATTATGATTCCCTTTCAAATAATAGTAATAATAATAATAATAAAATTTTTAAGAATGAAATTTTAAGAAATTTTGAGTAATGATTCTTTAAAATCTTTAGGTAAATATTTTTTTTAAAATATTACTAAAATAATCAAATATTTAAGAAAATATTCAACATAAAAGATTTCTCATTCATTTATTTTCCTAAAATTATTTTTACAATTAAATAATATTTTTTTTAAAAAGAGAGAAATAATAAAAAGGAAAAATGACTCTTCTTAATAATGAAATTGATATAATATATATAAATATTATAATTAACTATTTTTATCTTTCAAAAAAATAATTAAAAAGAGTAATAATAATAATAATAATAATTAAAAAAATAGAATAAGAATAAAAATGAAAATGAAATAAAAACAAAAAGGGAGATATGAAAATGAAAATGAAAATCTCACAAAATAGATTCTAAGAAAGTTCGAGTAAAAATTTTTAAAGAATTTTTTGATGAAAAAATTCATCTAAAAATATTGTCAAAGTATTATGATATTTAGAAAATTTTTCAATAAAAAAATTTTCTTTACTTTGTTTCCTTAAAAATTTTCAATAACAACGATTATGAAATAATTAAGTGATTAGAATAAAATGAAAAAATATAACATAAGAAAAATAAGTAGTGTGTCTTTTTTTAAAATAATAATAATGTATAATGAAAAAAAAAAAAAAACTTTTATATGCATATGACACTTATTATTTGCATTATATAATGTTAAAAGTAATACAATTTCGATAATAGGATTCTTAAGAAATTCGAATAATGATTATAAAAAAATCCTTAAGTGAGAAAATATTTTAAGAAAATATTGTCAAAATATTAGAATATTTATAATGATTTTCAATACAAAAAACTCTTATTCACTTTTCACTTTTAAAAACAAATTTTTATGCAATGTGATAGCATTATAAGTTAATCCATATGCATTATATTAAAAGAGTAAACAAAATCTCTGATAAAAAGATTTTAAAAAAAGTTTAAGTAGTGATTCTTTAAGAATATCTAAGTGAAAATATTTATTTAAAATGATGCCAATATATTAAAGTATTTAAAATAATTTTCAATAAAGATTTCTCATTTTTTTAATAATTAGAATAAGAAATCAATTTTTAGAAAATTTTAGTTGGATTAAATTATAGACATCATATTTTATCATATGCATGGTAAATACTAATGTTAAAGATAAATATGAATTACTCAATGTGAGATTTTTGAAAAGTCCGAGTAGTAATTCTTAAGAAATATTTATGTGAGAAAATTACTTTTAATATTATCAAAGTATTGAAATATTTTTGGGAATTTTTCAATAGGTAAGGTTCTTATTTATTTTTCAAATAAACAACTAAAAATAAAAATACATTTTACAAAAATTAGCTCTAAATACCAAAATTAATATCTTTTTACCTAACATATAATTAATTAGTACAATTTTTTAATAAGCATTGTGGGGATATTAATAATTTCTTACATGTAATCGACTTATAAATTCAAATTATTTTTGTAGATAAAAAATTATCGTTTTAATAAATTTTAATTAATTTTTGATATTTTATTAAAAATATATATTTTAATAGGTGATTAATCATTTTTAATCAAAAAATATTAATGATGACCTTTTTTTGTTTTTAAATTCTTGTAACGGCCTTGAAACTATTGCAACAGTGCCGTATTAATGTGAAAACTTTATTTTTTATTTACTTTGTATAAATCTTTGAATATGTCTCTTTCGTCATGTAAAAAATATATACTTAATTAAAATTATTAAAAACAATTTCAAATAAAGTAATGATTCAAATTTCTTATCTAAACACTCTAACAAAAAAAAATTTATGTAGTTTTTCTACTCAAAATTAAATTCAAATCATTTTATCTATCACTATAAAAAAAAAATGTCCCATCCAAACCCAAGCACAAGGAAATCATAGTTACCCAAATGGATGAGTATATCCAAGCACCCAAACACATCCGCTACAATATCCACAAATTTCTCTACTACACCCCCAACAGCAAATTCTTAAGCCTCTCTCCTCTTCTCAAAAATGGCTATCCTCCAAACACACACACTTTCTCACCCAGTTCCTTCATTTCCACCCATCTTTTCTTCATCGAAAATCCATTTTCAAAACTTACTATTCTTTTCTACCACCAAGATCAGACCTTTCTCACTTTCAACACAACCAAGAAAGCTGCTTTGCAAACCCCCACTTGGCAAATATGTCAGAGAAGATTATCTTGTGGTAAATTTTTTTCTTTTTGCTTCCTGGGTTTGTTTTGTTTTTCCATTCTCCCTGTTGGGTTGCTGTCAAAATTGGAAAAATGAAGATAAAATGAAGTGTTTTTGTGAATTTTTAATCTTTTTGGATTATTCATTATTGGAAAGATTAAGGAAGTGAAATTGAAGATTGCTGAGTTGGAATTCTAGATAGTTTAGCTTTATTCTATTTTCTTTTGTGTTTTTGTCTTCCATTAGTTTTCTTCCAAGACAAACAGGAGAAAAATACATTTTTAAATTAAAATTTGTCACTATTTTGGCTTTGTGGGTTATTTTGTTTACCTAATTGCTCTTATTGGGTTGCTGAAAATTTGAGAAAAGAAAGGAATTTGAAGAGTTTTAATGGGGTAGGGAAATAGAAGAGCTGTTTTGCTTGGAATTGAGGATATAAATTATTAATGGGGGGAGGGGATGCTTTTTATTTTGTTCATATGGCAATTTTTTTTTCTTGGACTTTTGAATTTGATGAGTTGATTTGTCATTTTGGATGGGCAGAAAAAGATGTCAGCTCGGGAAGTTGAGGAGCTAGTAAGGGGAGAGAGAAGTGTACCCATAATTATTGATTTCTTTGCAACTTGGTGTGGACCCTGTATTTTGATGGCTCAGGAACTTGAAATGGTAAGCTTTATTTAATCAGTTTCCCCTATGATGTTGTATTTGATAACTGTGGATTGTAATGAAAATGAGTTTTGTCCCCAGTTGGTTTAGGTGAGAATCTTTAAAGTTTTGCTAAAAGCCAGGTGGTCTGTTGGTAGAATGAAGTAAAAAAAAATGAATCTTTCGAGTTTCAATTTATTTTGCAGCATATAACCATGCAGAAAGCAAAAAAAATAAAGCTTGAGTTTAAATTTTGCATTTAAATATCCCAAAATAACCTAACTGACATGCTGCATTATTTAAAGAAAGATCATATTAGGATCTGGCTTTGAATGTAGGGGCAAAAAGAGTTAAATCCTACTTCATCAACCTAGTAGAAGATGAAACCATGATTTCAAGATTTCTGCCGAGATCATATCAGCCAAGATCTGGTCTGACTGCAGGACTTGCAGAAATAGATAAAATTCGTAGTACAAATTGTGAGCAAGGAATATTTGAGATTGCATTGTAGTTTTCCTTTTGATGGATCTTAGGAGGGCTTAAGAGGACTAAAATAAGCCAATGGCACTAGACTATAGCTAACCTAAAAAGGAAAATGATGGACGGTATGAAGCAACTCCATAACCAAAGAGGTTTAGGTATACAGGTGCACTCTATGTTATTGCAGTAGTTCTGTAAATTAAGATGAGTGCATTTGGAATTTTTGTTTCTCTTCCAGAGTTCCTGGAACATATGGGACACCCATTTCTCTCCTGGATGGTAGCTTCTATAGTAGAATTAAAGGAGAAGAGACCTTCTGACATTTTCTTTTGGTACCACAAACTAATATTTTGTATTACAGAAATTTTTGCTAAGCAAATGATGTTATCATGATTTTTCCATGCACATTTTCTTAATTTATGATCCTTAACGTAGTATCAACTTAATTTTTTGGGAAAGTAGGTCCTAGGAATGGCATTGGAAAATACTGCAGTTTTGCATTTAATGCATAAGTAAGATGCTTGCTGAAAGTTCTCAATTTCATCACAGTGATTAAGATAGCTTCTACATAGTAAATTTTGAGATGCCTCTTTCTACAAAGTGGCAACAACACTGCACTTAACTATGTTGTGTCCTAGAACAAAGTCACTTAAATCACCATGCAGAGCTTAGGTAACATTTTCATCTGACTCTTCTCAAATTAAACTCAGATGTTTGGTTGCATTAAGCCAGGCTTTACTTTTATATTTGATTGCATAGTTTTAAATCGTTTTGGAGTCAACTATATCTTGTTTTGCAATAATTCACTGAAATTTATTCTCATTAAATAATGTTGAAAAAAATTTGTAGTTGGTTAGATGAACATGTAGGACCAGCTTGATTTGTTTGTTCCAGTTTGGAGATTAACTCAAGTATCATATCTCAATCTATTTTTTTAATCACAGCTAGCAGTGGAGTATGAGAAAAATGCAATTATTGTCAAAGTTGATACTGATGATGAGTATGAATTTGCGCACGATATGCAGGTAATTTGCAAGTGATTTATTTCTTAAGTTCTGATTTTACTCCTTTAAATGGTTTGTTTATATATTATAAGTGCATGCTCGTGGGAAAAAAAATCCTGGATCCATCACTACTAAATGGCATCAATCAGTCGCCTAATCAAAGTAGCTGCTTTTCATTTTAGATCAAATTGATTAGAAATCACTCTGTTGTACCAGGTTAGTGGGTTGCCTACTTTATTCTTCATCAGCCCTGATCCTAACAAAGAGGCAATCCGCACTGAAGGCCTCATTCCAATACAAATGATGCGGGATATCCTAGATAATCAGATATTGGAAGCACAAGACTGATTATTTGCTGCTAAATGGAATTAAGTTACTGAGTTTTGCTTCAAAGTGTAAATACATATTTTCTTGGTGCAGACTTGATGCAAAATGTAGTTCAAAAAGTTGTATAATTTTGTACCCAACTTTGAATGGAGTTGAACAATTCTTTTAGTGTAGAGATGGCATGGCAAGGACCTTTTCTTTTTCAAATCTTTCTAAGCTAGTATAAAAAGGAAATGCATTGAAAAATTCATGTGATAACTGTCAATGAAACTGACAACAAATTTCAAATTTTTTATCAAAATTTTTATTGAACCGATATGAAAAATACATGCTAAATTGATTAATACTGCAGTTGCTCTCTGTAAGATTCAATAAATCAAATCCACAAAGTTCACAAGGGGAAGATGATTCAACTGTCACTTGTCTCGTATGTCATACTTGGATGACATTTGGTAGGTTAAAGGTGAAGCCTTACCTCCCACTTTTCTGTCCTTCCCAAGGCACTTGTTTACTTTCGATCGCCATCAGCATCAAATGACACTCGGTGCATGCACACGTTACAACAACCAAATGCACCAAGTAACTTTTAGTGCATGCACATGTTTCGACTACCATCTGCACATATTGGTCCTTAATCTTGGTACTTACCTCGATCACTATTGGTGTTTGATGGCCTTCGATGCGGTAGTTTTCTCGAACACCATCAATGCATACTGGACCGTCTAATGTGCGCAAGTATCCTTGACTCGGGCCATGCACCATATGCACCGTGACCAGGCAATAGATGGGTTTAGACACTTTTTCATATTTCTATCATATTAATGCCATTTTATGATTTATAAATTCATATGACATTCCTTTATTTATGTCAAAAAGTTTAACCAACTCAATTTTCTCATAAGTGTATCAAGACAATCTAATCTAAAAATTAAGTTTTAAGTACGTGGATTTAACCTAAAATTCTTTCAGAAGTTTCTTAGGAAATAAGAAGGAATTGATTGAAACAAAAAAAGTTACAAAAATTGAAGGTCAAAGTACAAATGTTGAAAAAGCTAATGGTCCTCTCAACGGATTTTCCATTAAGTTTATGGAAAATTAAGAGTTATAATTTTTTTCATTTAAAAAATATAACTTTTGCTGTTTTAATTCATTTAAATTATAAAAAAAAAAACTTTGGATCAAGATTCAGTTGAAAATTTTAATTTATAATAGAGTTTATATTTCATGCACTATTAATATATAAGTTTTATATGTTATCAATAAATCATATATTATCTTGTTATTAATGAACAAATATCAATTTTTAAAATAAATATAACAAATTTAATATTTTTTAAAAAATTTACTAATTAATGAAATAATATAATCTAATTTACCTTATTAATAAAATGATATCATTTAATTTATTAATGATATATAAAATTTATATATTGATAATACATCAAATATATTTTTTTATAATATTATATTTACGATCCAAGAGTTAATGCATTTTTAACTATTTATTATAATAATATAAATATTTTCTACAAAGTTAGAACAAAAAAAGGTTAAATCTTCGATCTTAATTCTCTACAATTTATCAAATTGAAACATCATTATCAATGGTAACAGTTTAATTATACCTTGAACTAACCACTTGGAAGTAAAATCCAATTGAAAATCTTAGTCCATTTAATTGATCGATACATAGATCAAAATTAGGATGTTAGAAATATATATATATATATATATATAAATAGGGTCCATTCACTTGCAATCTTTTTGTGATATGGTCATAATCCAATGAGGTCGAATTGCCTTTCAAAATCACTGTAGTTGCGGCTCAACTTTTTCAAATTGAAATGCTACTCTAATTTTAAAGCATGAGGGCATCATGTTTTGAAAATTAAAGTGTAACCATTTTGAACTTGAATTAAAAGTCTTGCAATCGAATTCGAGATATAATCAAGATTATTCATTCACTTGTATTAAGAATTGGATTCCGATAAAATTATAGTTTGATTCTCAATATTTGTAATTTTTCGTCTTCTATCTCCTTAGGCTTCATCCTCCCTTTTACAAAAAATATACATATTGTGAAATCTACAACCCCTCCGAAGAGTTTTAATTTCTCCGATGTTTCTCATTTTTCTTTTATATTTGTTAAAAATTTTGTTAAGGAGTGTTCTAAGAATATATTTTTAAAATTACTTAATTAATTTATTTTTCTATGCATAAAAATTCATAATATTAAATTCTAATCACTTCATTTATCATTACTATAATTAAAATTTTAACTAATTAAAATAAAACTATTAAAGCTCTCATTATAATTTTTTTTTATAAGTAACCAACATTAAGAGGAAATTAAAAAAAAAATACACAAGCACTAATAAAGGGAGAAAGCAAAGAGAAAAATGGAAAACATTCACAATTAAAATTTTTTCAATTTCTCAATTTTTTTCTCAAAATTTATTGTCATAACATATAGATTCAAAAATCTATAGCTATATTTAACAAATGAATGGAGTCGCTACTAATCTTTTATTAGGTGTGATTGGTTATCTAGAGAATCTATTCTTTTAAAGAACTCCTAAGCTCGACTAAGGGTCCCTAAAAGAATAGGTTCGGGTCTATTAACCAGATAAGGTTTGGGAGTTCGATTACATATGAAGAAGGTTATAGCACCCCCATATGCCCATCCAAGGGATGGTACCATATTATTTTGAATTTATCCTAAGGTTTAGAATGTAATGGCTTCAAAATTTATGTTAAATATTGGAAACAATTTTTAAGATTCTCCATCAATCTAATAGTACTCTCAAAAAAAATTTTTCTCACCTCAAAAGTATTCAAGAATCCCATTTGATTTTTTGAAGAGGCTCCATTGTCGGAAAAAGATTTATTTATTATTTTTTATTATTACCATTGTGGTTGAAAATAAATCTAATTATTCCACCATTTGGGTCAAATTAGAAATATTTTCTCTTTTGAATTTCTAAAATTTTTCACTATTTGGGTCTATTTAGAAATTCCCTTTTTTTTCTTTGAAAGAAAATAATATGACAATTATTTTTATTGAAATTTCATCTAAATTATTCCACAATTTGGATCAAATTTAGAAAAAAATTTCTCACCTAAAGATTTCTTTAAAATTTACCATTTGAAATTTCTAAGAATCTCATCTTTAGATAATTATCAAATATTTTCAATCTAAATTTTTATTTGGAAAAAAAATACAATTACTTGTATTGAAATTTCATCTAAATCATTCCACCATTTGGGTCAAATTTAGAGGAAATTTCTCACCTAGAGATTTCTTAAAAATTTACCATTTGAAATTTCTAAGAATCTCATCTTTGGGTAATTTGTATTTAATTCCAAAAATTTTATATTTTTATGTTTTTTATTATTTTTAATTATTTTTAATTATTTTTGGTTTGAAAATAAATATTAATTATTGTTATTGAAATTTTATCTAAATTATTCCACCATTTGGGATAAATTTAAACAAAATTTCTCACTTAGAAATTTCATAAAAATTTGTCATTTGAAATTTTTATAAATTCCATTATTGGATGATTAATATTTATTCCCAAAATTTTTATTTTTATATTTTATTAAATTTAATATCAAATAATGAAAACCATAAAACAAAGTGAATAAATAAACAATTATGCATAAAATAAAACAAATGAATAAACAATTAAATAAAGAGAAAAAAAAGTACCAAACAATTAAAAATTTTGAAAAATAAATAAATAACTGCAAGTAAAAGTACCAAAATTGATGTGAGCCTTTGGGATGAAATTCTACCAACTCAATGTGTTAGCCTATCACATGACACTAAGGCATCAAAGCACACTAAGGCACTTGCTCCACACGCATGTGGTTCCCCTCCACTATTACTTTCTACTGTTTTTTAGTTTCTGCTAGCTTCTTCTATTCTTGTTGCCCAGTCTTCTTTTTGGTTCCTCTTCTTTTTTTTTTTGCCTTCTTTTGGTGCCAACAGCTTCATGTTCCCTTGCCTACTGTCAATTTCTTTCTCCCCCCTTCTTGGGTATTCCAGCGTTTATTTATAAGGATTGATCAGAGGAGTTTCTGATCAATCCCAATTCCTCTTGTGATTGAAATTCAATCTTTGAATCCAATCCAAACTCTAGCAGCTCAGTTTTATGCAAACTCAAACACCTTTTTTATTTTTTCATTTTTATTATTTTTTTAATTTTTTAATTGTCAAAGTTGATCTTGTAGACCCCAGACAGATTGGGGTGTCTATAGCTGCCCCTCTTTGTACATTTTCTATGAAACAAAAATTGTGCAAAGATGTAGACAACCTAATCAATTTGACACTTTTTTTTTAAAGAAAAAATAACAAAGCTTCTCTAAATAGAGGCTCAATGGCTTTTGAAAATAAATAAAGCTCCTCTAAATAAAGGCTCAACGACTTTGAAAATAAATAAAGCTCCTCTAAATAGAGGCTCAACGACTTTGAAAATAAACAAAGCTCCTCTAAACAAAGGCTCAATGACTTTGAAAAGTAAATTGCTCCTCTAAACAGAGGCACCTCAACTTTTAAAATGTAAATTGCTCTCTAAATAGAGGCACCACAACTTTTGAAAGTAAATTGCTCCTCTAAATAGAAGCAACCATAACTTTGAAAAATAAATTGCTCCTCTAAACAGAGGCACCATAACTTTTGAAAAAAAAATTACTCTTTAACAATCATGTCCAAAGGAGTTATAAATCGTGACTGAAGGAATTTTATAATGGAAACTCAAGGATTCACAATTTGAGTTCAACATTCAAAGGTTCAGATTCGTAAGAATCTTTCAACTTCGTAAAAAATTTACTGAAATTTGATTCTCAAAATTTTAGTTTTATTCAAATTTGTAATATATCGAGATTTGCATTTGCAACTTGCAAGACTCGCATCCAACTTTTAAAGATCCTTATTTGAATTTTGGAGATTCACATCCAAAAGTTCAAGGCTTTTAAAAGGTTCTCATTTGGCAAACTCGGAATTCATATCCAAAAATCTAAAGCTTTTCATTTGAATTTTGGAGATTCACATCTAAAAATTCAAAGCTTCTCATTTGAGTTCAAAGGCTCACATGTAATAAAACTTAGAGTTTCACATCTAAGTTCAAAGGTTCTCATTTAAAACATTAGAAATTCATATCAAAAAAGTTGAAGCTTTGTATTTTGGAGATTCACATCCAAAAGTTCAAAACTTTTCATTTGTTTGAAGATTCACATTCGATGAACTTTAGGGTTTCATTCCTCAAAGATTCTCATTTTGAAACTCAAAGATTCTAATTTGAGTTCTCAAAAATTCTCATCGAAATATTCATAATTTGTTTTTCAAGTGACTCAAAAATTTGCATGAATGAATGTTATGACCAAAAATGCAAATGCCTTTTTAATGATGCAAATGCAACAACCTAGATTCTCATAGTGTCATACATGTCCAAACAAAGTTTATTTCATCAAATTATGTGCATGTAGTATTCAAGCAATGATGCCAACATGATACATATAATGCGGATATTAATAATGTCATGAAATCCTAAATAAGTATGGCAATATAGCTCTCAAAACTCCATCATTTCGTATTTTTTCCTTGTTCAGTTTCTCAATACTTTGGGACAAGTTTCATCAATCAATCATCACTTGACCATCATTCATGGGCTTTTCAGCACTAATAAATTTCAGAACAAGTTTCATTCACCATCACTGAGTCACTACTCATAGGTGTCTCAACATTAATCATTCCGAATAAACTTTATCGTCTGTCACTAGGTTACACTCATAGGTTTCTCAACCTTAACCACTTTATCAACTAATCCATTTATTTTCATCATTCAATCATAACTCACAAGTCATGTCGACCAATTCATCACTCGGTCATATCACCTCTTCAAGTTTTTGCATTTTCTTCATTTGTTGGCCAACCTATCACCATTTTCATCATTTGACCACACCATGTGTTATCTTAAATCATCTTTCTCAAGCTTCTACGATCTCTTCATTTTTTTTTATCATCTTGGATTTCTTTTCAAATGAATGCAAGACTCTTTTAAGCACATATTCATTCATTCATTATCATTTCAATTCTTGACAAATATAATACAATCAAGCATTTTCTCAATTCATTTTAGAAATGTGAGAATAAAAGAGCGGAAGGTGCATTGAGAATGAGAAGTGAATCTTGATACCAAAGTAAATGGAGAAAGAAACAAGTTGGATGTATAACATTGGGACAAATAAATATTCGAACAATTTTGAACATTAATTCAAGAATTTTTTTCAAAATCTAATTCCATTGATTGTCAAAATCATTTTGAGCTCATCAAACTTTACCCCAGCTTTAGAGGATCTTTAGATGCATTGATCTTCTATATATTTGAACTGTTCATCTAACTTTCAGCTTAGAGATTTGATCTACCCAAATTGCCCTTTCAAATTTTTAATTTGAGTCTTCATTTTTCCTTCTTTCATCTTTTTTTTTCTCTTTTTTTTTATTTCCCTCCCTTTTTTTTTTCACCTTTCACCTTTCACCATTTTTTTTTCTTTTTTTTCATCTTTCATCCATTGTTGATATCTCTCACACATTAGTCTTTAGGGCAATAACATGATTCTATCATGAGCACAACTTTGCCCAACATATGATTATTTAATTCGAGCATTCACACTTAATCCAAATAGACTTTTCAATATTGTAATGTAGGCCATGGTATGGGGTAATGAAAGAAATGGATAAAATATGCTCAATATATATGTTTAAAGGGTTCAAAATCAAAGGATCATCACTTGATGCAGTTTGGTATTTTGCCCAACTCTATATCATTTTACTACTTTTTCCCTTTTTATATCTCATTCTTCATAAAAAGATTCTCATTTCTTTGCCCCAAATCATTTGTGGCATTTTTCTTTGTTTTTTTTTTTTAGACTATTTTCTTTCTAAAAAAAATTATCCCTCAGTATGGAGGGTGATCCTTGGTCAAGGTTTTTTTAGAAAAAAAAATCATAATAGGTTCAAAGGGGTAGCAATGAATGGTTTTTTAAATGGTAAAAGAAAGATGACTATTTTTCATCTCAATGTGGATACTTTTCTTGAACCTCATTTATTGAGCAAAAACAAGCTCATGAATTTGTAAAAAAAATTGCTATCTTCAAGATATATTAACCTCACATCTGTTAGTAGCTGGCTTTTTTTTGCTCCAATAATCTTCTTAAATCAATGTGAATCAGTTCTCAAAATTAAATTTCAAAATTATTGCTACCATTGTCTAAACATTCATCGTTTGAAATTCAAGAATAGGAACAAAAGTTATGAAAGGTGACAAAGTATAGAACAATAGTTGAATGAAGAAGAAAATGTAATGAAATACATTAAATTACCTTTTATTGAAATGATAACAAGTGAAATCCTACTGCCTAAAAGAAACCTAACATTACTCTAAAAAAATCCTAAAATGACAAGAAACTTTCAATTAACCTTATCTCTATTCTTCAAAATTATCCCCCTATGCGATCAGGTGAAGAATCTTTATTGACATCTTGCCCCTCAATTCATTGTGACTTTTGGACCCTTTCAGACCAATGTGTTCTTGATTTTCACTCAGAGCATTATGATTTGGTAATGGGTTGCCACTAACATTAGGTGTTGTTGCTCTTCTTTGATCAAAACTTATCATTCCATCATTGATTAATCGTTGCATCTTATACTTTAAAGCAGTGTAATTTTTAGTAGAATGGCCAGCAATTTCATAGTGGTAGTCGTAGTGAGCTGTAGGATCATACCACTTAGGATAGGGTGGCTTAAGCAGCTCCACACGACTGGAGTCAATCAAGTGGCTATTATAGAGTTTTCGATATAACTCCATATAAGTCATGGAGATTGGATCAAATACAAGTTTTTTTCGAGTAATCCATTGTTTTCGTGAACCACTTATTGGGTTAGTAAGACGAATTTAAGGTCTTGCAGGAGTTTGAATGTTAAGGCTATATGTAAGATCTTAAGGGCTAAAAATTAATCGGTATGTGGATGAATAAGGTGATTGTGGAGCTAGTTGGTATAGGTAAGATGAGGCATTATTCACAGCAGGATAGTATGGAGAGTAACCTTGGGGTGGATAGGGTTGGTAACCCCTGAATTGTTGCCTATCAAAGCTCACAGCTTGAGCTTCAGTTTCTTTCTTTTTTGATGCCTTCTTGGTTTCTCCTCCTTTTAACTTGTCATTCTTGATGACATTTCAATAATTTCTCCAGAGATCACCATGTCGACGAAATTCTTTGTTGCATTCCCTATCATCTTTTCATAATAGGGAGATTTCAAAGTGCTAACAAATAGCACTGTAGTTTTTTTCTCAATCAAAGGAGATTATACTTGAGAAGCAATATCCCTTCACCTCTAAGCATACTCCTTAAAAGTCTCATTGGTTTTTTTCTTCAAGTTTTGTAAAGACAAACGATCAGGGGCCAAATCCATGATATGTCGATATTGACTGATAAAATCATGGGCCATGTCACTCCAGGAACGGATGCGAGTTTTGTCTAACTAGATATATCACTTAACAGTAGAACCAGTAAGATTATCTTGAAAAACATGCATTAGTAGCTTTTCGTCATGAGCATGGGCTACCATCTTTCGACAATACATGATAATATGAGTTTTTGAGCATTTTGTGCCATTATATTTTTCAAATTCTAATACTTTGAACTTAGGAAGAATGACCACATCATGGACTAAGCAAAGCCCAGCAGCATCAACTGAACCATAGAAACCAATTCCTTCCACAGCTCGTAGCTTTTGTTTTAGCATACTAATTTTGAAATTTTTCTAAGCTTTCATTTTTATCTTTTCCTTTCAGTTCATCCAGATCAAGGATTTGAATTGGTTCAACTGTCTTTTTAGTAAAGACAGGATTCACATAGCTATGGTAATACCTTGGATTAAAGGCTGATGGCATTCCAAGATATGTAGAATATGTGAAATGTTATGGTGGAACCTCTTGTGTAGACTGGGCTTGAGGTGGACCAAAATCAGGTGGATATAGAAGGTCAGTCACTTCTTGTGATGCAGGGCCTTGTTGGCTTGTGTTCTCTTCTATTCTTTTCTCTTTATTTAAATTGTTGAGAGCATCCAAAATTTTACTCAACTCATTCTCAATCTTTTTCTGAGCTTTTTTTAGTTTTTTAAATCGATGAGAATTTTTTTGCTCCATTTGTCTGGTCCTGGCTCTTGTATTATATCGGTGGATGGGATTTCTGCAGGATGGAGCTATCCTTGAACCTTTAGCATCACAATTACAATTAAAAACTATGCATGATATGCAAATGTATGTAGAAAATGTACTAATGTTTGCCACATCATTGATATTGATAAAAGAAATCTCTATTTTAAACTTTATTAAATAAAATTTCAAAATTACATCCTATAAAGTCAAAGCAATATTCTAAAGTCCTAAACATTATTTTTTATTTCTAATGTCTTCTTATAAACTTCCTAGCCTATTGGTAATGATTTTATACCTTATCTAAGAAATCAAGTAAATGTCGCCCATGCATTCCCACTAGTTACACCATAGCCTTCAAACTTTCCACTTTTTCTTTCATTTCTGATGCTTTGTCTGTAACAATGCATATCTGATCAAACAAATGCCTTAGATGCCTTTGTTTTTCTATACACATATTTTTCCATAACTCACTCTATTGAGCTTGTTTCCTGCATTCATCAGACAAAGCTTCTACTTGTGCTGTGCGTCGATCCATTATCTCTTGTAGCATTTGGCTATATCTATGTGCCCTAGCAGTAGCCTTTTGTTCTTCTTCTACCATCGCTTTTAACAATTTATTTTCTTTTAAAAGTTGGGTAAACTCGGGTGTGACTGACGAATATGTCATTTCTAAATCATTAAATAAGGTTCTCCATTGATCTTTTTGCTCTGTAAAGCTCTAGATTTTCAATTCTTGAAGTCATGAACACTTTCTCATTTCTATCTTCAATCGCTTGTTTTCTTGTTCTAACTCATTTTTCTCAAACTGAAGTTTTCTCTTAGCTGTTTCCATTTTAAGCAAAGGATTTTGAAGAATGGGTTTTGGGGAATACCCTAACTGTTCACTAGGAATCACAATGTCTTTTCCCCTCCTTGCATGTCATACACTATATTCTGGAGTGACGTCATAAGTAAACCTCCCTTGGTTAATCCTGGTGGTTTGTTTCCATGCTTTTTTAATCTTTTCAACCATTCAATATGCCCCTTTATCAGTGAATGAGAAATCCCCTTACTTAAGTCCATAAGTTTCTGGAATGAATTACCCACACCCAGATTGTCTTCTCACTAAAGCTGGAGCATAAGTAACAGCACCACATAAGCCTAATAAAAACACCCATGGCTGATTTTCACAACTGTATAACACCATATCATGATGCATCTAAGGTGCTTTCCAAACTATCCCTTGGCTATCAGGGGCTCGAAAATAGAAAACTCATTTCTCTTTTGACTTTGCTTGAGGCCATGCGCTGTAATAGAATTCTTTGATAGGGATACTAGAACGAAGGTATGGCTTATGAAATTGACTTTCTTTACATTCCATGTGACTCTTGATCCATACATAAAGTAACTATAAATATCCATTAAATCGACCTTTACCGTTTCTGTGATAAAAATTTAGAGATCGAATGGTTTCTGCCAAAATGGTTGGTGCTGCATTGACCTGATATGCTAACTGATCAACAAAATTTACCACTGTAACATCAACATATCCGATGACTTTCGAAAAGATCACCAATCCATAAAAAACTATAGCTATAGCTACTAATCCCTGATCATCATCTCTGTGCCCCTAGATGAAATCTCATAAAATATTCCATGGAATAGCCTTACTTTCACCTTTTATCTTGACACATGAATCGACTTGAAGCAAACTAAGTCCAAGCATTTGCACTAGTTTTTTACGATAGCCTACCTTGTTGGCCCAATAAATCTTGTCTGGGTTTGCTAGATCGAAACGAAGTAGAACCATATACACTTTAATTGTGGGCACCATGTCTGCTTCATTGAAAATAAAACATCTATATGAAGAATCTCAAAACTGAATGATAGCCCTAATCAAATTATTATCCACTTGCACCGTAACAGTGAAGCTATGTCTCTATATCTATTCTCAAATTCCTCTTGTCTTATTCTATTCATGCATCCTCATATACTGTTTAAGTTGGATTGATCATTTTGCTGTAGTTCTATATGAACTCTTTCGGGTAATGATGAAATAAAATCCTTAGGCAAGCAATCTCTTTGTTTTCTTTGACCCTCTTCTGACTTAATTTTCAATTGATGAGCAAACTCATAGTGGACTGATGTAGACTTTGATTGCATTTGACTTTTCATGAATGTAAATGTGAGATTTGATTTATCAATAACTGATATACGGTAAATATTTCCTCTATGAAAATGATACAAACGATAGTGTTAAATATGATCATGATATGATAATGCTAGAACATGAGAATGAAATGACATATAGATGCACAAAATCAAGCAGACAAAATGGTTAGATAACAAATTATTCCTTCTTGTGCCCTAATTTTGGGTTGTATCTATTGATGGATAGGAAGGGCTTAAGTTGGTTTCTTAGGGGTGAACTATATGCAGGGTTAGAAAATTTTGACCACTAAAAGGTTCCCAAATTGTTCCTTACATCATTGTTCACTAGTCTGATCCTCACCCATCACAGGCTATCAATGGAAATGATTCAATTTGAGTGGGAGTATTTTGCTAGCCATTACGGAGATTATCATCTTACGAGAGCGTAGATATTTTACTTCCTCCTAAGAGGGACTGAGCCTGGGTATAGAGCCCATATAATGCAAATGCATGTGGTAGTGTGTGTGAAGGAACACAAAATTATCAATCCCATAAATCAAATAAGAAACCAAAAAAAGAAAAATGTTAGTAAACAAATAACTTAAGGCCATTAGTTCAAAGGATAGGATAAATTCAAAAATTATGGCTTGACTCTCTAATGTCCTCAGTGGAGTCGCCAAACTGTCATAACATATAGATTCGAAAATCTATAGCTAGATTCAACAAATGAATGGAGTCGTCACCAATCTTTTATTAGGTGTGATTGGTCACCTATGGAATCTATCCTTTTAAAGAACTCCTAAGCTCGACTAAGGGTTCCTAAAAGATTAGGTTCAGGTCTATTAACCATAACAAGGTTCAAGAGTTCGGTTACATATGAGAAAGGTTATAGCACCCCCACATGCCCATCCAAGGGATGGTACCATATTATTTCGAATTTATCCTAAGGTTTAGAATGTAATGGCTTCAAATTTTATGTTAAATATTGGAAACAATTTTTAAGATTCTCCATCAATCTGGTAGTACTCTCAAAAAAATTCTTCCTCACCTCAAGAGTATTCAAGAATCCCATTTGATTTCTTGAAGAGGCTCCATCGTCAGAAAAAAATTTATTTATTATTTTTTATTATTATTACCATTTTGGTTGAAAATAAATCTAATTATTCCACCATTTGGGCCAAATTAGAAATACTTTCTCTTTTGAATTTCTAAAATTTTTACCATTTGGGTCTATTTAGAAATTCTTTTTTTTTTCTTAGAAAGAAAATAATATGACAATTATTTTTATTGAAATTTCATCTAAATTATTCCACCATTTGAGTCAAATTTAGAGAAAATTTCTTACCTAGAGATTTCTTAAAAATTTACCATTTGAAATTTATAAGAATCTCATTTTTAGATAATTATCAAATATTTTCAATCTAAATTTTTATTTCGAAAAGAATACAATTACTTGTATTGAAATTTCATCTAAATCATTCCACCATTTTAGGCCAAATTTAGAGGAAATTTCTTACCTAGAGATTTCTTAAAAATTTACCATTTGAAATTTCTAAGAATCTTATCCTTGGGTAATTTGTATTTAATTCCAAAAATTTTATATTTTTATGTTTTTTATTATTTTTAATTTTTTAATTTTTTTTGGTTTGAAAATAAATATTAATTATTATTATTGAAATTTTATCTAAATTATTTCACCATTTGGGATAAATTTAAACAAAATTTCTCACCTAGGAATTTCATAAAAATTTATTATTTGAAATTTTTATAAATTCCATCATTGGATGATTAATATTTATTCCCAAAATTTTTATTTTTATTATTTTATTAAATTTAATATCAAATAATGAAAACCATAAAACGAAGTGAATAAATAAATAATTATGCATAAAACAAAACAAATGAATAAACAATCAAATAAGAAAAAAAAAGTACCAAATTAAAGAATTTGAAAAAAAAAATAAAAAAGTAAAAGTACCAAAGTTGACGTGAACCTTTGGGATGAAATTCTACCAAATCAATGTGCTAGCCTATCACATGACACTAAGGCATCAAAACACACTAAGGCACTTGCTCCACACGCATGTGGTTCCCCTCCACTATTGCCTTCCCTTGTTTTTTGGTTCCTGCTAGCTTTTTCTGTTCTTGCTGCCCAGTCTTCTTTTTGGTTCCTCTTCTTTTTTTTTTTTTCTTTTGGTGCTAGCAGTTTCACGTTCCCTTACCTGCTGTCAATTTTTTTTCTTCCCTCTTCTTGTGTTTTTCAGCGTTTATTTATAAAGATTGATCAGAAGAGTTTCTAATCAATCCCAATTTTTTCTTGTGATTGAGATTCAATTTTTGAATCCAATCCAAACTCTACCAGCCCAATTTTATGCAAACTTAAACACCTTTTTTTGTTTTTTCATTTTTATTATTTTTTTAATTTTTTAATTGTCAAAGTTGATCTTGTAGACCCCAGACAGATTGGGGTGTCTACATTTATGTAAAATTTTTAATATTTTATAAATTTTGATTTGACCAAATATAAAAATTGAAAAAGTATATATAATTTAGATCTCTTGTTTTTATGCATAGTAAATATTCAGTTTAATTATATATATATATATACACATATGAACCAATTTTTTTTAGAATAAATCAAATCTAAATATATATATATATATATATCATATAATGCAAATAAAACCAAATAAAAGGTTTGAACAAACAAAAAAAATAGAGGAAAAAAAAAGAAATATAATATGAAAAAAGTAATGAACTATACCTATTACCTAGTTGAAAATAATCCAAATGTGCATTTTCCTTTCATTATTGAAATATAAAAAAATCAATATTATAAAAAAAAAATCCAACACCATCACAAACTTATTTTTAAAACTAAAAGATAAAAATAAAAGAAATTAAAGAATAATAAAAGAATAAAATCAATTTACTTATACATGAGTATGATGTGGTTATTATTCTTTCTAACTTTTATCCATTTCTATTAAAACTCATAAGTCATAATCGTTACATAAAAAAAAATCATATTCTTCAATTTCTAATTCTAATAATAACAAATAAAATAACATTGGTTAGAGAGTAATGCTATCACTTTACAAGTTCTTTGTTTTTATTTTGAGATCTTGATTTCAACAAGTAAAAATTTATTAAGTTTATCCATACACATATATACATATATATATATGTATATATGTAAAGTTATGATTAAATTTGACAAGAAAAGATAAATTATGATTTAATATATTTAAATTCAAAATTTATGTAAATTTTTTTAATTTATGATAGAGTTTGATTTGAATTTAAATAGTTACCAAAAAATATTAAATTATATAATTTATTAAATAAGATTATTAGACAACAAATAAAAGTTTATTAAGCCTATATATATTTGGAATAATGATTAAATTAAAAAAGAAATGTAATTTATAATTTAATATATTTGAATTTAAAATTTATATAAAATTTTTAATATTTTATAGATTTTGATTTGAATTTAAATAATTATCTAAACATATTAAATTTACATAATTATCCAAGCATATTAAATTTAAATAATTTATTAAATAGAGTTAATTGATAAATAATATAATATAAATATTATCCTATATGTTATAAAAAGAGATTATCCACGTAGCATCCATGTTAGCATATTTTATAATGTATTTTTGTTTCCTGTAATATAATATATATATATATATATTTATATATGTATAGCCACTAAAATAAGACTTCCCTAGTGTAACACTATATACTTAATTATAGATATATTAAGGAAAAAATTTGTATGAAAATTTGAAACAACCATTTCTATTCTCAAATAAATAACCATACAAATGGCTAAGCAACTAATATAATTGTAACAAATGTTTTATGGGATTAAACCCTTCTTTCACTAGGATTTTTATTGGGAGGGTTACAGGAAAAGAGATTAGGCCTTTTTGTTCTAGCTTTCCTTTTGTTGATGCAAGGATTTTTTCAATTGCACCTGTTACCCGATGTTGTTCGCTTAAAACTTGGTAACTTGTTGTCGTTATTTCGTCTTTAGAGGAAAGGTATTTTAATAAGGAAATATTAGGACTTACTTGTAAGCCAAGGTCTAATTTTTTGCTATCAAAGTGATCATGTATAGTTAATATGGTAAAGAATCCCGCGAGACGATCTTGTGAACTTTTAGGTTAAAATATGACCAAATTAAAATGTTGGTAATTTAGCATAATTATAATAGTATTTTCTGCTTGTACTTGAAATTTCATTAAAAATTAAATTATACAAGACATGATTCTTAATGTGTAATACTTCAATTATTAAGAGAATTTGTTATGATATATATATATATATATATATATATATATATAAAGATTTAAACTCATATTTATAAAATATTTTTTGTGAAACAAAACCATAAATTTTTTTGTGGTTTTCACTTAACATTCAATTAACAAAGCTAATATGTTTGTGATTTTGAAAAATTTTACCAAAGACACAAGCGATAAAGTTTGAAATTGAGTTTGAATGTTGTAAGAATTGGAATGAATACAAGTGAAACAGATAATTTATTAAAGTTTTTCTACTTGATTATCAAATTGAGGCATTAACTAGGAGATAATGGATAGTTCCTTTTAAAAATTTGATTATGCCTCATACATAATGGAAAGTTCATCGTTCACAGCTAGGCAACGCTACTAACCAAAATAATGGGGACTGGCAACACAGCAGGAAGTGGAAAGACAAGTAATTAATCATTTATATATCAAAGGAATAAACAGAAATGATAATCAGCTCATAAAAAGCAGGACACTAAATTTTACACAAAAAACCCCTTGGTGAGGGGAAAAAACCACGGGACCAAGCCCACTTATCTTTCACTACTCAAAATAATGGATTATAACACGAGTCTTCTCTAGTTTAACCACAGGATGTTACAAGAAGATATCAACAAAAAGGTAAATTTCTTCGATAACAAGAGCAATCTCACCAAAAGTGGACTGTTTGTGGAGACACCACAACATATCTGGTTGTTTTGATTGAAGGTGGTCTCTTTCTCTTCCTTTTCTTTTAATTTGTGCATCCACTTACAAACACCAAATTTTCCTTTTGGTGGGAAACAATTTCTCAAGCTATATAGCTGTGCAGCCATCATCAAGTATTCAGAACTGGACTTTCTTGAATCAGCATCACCAGCCATGTTTTCCAAGTTGCTCTCTAGTCTCTAATATCACTCGTTTTGGAAGAAAGGATTAAGAGATCCAACAATGCCAATCATGCAATTTAGAATCATGGTTGAACCCAAAAGCTTATTCTTTTTCTTCCACGTGGGATTCGAGTACACTGCTATGAATCTTAACCATGAAACCAGTTGGGAAGAATCCTTTTTAGAAGAGGAAATGCAGCCTAGACAACTTCCCATCACTGAATCTTGAGAGCATTATAACGAGTGAGTTTCACTCATCCTGTCATAATAGGTCAAACGCATTCTGTTAACTGTGTGGGAGTAACTATCAAAAACTGAACATATTAAATTCTCTAAAAATCTTTGATGCTTACATGGCATAAGGAGTTAGGCAACAACAGGGACAAAAGACTGCCATACTGCTTTTGGTCCATATCCAATTAATGATGGCAGAAACACATACCTCCTGAAGAGCCAAAATAGTTGTTGATACGAAATGAGCACTGATTATGCATATAAATAACAGAAACAAACCAGAAAACTCTAAATGTTCTCACCTGCAATAGTTTGAAGGACATGTATAGTCAAGTGAAAGCAATGACCATTTTACAAAGAAGAAAAGGGATGGATTTCAAGCCTGCTCATGCTCTAAAGCCAAGAAGCTTATGTCTTCATGTCCACTAGGATCGATGCTTGGTGTAATATTCTTGTATTAAGCTTCACTGCATCTGGTTCTTGCAAAGCAAAAGTAAAATTGGAGATTGGTGAGAAAAGAACTGATGTAAACAAAAGCTGCAATGTTATAAATTAGTATTGTAAAAAAAATCTATTCAATTCCATAATCTGAAAATTAGATGTAGAAGTCAATTATAAAAAATAAGCAGCATTGGCAACCAAAGAGAATGATTAATAATGAAATACAACTAGCTTTGTAAAAACAAAATATGTTTATTTCTTTCTTTTCACTTTCACCTCAGTTAGTATACAGTTGACTTAAAATCAGGCAGGTACCATAGTAGCAAAAGTCCAAAGGTCCAGCAATCTTTAAATTCCTTAAATTCAAAGGCAAAAGAAAATAATTAAAACTGAAATACCTGACTTGTTACACACAATAGCATGCTATCAATCGCCAGCTCCATTACGGAGAAATTCTGCAATTGCCTGTTTTAGTACAATGAATACATGATACTTATTATGGTGATCTTCATTTTAATTGAAATTTCAACGAAACAAGATGTCAGTGTCTAGATACCTGGCTTCCAATTGAAAATTCATGCTTCTTTTTGTAGTTAACAAATGAATCTGTCATCAATATTCACACAACGGGACCGAGCTATCAGATTCTTGATCAATTGATCGCAGGGGACAGTCATCAATATTTAGCAACAAATTGAAGAAACCTTAACTTTCAAAAAGAGATGAACAAAAGGTGGGCAGCATTCTACCTATTTCGTGAAGAAAAGATGACATCCAAACATGCAACATCACTATTTGAAAGTCATCGATGGAAGGTGGCTGAGCAGAGTCATTGCTCAAAGGGCTCATAGAGGGTGCAGAATTCCACTTCCTGGAGAAAGGTTGAATCTTAGAACTGATTAATTATAATAATGAGAAGATGTTTTAGGAGGCATACCTACAATGAACAAGAGGATGGAAGGAGGAAACGTAAAGTGCCTAGTAGGCTCTCTTTATTCAGTTCCTCTTCTATCACGTTTGCATCATCTGACCAGCAATTAAGAAACATTCAACCATATTTATCTACAAAATGAAGAGGCTAGTCGTCAAAAGAGATGCAAAAGATTAATGTTTGAGAATTCACCATTTTTTCGACAGACAGATTCTGAAACCTTTTAGACAGAAATCCCTTTTCTTGCATCAATGCTATATATATCTTCCTCTTGTAGAAACAAGACAAGGCCACATCCAAACATCCATCAGCTCAAAATGGGAAATTCTCTTCTAAGATTGGACATCTGGACAAAAGCTAGAAATTTACAGCTCATTTAGTACCATTCAAAATTGGATGAAAGAAAACCAAACAAATGATCACTTCAAAAAAAATAGAAAACAACATGAAACCAAAGAAATAAAGTACTTGAGTTGATATTAAAATCAGTACTTAAAATAGTAAAAATAGTAATTAATTGAGTAGATATTAAAATCAATACTTAATAACGAAATATTTTCTTAAAATCAGAACTTAAAATAGTAATTAATTCCAGATTAAAATACATGAGTCATACATGATCTAATTCTTCTGCTTTATAAGGAAATGGCTTTATCATTTCGATTTATTAGTAAAAAGGTAAAACTAAAAATATTTAAAAATTAAATGCAAGTTAATTCGATGCTCGTTTAAGTCATAGTTGTTTTACTTGTGTGGATATATTTGTACATTTAAAAAAAAATCAGAAGAAAAGGTACTATTAGTTTCAAATTAAAATACCTGTGGGTGGTACATTGCTCTTGATCATTCTCGTAGATGAATTCTTAACGAAGGTAAACACATGGTATGTGAGCGATGTTGGACCAATATTTTCCTTTATCCATTTCGCACCTTTTCCTCAACAATGGACAACCAATAATTCTTAGATGCAAAAGTGAGGGATACACCTCCTTTTTGGGAAGGGACTTGAGCTTCGGGCAATTGTTTATCCACAAAAATTGAAGAGAGAAAAGATACTGAAAGCCTGTGGAGGATAGCTTCCTTAGATTTTTGAAGTCTGAGATGGAAATAAGGTTGAGAGAAGAGGGCAGCTTGATCTCCTCTTGTGGAAATGACATCTCATCTACACAATTACTACCATCGATATAGAGTTTTGTAAGAGAGGTGAGTCGATGCAATCCCCACTCCATTACTGCCTTAATAATATTGGGTCCAGAGATGTGAAGCATTGTTAGGTTGGTAGGCAAACCCCTTCCTGGAAATGTCACCGCATCACAATTACCATCATGAATTTGGAGATGTTTAAGAGAGTTGACTCTATGCAATCCCCACTCCATTACTACCTTACAAATATTGGGTCCAAAGACGTGAAGCATTGTTAGGTTGGTAGGTAAACCCCCTTCTGGGATGGATGTCACCCTTGGACAACTCAATATGGTCAAGTCTTGAAGAGAGTTAAGGTTGGGCAGAGCTTCAAGTTTTTCACACCCAGCAATATACAGAGATTTAAGCTTGTCCATTCCTTGGGGTAAGTACAGAATATTTTTACAATACCTGATTTCAATAGATTCAAGACAAGTATAATCCCCAATTTCCTGTGCTACAAATTCTAGCTCTGGACAGTTCCAGATCACCAACCTTTTAAGCCCAACGGGTAACTTACTGCTTGATGATAATGATTTGAGAGCTTCACAATAACTAATTTGAAGAAATTCAAGGAGAGAATTGCAGCTGAAATTGATATTCTCCCCATCTTCCAATAAGCACTTTAAATTCTCACATTCCCTAATCACCAAACTTTTAAGAGTTAAGGGAAAGTTATCCGCCAAAAGTGAAACCAATTTTGGGCACTTTGCAATTTCTAGCTCTCTAAGACATGTAACGCTTTTCGATAACTTTTGGAACTCTTCACAATATTTTATTCCCAAATGTTCAACGTTGCAGGGAATGTCTAATTGCAAAATCTTTGCTTTATCCTCCTCCGTTGCGCCTATAGAAACGACGTGCGGACAATTTTCAAGCTCTAAATTACGAAGAGATTTCAAAGGCACCAACCAACCCCACTCTGTTTGCCATAAAGAAACCAATTCCTCACAACCTTTAACATTGAGATCTTCTACTTTCATCTTCTCTAACGTCGACACCCTTTCGCTGGTTACACATGCAAACTTTGAAATGTTAGAAAAGGTGATTTTTTTTACCGACCAAAGATCCATAGAACTCCCAAGCACTACTTTTTCACACCGATCGATTTTTAATTCACATAGCTTTGGAAGATTTGAAATTGAAACTACCAATTTTTGGCAATTACCAATCTCAAGTTTTTCCAAAGAAGGAAGGCACTCCGGTAATGGCCCTATCAATTTGGGACAACGCACAATAAGGAGATCTCGGAGGCAACGGAATTTTCTTCCTTGTTCATCAACTTCACATGGCTTCCACGTTTTCCATTCCGGCATATCTCGAAAATGCAATTTCTCTAACGATGGAAACGCATTTGTCCAATTCTCTCCATAGAACTCATTGCCAACACTAGTTACGCTCTTCATTCCCCCGATATAAAGATCCTTTAAAAGAGGTAGTTTTCCAAGTGCAGGTAATAATGTGCAATTTGGACAATTTACAAACTTCAATGACTGCAAATTTTTAAATGAAGGATCTTCTGTCCAAATTGGGAATGCTATTCCAGCATAATACCTGATGGCAAGCGCTTTAAGCACTTCATTTGGTCGAAGCAAGTTCAACACCTCTGTCTGGACTTCTTTCTTTCTTAAATTTTCACTGAAGTCTTTACACCACTCCAGCTCTAAATCATCGAGGTCAGACTTACTTGATATCTTAGCTTCCCCTGCATACTGAGCTGCATTCACATTCTGTAACTCTGAAATAGAAAGCCGACCTTTGAGATTTGATAAATTCTGCAACTCTCTTATATTCAATGCATCGCCTTCGCCCACAATAAAATTAGACAATGCACAGAGATTTGTTAATTTACCAATTCCACTTGGCATTTCCTTCATTGAATCTGCACCGGCAATATCTAGATGGCAAAGGTTGGCTAACATTCCTATTTTTGTAGGTAACTTCTCAATCCACAGGCAACGCCTTAATAAAAGAGTCTCTAAATTATAAAGGGCGCATATTGAATCAGGGAGACCTTTCATGTAATTATGAGAGAAATCTAGATAGCGCAAATGTCTCAAATTTCCAATGGAATCTGGTATTTTAGTGATGCGGTACCTTTTCAAAGAGAGCACCCTCAAGCATTTCAATCTCGGCAGTAAATCATTAAGAACGTTATTGCTTAAGAAGCACTCGTACGTCCCCGGCATCTTAAAGGGTAAGAACGTCCGTAGTGACTTCGCTTCTAAAAGGGACTCAAACTTTTTGATGTTGTCATAGTGGCCTAGCATGTAAGAGGAGTGGCAAGCGCGACTTGGGTGCTTCATTTCGTCATTTCTCTCTATTTTAAAATATTTTTCTCCTCCAACGAACTGAGCTAGATCATTAATCAGGTCATGCATTACAAATAGAGACTCATCCATGCTAGATACTTGAAAGAATGATCTTGATACCAGTTCTTCAAAACACTGGCTGCCCAAATCTTCAATTTGCCCTTTAGTTTCTGGTCCATTGAGAAAACCTTCAGCCATCCATAATCGAACTATTTCTTCCTCACCAAATTCATAATCTTTAGGGACCAGAGAGCAATAAGCAAAACATTGCTTTAATTGTGAAGGAAGATAATAGTAACTCAACCATAGAGCAGGAATAATGTCACTTCCATGTTGAGGCAGATTCCAAATATCACTCTCTAATATAACTTTCCATGCATCACGATTAACCTTTGTGCGCAATAGTCCTCCAATGGTTTTTGTTGCCAAAGGCAAACCATCACACTTCTTCAAGATCTCCAAGCCGATCTCTTTTAAGTCTGGATGCCCTGTAAAATCCTCTCTTTCTAATGCGTCATGAGCAAGCATTCGGAGAGAATCTTCTTCTGATAAGCATTGCAATGAGTAGTTTGCGGCAGTTGTCATAATTGACGAAACTTTGGAACTACGTGTTGTGACAATTATTTTGCTTCCTGGTTCCCCTGCATCAAAAGGAGATCGAAGCGCCAACCAATCGTTGTAGTTGTCGTTCCAAACGTCATCCAAAACAAGAAAGAATTTCTTTTTCGATAGCTTCTCCTTTAATTTGACTTGAAGCAAATTCAAATCATTGATATCACTTGGCTCGGAGGTGATTGACAGGAGAATTGTCTTTGTTATCCTGATGATATCAAATTCATCAGAAACACAAACCCATGCTCTAAGATCAAAATGCTCTTTTATGCTGCCATCATTGTAAACAAGTTGAGCAAGGGTTGTTTTTCCAATCCCTCCCATGCCAACGATGGGAATCACAGAATAAACTCCAGCATCACTGCCATCGTTCCTCAACAGCAAATCAAGTATTGCCCTCTTGTCTTTGTCTCTGCCGAGTACATTAGCTTCGTTCACCAAAGAAGTACTGGGCGGCCTTCTTGGGATTGTCATGGGCCTTCCAACATGATAAGTGATCTCCCTTAGCTCCAAGTTACTCTTTCTAGTGGCTAAACCTTCCAATCTTCCAGTAATCTCTTTAATCTTGGACATCATCTTATGATTAAACTTGATTGAACTTAGATGTAAACCAGTGAAGTAAGCAGGGTTAAATTTTTTAGGCTTACTCGTAGTGGCTTGATGTTGTTTGACCAACTTACGCCCCAAAGCTTGAGTCGCAAACTCGTCCAAGATATCATCCACGTCGTAAGCCAAGTCTTGGAGGTCAGCCAACCAAATCTTCACAGCCTGGCTCTGCAGTTGCTTCCCCTCTGCATCAGCAAGCGCCGCATGGATGTTCCTCAGCATAGTTTCCCAGTTCATAATCTCCTTTCGAACCCGCTCCTCAGTGACAAACTGGAACTCGGAAGAGGAAAACTTGCGAAACAACGCCTCAAAGAACGCAGATAAAGCGGCCTCTCCAATGAAAGACATGATGAAATAAATAAATTTGAGGAAGGAATTATAAGAAGAATGGAAGTAGGTAGAAAAATCAAGAAGTAGGAATTTGAAATAGAGGAAAAGAAGTGCAGTCTGTTGTGCAGAAGCTAATGAGTTTTAAGTAATGTTCGTGAAAGTCTTTGTTTTTTGGGTCTATTTTGTGTATGTCCATGTTGCGTGTGTTCATATTGGATTCTCATTCATAGCTGTTTCATTTTGGTTTGGAACTTTTGTTGGAAAAAGTCGTTTGACAAGACAAATCACAAATGAATGCAATACAGTTAGTTTCACACGGTTTCATGGGTGTCCTACCACTGCTCGAGATTGTAAAATTCTAAAAAGGAGGATTTGAATTTGAGTTCAGCATTATTTCTACGTAGGAATATTTTATATTTTTTTATTTTATATTTAACATTAATAAAATATAAAAATTTGATAAAAGTTTATTTATAATTTCAAATTTTTTATCTGAGTTTCATTTTGATTTTTAAATTTTAAATTGTCTCATGGTGGTACTAAATTTTTTAAAATAATATTAATATGATTCTTGATCAAATTTTGCAAAAAAAAGTTTACAACTTAAAATAATAAATTAAAAATTAGTATTCTTTGTTATCTTTTTAAAATATAATTGCTAAAAATAAATAATTATTTTAGAATGAAAACAAAATTTGATTTTAAAAATTTAACTTAAAAATAAGGTAAAAATAATAATTTATTTTTATAATAATTAAAAAAATTTATATCTCTTTAATTAATATATTTTGAGATAATAGCAAAAAGCAATAAAAATTTTATAATTATAATAAAACATAAAGTATTATTTTACCCATAATTTTAAATTAAAATTTAAAAATCAAAACCAAAATATACTTTCGTTTCTTTGAAAAAAAAAATTCTAGGAGAAGACACAAAACTTTCATATCGGATGGGTCAATTATTTTTTAGTCTGCTTTTGCTAAGGTCCGCACGGTTTTCCTTACCTACTTTCTATCCTCTGCAGGAGTGGTGGGGACAGCCAATACTTGCTCCCAAATATCTACAGCTTTTTACATTTGACGTGAATTGCCTTATTAGTCTTCTACTAGGTTGTGATTTTTCACTAACCATTTTTTTAATGCAGAATTTGTTCCAACATAACAAAAATTATACAATAGAAGGTATGACCGTAACATATTGCTGGAATATGCCATGGGAATTTACTCCTTATTACACAACAGTTAAATTCAAAAATTAATTGATAAAAAATTATTGGTAAGTTATGCACATAATTTTCTTCCGATGTAGCAATTGTTGTTCTTATATAGGTGGTTATTCTCATTGTAGTTGACAATTGCAGAGAAATTCTGCTCTGAAACAAATCCTACCCTTGAAATATCATGAATGGAATACAAGATCAACTATCCATTTTGCAATATTTTGTCACAAAAGTCAATTGTGCTTTGTATTAGAATTCGTCACCAAATTGAAAGGGTAACAATAAAAGCACCAAAAAGATAAATGTCATAGCTTTAATTGACCAATACAAAAAAATTAAACAAAAATATCACTAAGATTACACATTATAAATTAAATTACAATAATTAAAATATTAATAACTCCAGAACTATAAGAGTGAGTCATCCCCAGAAAGGAAAAAACATAATCATGATCTATGGTAGAAATAACAGAAAAAAATAAGATTGAACAAGAACACATCTTTATGAATTAAGCTTTGAATATTTAAAATTATTTTGTGTATAAAATAATAGATGAGACAATATAAAATCATTATATATTTTATTTGGTACTCGCTTTAGGAAGATAAAGATAATACACAACATAGTTTATCCTCGTAATATATGATGATTCAACCTTATTTAACGAAGGAGGTTTATTTTTTATGTTTGGACTATGCAAATTACAGGAAGATGACTCATCCTATTATCAATAATTCTCTTTATTTACATAGGATAAGGTCATCCCTTTTTTTTTAATCATTCTTTTTAACGAAAATAATAATTCAAATTTCATAAGAGATTTGTTTGGGATTAAATATAAATTGCTTGATGAACAAAAATACTTATAAAAAAAATTTTAAGATAAAAGATATTTTTATAAGTTTGTATATTTATAAATAGGTAAAATCTTTTTAAGGTTAAGTATGAAAAAATATATATAAGAGAATTATAGAGTTTTAAGGATAGACACTTCATAGGACTATTGGAGATTTAAATCTTATGGGTGTGTATGCTTAAATATTTATGAGTGAATTAGAAGATATTGAAAAGATCTACATCGATATGGTATATGGGTGTATATGAGTATATATTTTAGCTTAAGAACAATCCATAAGACTAAAAGAAATTGAGAGGATCTATGGGTATTAATTATTAAATGATTGATTAAAATTATATACAACTAATAAATCTTTTTTCTCATCCATAGATATATGTCAATTAGATCGAATCATATTAAATTATTGTCTCTTGTTTAGTTGATTGATTGTTTGATTTTACTTTCGTTTGTATAATTGTTCAATTTGATTGGATTAAATCTTTTGACCTAATAAATGGTATTATAATTATCGTGATCCCTACACTTTCATCCTCTTAAAGTGAACACCAAACACAAAATAAGGAATTTTTATCCTATTCTAATTTCTAACCATCATCAATGCACCCTTAGAGCATTATCTTTTCCCATACCCCAAGTTTGCACTAACCAAGGACAAAGAACAATAAAATAATAGATAGCATATGGATCTAGCAAAAAGATTGAACAATATTCTCCAATAAAAAATGAGCAAGTTACTATTGGAATGATATGTTGTAATTATCTTAATTAGTGGATTAATAAATTTATTATATATCTAATTATATTAATTAATATCAATTACTAAGTAATTGTTATGATTTTATATTAAAATATATCTAAATTAGTAGTATTATTATCATTAAATGTGATATCAGTTTAATTTTGCATTTGATTTCATGATAGGATGGGTCAATTTTAACTAACATTTTAAAATGGTCCATCATTTTACTTATATAAATGAGATCGATCCATTAGGCTTGATAACTTCAGTTTATGAAGGCAGAGAGCAATTCTTTCTCTTCTCACATTCAGGCCTTTATTTGGAGCCTAGAAAGTGTTGTTAGAGAGCTCATGACGATTGCAACACTTCTGTGGACCTCAATTAAGTGAGATTGAGCTTTTGTCTATATCTAGATCAATTTTGTTTTAGTTATAAATTATGTTAGTAACTCGGTGAGGTTTGGTCATATATAACAATTAGTATTGTTGCAATGTGTCGGTTCGTAAATCTTATAGCAGGATATAAAATTTTGTAAATAAAAAAAATTGAGAGTTGTCATTAATTTTTTTTTGTTAAATGTGATTGATCACCTAAAAATTTTATCTTTTTAATAAAATAAAAATTGAGTTTAAGATTTATCGAAAATATATTTTGGTTTTTAAAAATAAAATTAAGTTCAAAAATTCGATTATATATAGAGAAAAATAAACACCTACAACACTCATTTAAAAATAGTACAAATTAATTATACATTATCTTTTTGGTATTGAATAAAAATTGTTTCAATTTTTGAAATTTGATGATAATTCTCTTCACTTTTTTTTTTTTGAAAAGGAATCAATTTTATTTGATAAAAAGAAAACTTTGTTTAAGAATATTATAAAAATATTTAGATTAAAAAAACTATCTTAAGACTTTTTAATATCGAGATCAAATTTAAATATAACTTTTTCATCTAAGATCCACTACAATATTCATTTAAAATAAAAATAATATTTTTTGTAGATAATAATTACTGATGACTCTTTAACTTTTAGGTAGAGCATAAAAAATACTTTCTCTCAAATTTTTATTTTAATTTTATTTCAAAATTCATATTTTTTTAATAATATTTTTCATGAGAAATATTTTATGTAAAAGTATCGATGATGTTACAATTAACAAATAAAAAAGTCATTAAAAAATATTAGTTATAATCTCCATCAGCCAACAAAGTGAAATTCAACTAGAATCAAGATAACAAAGAATTTAAAAATTTTTAGGCTTTCTTAGGAAAAAAATTTGGCTAACTATTCACTCAAGATCATGTGGTTTACAAAATTCTTCATTTCGTGATCCAATATATTATTACCAATGTGGACTTTTTTTTTTCTATCCCTTGTTGAAGTTTGGACTTTGGAACTTTGGATTTTAGATTTCTTTAATGTTTGAACTTACGGATTTGTTTGTTACTTGTATTATTTAATTATGTGTTGTTTAATTTTTCTGAAATTTTTTTCTTGATTTTTCTTATTTTTCTCAATTTTCTAAATTTTTTTTCTATTTCTAAAGTTTTCTATAAATTTTAATTTTGAAAGAATACTAAATAATTTATTGAATCGATTAAATTAATTAAATCGATGACCGAAATTCTCATCGATTTAACAATCGATCCATGTTTTTATTCATTGATCAAAACTCCAAAATATAATAGTATATTTAGAAAATTGTTAATCCCTTCGTCTTAAAATATTTTTCATATATTGACTATCATGGAATTTAAAATTTTAATTTTAAAAGTTATTTTTATATGAAATTAAAATTTCATGATTTTTAATATTGAAAAGTAAAAAAATCATAAATAAAAGTTTTAAAATATAAAAAGTAAAAAATTTTAATTGTTAAAAAAAAGACATAATTTTGAAACATTCCAAAAAAAAAATGAGCAAAGAAAATGGGAAAACATATAAAAGTTTTTATTTCATTAAATTATTAAATTTGTAAGGATTAGATATGTTAGGAATGATATCATCTTTGTATTAAAAAAAAGTTTCACGTAAAATTGGGTTATGCTATTAGTAAAAAAAAAAAAGGATTGGGTCAATTTAGAAATTGGGTTGAATTAAAGGGCCGAGCAACATTTTGAAATTGGGTTTGGTTAATTATTGTTATTGGGGGAAAAACGAAGAAAAAAAGGTTGAAACGCTAGAAGGAGGGCTTGAACCTCCGACCTTGTGGTTAACAGCCACACGCTCTAACCAACTGAGCTATTCCAGCCATTTGTTTACCATAAATTAATCAATTTAAACAGTCTTTTCTAGTGGAAGAGCGAACGGTCTAAACTGCAATTGAAAAGGCGTTTGCCTCGAATCTTAAATTTAAATTTGATAAATCTGTGTGTATGTATGTTTTTTTTTTTTTCCTTAAGTTTTTAGCAAGAAGAAGATATTGGGTGTACGATTATATATTATTGGATCAATTTTTTTTCGATGAAATTATAAATATAAATTATAATTATTATTAAGTTTTATATTTATATATAAAAAATTATTGGTTAACCAAATAAGTAAATTAATCAACAAATTAAAGTATAACTAAACAAATTCAATATAAAATTAAATCAAACTTACATATAATGAGATTTTAACTTAAAATCTTTTTTTGAACACTAAAATAAGATTTCATTAGTTTAACATTATATACTTACCTTTAGATGTATTAAAGAAAAATTTTCTATGAAAATTTAAAATAACAACTTTTATTCTCAAATAAATAACCATATAAATAAATAAACAACTAATAATAATTGTAACAAATGTTTTATGGGATTAAACCTTCTTTCACTAGGGTTTTAATTGGGAGGATTATAGGAGCAAAGACTAGCCCTTTTTGTTCCAGCTTTCCTTTCGTTGATGCAAATATTTTTTTAATTGCGTATTGTCAGCTTAAAACTTGGTAATTTGTTGCCGCGATTTTGTCTTTTGAAAAACGGTATTTAGATAAGGATATATTAGTCCTTACTTGAAAGCCAAGGTCTAATTTTTTGCCATCAAAGTGATCAAGTACAGTTAATGTGGTAAAAAATCATGGAAGGTGATCATCTAAACTTTTTGTATAAAGTCTGACCAAATTAATATGTGGGTTTAGTCTAATTATAATTGTAGTTTTTGTTTGTGTTTGTAATTTCATTAAAAATTAAATATGCATGATATGATTTTTAATGTGTAACATTTTTATTTTTCGTCAGATTATAAACAAAATTCATTATAATATATAAGCAAAAATTTAAAATCATACTTATAAAAATTTTTTATAAAACAAAATCACAGGTCTTCATTTAACATTCAATTAGCAATATATTTGCGATTTTGAAAAACTATACCAAAGACACTAATGATAAAGTTTGAAATTGAGTTTGAACGTTGCTCGAATTGGAAAGAATGCAAGTGGAACAGACTACAGAAAATTTATTAAAGTTTTCCTATTTGAATATCAAATTGAGGAGTTAACTGGGAGAGAAATTGTCACTTGAAAATTTTCTTCAGGCCCACTTTTCCACTTTTCTTCTTCGCTTCTCATTTTACATCTAATTTCTTCTAAAATCACTTCTCTTTTTTTTTAAAAAATTTCAACTAGAATGTATACCCCGCTTTGTGTGGGATTTTTTTTTTTTTGCAAATATTTTTAAATTTTTTGTTTGAATTAAAAATAAAAAAATGAATAATTTATTCAAAAGTATTATAAATAATAATATAATAACGAAGTAAGGGTGTGTTTGATAAAATATATATGTGAAAAATGAAATAATCCCAAAAAAAAAAAAGAAACATTAATGAAAATAGACAGCATCAATTAGCTTTAAAAAACAATCTTTTTCAAGCAAAAAAACTTGAAAAAAAAAATAGCTTTAGCGACAAAGAAGTAGTTTAAAGTTCTTTATTAGTAACCAAATATAACCCATCGAATCTTTCTTGAATATTCATAATTTGGAGACTGCTTGACTATTAATAACAAAATTTTAGAAAATAAAATTAAAATCTAAATTCAGTTGTTATGTCAGTGAAATTCTTGTTATTATTATTATTGACTGCGAATCAAGAATCATTAATACCTATTGACTCTCTAGTCTGCACTAATACTATGATTCAGTTCATGAAATAACTTCACAAAGTTCTACCAAAAAAAGCTAGTCCAAAATCAAGATATATGTAGTTAATATAAAGTAATTACTTAATAATAATCTAACATTGTTAGCTGTTAATTTCAGAAGAATTGCAAACAAAATTTAAATATTAAAGCAAAAAATTGAATTATGACTGACAAACCACTGTCGAAAGATTCAATTTTTAATCAAGTGAAATTCCTTGGCTTTAAGATAGAATTACCATAACCAAGTATGCACATAATGAAAGATATAATCAAGAATACGTACACAGTAAAAAAGTACCTTGAAATGTAAAAATAGAGCTGCAAAACACCAGGATGATCCAGTTGATCAAGGACAATACCTTCCAACTTTACATAAGCTGTTTAATTTTCCTTGGTGATGAACTTTTCGTCCATGACCTTCAAAGCATACACCATTCTTGTATCCTTCTTCTTTGCCCTCACAACCTGATGACAGCATTAATATGAAATTCAGAACAATACCAATGTGAACAAGAACCTCACAAGAGAAATAGTGAGTGAAGATGAAGTGAATGCATACTAAGTAAATAATTCAATAAATATTACCATAAAATTTTAAAAAAGATTACTACAACCAAAAAATAATGATAACAATAAATAAGCTTCCATGTCTTTATATTAATCAATCGTCAAACAAATTTAAATTCAAGACGGTGAGAAAAAGACTCGTCCATATTAAAGTGGGAATCAATGGGTAAAAGACTCAGCTATTGTAAATAGGGGTCATACGCATACCCACAACTTTCTCTCAATAGAGGAAGCAAAGCTACCATAACACCTCCAATATTGGCAAAACGAAACGGGAATCGGCAATGCTCAAGAGCCTTGACATCATCTTGGATCACTGACTGTAACCAAAAATGACAACGAAATGGATGTCTATCATTTTTAAAATATCCATTCTTTTCAATTTGACCTGTACCAAAGTACATATATTTATCTACCATTTTCAAGCAATGTAGTCAAGCACATGCTATTTTATTAAAAGCTTCAAAACTATTCATGCAAATTTCTTCAAATAATTAACTATACATGCAAATTGGTTAAATATTGTAAGTTTTTATTATTAAGTTTTAGAACTATTCATATTGAGACAAAATTTCTAATATGAAAACTTCTGTTCTGACTTTAATTTATTCAAATAATTATTAAATTAATCAATACCCTCAATTAAGGTTAAATTGTTTTAAATTTTAATATTGTAAGCAATAATATATTCTGTTTGGATAAGAATAATTTATTTTTATATGTTATTATTAAAATGCTGGCAGTAGTCAAAAATTGATTCTATAGAAAAACATTGCACAAATAGGGAAGATTTAGAGGTGGGGGCAATTGTGCAGCTGCCTCCACTTAAATCCAATCAAACCGAAAATTAGTGATGTTTTCTAATTTTTAGGGCTTTTTAAACCCAAATTAAAGTGAACTCTTGAAACATCCCACTATATTAGCAATGTGGACTTTTTTTTTGCAATCCCATGTTGAAGTTTGGACTTTGGAACTTTGGATTTTAGATTTCTTTAATGTTTGAACTTTGAATTTTAGTTATATTTTTAGCCTTGTAGTTGTGATGGATTTCTTTGTTACTTGTATTATTTGATTATGTGTTGTTTAATTTTTCTGAAAATTTTTTCTTGATTTTTCTTATTTTTATCAATTTTCTAAATTTTTCTTTCTATTTTTAACATTTTCCATAAATTTTAATTTTGAAAGAATATTAAATAATTTATTGAATCGATTAAATTGATAGAATCGGTGATCAAAATTCTCATCAATTTGACAATCCATTTGCATTTTTATTCATTGATCAAAACTCCAAAATATAATAGTATATTTAAAACATTGATAATCCCTTCATCTTAAAATATTTTTCATATATTGACTTTCATGAAATTTAAAATTTAATTTTAAATGTTATTTTTTTTATAAAATTAAAATTTCATGATTTTTAATATTGAAAAGTAAAAAAATCATAAATAATAATTTTAAAATATAAAAAGTAAGAATTTTAAATGTAAAAAAAAAAAAGACATAATTTTGAAACATTTAAAAAAAAAATTAACAAAGAAAATGGGAGAACATATAAAATTTTTTATTTCATTAAATTATTAAATTTGTAAGGATTAGATATATTAGGAATGTTATCATCTTTGTATTAAAAAAAAAAAAGGTTTCATGCAAAATTGGGTTATGCTATTAGTAAAAAACAAAAATGGTTTGGGTCAATTTAGAAATTGGGTTGGTTTAACGGGCGGAGCAACATTTTGAAATTGGGTTTGGTTAATTATTGTTATTGGGGTACAATCCAAGAAAAAAAGTTGAAACGCTAGAAGGAGGGCTTGAAATAAAATCCAAGAAAAAAAATCGGAACGCTAGAAGGAGGGCTTGAACCTCCGACCTTGTGGTTAACAGCCACACGCTCTAACCAACTGAGCTATTCCAGCTACTTGTCTAAGAATCATAAATTAATTTAATTAAACAGTATTTTCTACGTGGAAGAGTGAAGACTCTGCAACTGTAATAAAAGGCGTATGCCTTGAAATCTTAAATTTGATAAATCTCATAGCTTCCGTGTGTGTGTGTGTTTTTTTTTCTCTAAGGTTTTAGGAAGAAGAAGATATTGGGTGTACGATTATATATTATTGGATTTTTTTTAATGAAATTATAAGTATAAATTACAATTATTATTAAGTATTATATTTATATATAAAAAATTATTGGTTAACCAAACAAGCAAATTAATCAACAAATTAAAATATAACTAAACAAATTTAATATAAAGTTCAATCAAATTTACATATAATAAGATTTGAACTTAAAACTTTATGATTTTAAGATCTTTTTTTTAACACAAAGATAAGATTTCATTAGTTTAACATTAAATACTTAACTATAGATATATTAAAGAAAAATTTTCAAATGAAAATTTAAAATAACAACTTTTATTCTCGAATAAATAACCATATAAATGATTAAGCAACTAATAATATTTGTAACAAATGTTTTATGGGATTAAACCCTTCTTTCACTGGATTTTAATTGGGAAGATATTATAGGAGCAAAGTCTAACTTTTTTTTTGTCTTCAGTTGCTAGTCTTAATGATCAAATCAATCTTAAGAAGACATCAAAGTTAGTGTCGAACCTCAATCTTCCCCCCTTCCCCTTTATGTAAAGCTCAACCTATCCTTGAATGACCAAAAAAAAAGTCTAACCCTTTTTCTTCTAGCTTTGCTTTTGTTGATGCAAGCATTTTTTTTTAATGGCGTATTGTTAGCTTAAAACTTGTGGCGATTTTATCTTTTGAAAAAAGGTATTTTAATAAGGAAATATTACTCCTTACTTGTAAGCCAAGGTCTGATATTTTGCAATCAAAGTGATCAAGTACAGTTAATGTGGTAAAAAATCATGCAAGATGATCGATCATCTAAACTTTTGGTATAAAGTCTGACCAAATTAAAATGTGGGTTTAGTCTAATTATAATTGTAGTTTTTGCTTGTATTTGTAATTTCATTAAAAATTAAATATGCAAGTTATGATCTTTAACGTGTAACACTTCAATTTTTCATCAAATTATTATGAAGAATCATTATAATATATATATATATATAAATATTTAAAATCATACTTATAAAACATTTTTGATAAAACAAAATCATAATTTTTTCGATGAATCTTCACTTAACATTCAATTAGCAATATTTTGTGATTTTGAAAAACTATACCAAAGACACTAACGATAAAGTTTGAAACCGAATTTAACTGTTGCAAGAATTGGAAAGAATTACAAGTGAAACAGACTACAGAGAATTTATTAAAGTTTTCCTATTTAAATATCAAATTGCGGAGTTAACTGCGAGAGAAATTGTTACTTGAAAATTTTCTTCAGGACAACTTTTTCACTTCTCATTTTACATCTAATTTCTTTTGAAATCACTTCTTTTTTTTTTTTTATTTCTATTCGATTATTTCCTTTATTTTTTGTTTCTCTCTTATCAATCAAAAGACACAGATAAGTTTCAATATTCAAAAACCCAAGTAGATATTAGAAGTTGTAAGCCAAATCGTCTAAATTCCCAACTCCCACTGCATGGATCACATCTGAATGGCCGCATGATATTTGGCAAATGACATGCCATTCGCTTGACAGCATATAGCGTCGAATGACGTAATAATATCACATGCCCTTTGACAAGTGCAGAGACAAATCTAGGAGGGGCAAGCATGGGTCATGATTTCAAAAAAAATTTTGATAACCTTAAATTACTATTTTGGTATTGTTATTTTCTTTCTTGAACCTCTTTCAATTTAATTTACTATTTCCTTAATACTTGGTCCTCTCAATATCATAGTATTCACTTTGTCTCTAAACATGTCACATAACATTATTATATCAATCATTAAAAATTGACAGAACATAAATAATTAAATTAAAAAATAATAATAATTAAGAGATTGTTTTAAAATACTATCATAATTAAGTGATTAATAATGTATTTTATCTTAAATTTTATTTTAAAATCTTGAAATTAAAATCTTAAATAAAAAATCTCGTTTTTAACAGAGAAAAGCTGTATCGGAGCAAGTAAACCAAATTTTGTATGGCATACTCGAATAGCAATGAATCCACCAAAGGTTTTTGCAAAAGAGGCAAAGCGTAAAAGGAAAACCGACGGAGAGCTAAAAAGGGATGTTGAAGGTCAAATTTCCCTGGTGACTAAAGGCTAAAGCACTTTGGGTAGCGAACGGTAGAGAAAATGGTAGTAGAAATTTGGGTGATGGGATGGGATACCAGGGGAGAGTGGGTGACAGACCCATGAAGCTGACCCACCACCACCATTACACCACCCTTCCTCTCTCACTCTATAGGCCACTGGATTTCTTGATTGGCTACATATCAACGCTAACAGCCAAAACAACCCAACCACAGCAATAAAACCAACTTACGAATAAGATAACAGCATCCCCTCCCCAATAAATATGGTCATAATTCGGTTTACTATAAATATATATAAAATACAAAAATTAATGGATTATAATTTATATGAACATGTTAAATAAGAAATTTATTTTTTAATTTTTTATTACTCATTTTTTTTGTTAAAATTTTAAACTATATTATTATTATTATTATTATTATTATTTAGTTTCTAGAATTTTACTATTATGATTCCCTTTCAAATAATAATAATAATAAATTTTTAAAGATGAAATTTTAAGAAAATCCGAGTAATGATTTTTTAAAATCTCTAAGTAAAAATATTTTTATAAAAAATATTATTAAAATAATGAAATATTTAGAAAAATATTCAATATAAAAGATTTTTCGTTCATTTATTTTCCTAAAATTATATTTACAATAAAATAATGTTTTATAAAAAAAGGGAGAAATAATAAAAAGGAAGAATGACTCTTCTTAATAATGAAATTAATATAATGATACATAAATATTATAATTAACTATTTTTATCTTTCAAAAAAATAAAATAGTAATAATAATAATAATTAAAAAATAGAATAAAAATAAAAAATAAAAATTTTCGAGAATAAGATTCTAAGAAAGTTCAAGCAAAAATGTTTAAGAAATTTTTAAATGAAAAAATTTATCTAAAAATACCATCAAAGTATTATGATATCTAGAAAATTTTTTAATAAAAAGACTTTCTTTACTTTGTTCCCTTAAAAATTTTCAATAACAATGATTATGAAATAATTAAGTGATTAAGATAAAATTAAAATGAATAATGAAAAAATATAACATAAGAAAAATTAGTAATATGTCTTTTTTAAAATAATAATAATAAAAAAATATAAAAAAATTTTATATGCATATTGCACTTATTATTTGCATTACATAATCTTAAAAGTAATATGATTTTGATAGTGAAATTTTAAAAAGTTTGAATAGTAATTTTTAAAAAATCTTTAGATAAAAATTTTTTTTTTAAAAATATTGTCAAAATTTTGAAATATTTAGAATAATTTTCTATATGAAAAACTCTTATTCACTTTTCACTTCTAAAAACAAAACTTTTATGCAATGTAATAGCATTACAAGTTAATCCATGTGCATCATATTAAAAGAGTAAACAAAATCTCTAAAGATGAGATTTTAAAAAAGTTTAAGTAGTGATTCTTTAATTATCTCTAAGTAAAAAAATTTGTTTCAAATGACACAAATATACTAAAGCATTTAGAATAACTTTTAATAAAAATTTCTCGTTTTTTTAAATAATTGGAATAAGAAATCAATTTTTTTAAAATTTTAGTTTGATTAAATTATAGACATTATATTTTATTATATGCATGGTAAACATGAATATTAAAAATAAATATGAACTATCGAAAATAAAATTTTTGAGACGTCTGAGTAATAATTCTTAAGAAATCCTTAAGTGATAAAACTTCCCTTAATATTAAAAAAGTATTATAATATTTTTAAGAATTTTTCTATAGGTAAGATTCTTATTTATTTTTTAAACAAACAACTAAAAATAAAAATATGTTTTACAAAAATTAACTCTAAATACCAAAATTAATATCTTTTTGTTAGAATTAAAGAATAACACATAATTAATTGGTATCATTTTTTAACAAACATTGTGGGGGTGATAATCATTCTTTCCACGTAATTAACTCTTGAATTCAAACTATTTTCATAAACCCAAAAAGTTATAATTTTAATAAATTTTAATTAATTTTGAGATTTTATTAAAAATATAAATTTTAATAAATGATCAATCATATCTAATAAAAAAATATTAATGATAATTTTTTTTTATTAAATTCGTTTAACGATCCTAAAATCATTACGACAATGATTATCATATTAGTGTGAAAACTTTGTTTTTTTATTTACTTTATATAAATCTATGAATATCTCCCATTTTTTATGTAAAAAATATTTCTCTAATTAAAATTATTAACCATTAAAAACAATTTCAAATAAAGTAATGATTCAAATTTCCTATCCAGACACTCAAACAAAAAAAAAATTTCTTCATATAAAAAATTTATGTAGTTTTTCTACTTAAAATTAAATTCAAATCATTTTATCTACTAATATAAAAAAAAATTTCCCATCCAAACCCAAGCACAACGAAATCCTAGTTACCAACAAATGGATAGTATATCCAAGCACCCAAACACATCCGCTACAAATAGCCACAAATTTCTCTACTACACTCCCGAGAGCAAAACCTTAAACCTCTCTCCTCTTCTCAAAAATGGCTATCCTCCAAACCCACACACTTTCTCACCCAGTTCCTTCATTTCCACCCATCTTTTCTTCATCGAAAATCCATTTTCAAAACTCACTATTCTTTTTTACCACAAAGATCAGACCTTTCACACTTTCAACACAACCAAGAAAGCTGCTTTGCAAACCCCCACTTGGCAAATATGTCAGAGAAGATTATCTTGTGGTAAATTTTTTTCCTTTTTGCTTCCTGGGTTTGTTTTGTTTTTCCATTCTCCCTCTTGGGTTGCTGTCAAAATTGGAAAAATGAAGATAAAATGAAGTGTTTTTGTGAATTTTTAATCTTTTTAAATTATTCATTATTGAAAGATTAAGGAAGTGAAATTGAAGATTGCTGAGTTGGAATTCTAGATACTTTTAGCTTTATTCTATTTCTCTTGTGTTTTTGTCTCCCATTAGTTTTCTTCCAAGACAAACAGGAGAAAAATACATTTTTTAAATTAAAATTTGTCACTATTTTGGCTTTGTGGTTTATTTTGTTTACCCAATTGCTCTTATTGGGTTGCTGAAATTTTGAGAAAATAAAGGAGTTTGAAGAGTTTTAATGGGGTAGGGGAATAGAAGAGCTGTTTTGCTTGGAATTGAGGATGTAAATTATTAATGGGGGAGGGGATGCTTTTTATTTTGTTCATATGGCAATTTTTTTTTCTTGGACTTTTGAATTTGATAAGTTGATTTGTCATTTTGGATGGGCAGAAAAAGATGTCAGCTCAGGAAGTTCAGGAGCTAGTAAGGGGGGAGAGAAGTGTACCTATAATTATTGATTTCTATGCAACATGGTGTGGACCCTGTATTTTGATGGCTCAGGAACTTGAAATGGTAAGCTTTATTTAGTCAGTTTCCCTTATGATGTTGTATTTGATAGCTTTGGATTGTTATGAAAATGAGTTTTGTCCCTAGTTGGTTGAGGTGAGAATCTTTGGAGTTTCACTAACAGCCACATGGTCTGTTGGTAGAATGCAAGTAAAAAAATGAATCTTTCGAGTTTCAATTTATTTTGCAGCATATAACCATGCAGAAAGCAAAAAAAAGAAAGCTTGAGTTTAAATTTTGCATTAAAATATCCCAAAATAACCTAACTGCCACGCTGCATTATTTAAAGAAAGATCATATTAGGATCTGGCTTTGAATGTAGGGTCAAAAAGAGTGAAATCCTACTTCATCAACCTAGTAGAAGATGAAACCATGATTTCAAGGTTTCCGCCGAGATTGTATCAGCCAAGATCTGGTCTGACTGTAGGACTTGCAGAAATAGATAAAATTCGTAGTACAAATTGTCAGCAAGGAATATTTGAGATTGCATTGTAGTTTTCCTTTTGATAGATCTTAGGAGGGCTTAAGAGGACAAAATAAGCCAGTGGCACTAGACTATTGCTAACCTAAAAAGGAAAATCATGGACAGTGTGAAGCAACTCCATAACCAAAGAGGTTTAGATATACAGGTGCACTTTATGCTATTGAAGTAGTTCCGAAAATTAAGATGAGTGCATTTGGAACTTCTGTTTCTCTTCCAGAGTTCGTGGAACATATGGGACACCCCATTTCTCTCCTGGATGGTAGCTTCTGTAGTAGAATTAAAGGAGAAGAGACCTTCTGACATTTTCTTTTGGTACAACAAACCTTCTGATATTTTGTACTACAGAATTTTTCGCTAAACAAATGATGTTATCATGATTTTTCCACTTACATTTTCTGAATTTATCATCTTTAACATAGTATCAACTTAATTTTTGGGGAAAGTAGGTCCTAGAAATGGCATTGAAAAATACTGCAGTTTTGCATTTAATGCACAAGTAAGAAAATTGCTGAAAATTCTCAATCTCATCACAGTGATGAAGATAGCTTCTATATAGTAAATTTTAAGATGCCTCTTTCTACAAAGTGGCAACAACACGGCACCTAACTATGTTATGTCCTAGAACAAAGTCACTTAAATCACCATGCAGAACTTAAGTAACACATTCATCCATCTCTTCTCAAATTAAATTCAGACATTTGGTTGCATTAAACCAGGCTTTACTTTTTATATTTGATTGCATAGTTTTAAATTGTTTTGGAGTCAACTAGATTTTGTTTTGCAATAATTCACTGAAATTTATTCTCATTAAATAATGTTGAAAAAAATTAGTAGTTGGTTAGATGAACAGGTAGGACCAGCTTGATTTGTTTGATCCAGTTTGGAGATTAACTCAAGTATTATAATCTCAATCTATTTTTTTAATCACAGCTAGCAGTGGAGTATGAGAAAAATGCAATTATTGTCAAAGTTGATACTGATGATGAGTATGAATTTGCACATGATATGCAGGTAATTTGCAAGTGATTTTATTTCTTAGGTTCTGATTTTACTCCCTTTAACTGTTTGTTTATATCTTATAAGTGGATACTCCCGGAAAAAAAAATCCTGGATCCATCACTGCTAAATGGCATCAATCAGTCGCCTAATCAAAGTAGCTGCTTTTCATTTTAGATCAAATTGATTAGAAATCACTCTGTTGTACCAGGTTAGAGGGTTGCCTACTTTATTCTTCATCAGCCCTGATCCTAACAAAGGGGCAATCCGCACTGAAGGCCTCATTCCAATACAAATGATGCGGGATATCCTAGATAATCAGATATTAGAAGGACAAGACTGATTATTTGCTGCTAAAAGGAATTAAGTTACTGAGTTTTGCTTCAAAGTGTTAATACATATTTTCTTGGTGCCTATTTGATGCAAAATGTAGTTCAAGAAGTTGTATAATTTTCTAACTAACTTGAATGCAGTTAAACAATTTTTTTGGTGTATAGAACGGCATGGCAAGGACCTTTCTTTTTCAAAGGATTCTAAGCTAGTATAAAAGGAAATGCATTGAAAAATTCATGTGACAACTGTCAATGAAACTAACAACAAATTTCAAATTGTTGGTCAAAATTTTTATTGAACCGATATGAAAAATACTTGCTAAATTGATGAAAACTGAAGTTGCTATCTGTTAGGTTCAATAAAACCAAATTCCACAAAGTCCACAAGGGGAAGATGATTCAACTGGTCACTTGTCTCGTATGTTACACTCAGATGACATTTGGTAGGTTAAAGGTGAAGCCTTCCCCCAACTCTTCTGTCGCTCCTAAGGCACTTGTCTACCCTCGATTGTCATCGGCATCAATGATTCTCAGTGCTTGCACATATTTCAACTACCATTGGCACCAAATAACTTTAAGAGCATGCATATGCTTCTACTACCATCGTGTTAACCCTTTGATCTCAATAACTTGTCTCGACCACTGTTGGTACTTGATGGCTTTTGGTGCGAGTAGTTCTCTTGAACACCGTCAACACATACTGATCCGTGCAATATGTGGCAATATCCTGGATTTGGGACACGCATCACACATATCACAATCAGATAATAAGTGGGTTCCAGCACTTTTTCATATTTCTATTGTGATAATGTCATTTTTATGACTTATAAATTCATATAACGTTCTTTCACTTGAGTAAAAGAGTTTAATCAGCTCAATTTTCTCTTAAGTGCATCAAGACAATCTAATCTATAAATTGAGTTCTAAGCATGTGGATTTAACCTAAAATTCTTTCAAAAGTTTCTTAGGAAATAAGAAGGAATTGACTGAATAAAAAAAAATGACAAAAATTGAAGGTCAAAGTACAAATGTTGAAAAAGCTGATGGTCCTCGCAACGGATTTTCCATTAAGTTTCTTAGAAATTAAGAGTTATAATTTTTTTTTCATTTAAAAAAATATAATTTTTGCTGTTTTAATTCATTTAAATTATATAAAAAAAAAAACTTTGTATTAGGATTCAATTGAAAATTTTAATTTATAATAGAGTTTATATTTGATATACTGTTAATATATAGATTTTATATATTATTAATGAATCATATGATATTATTTTATTAATGAATAAATATCAATATTTAAAATAAATATAAAAAATTAATATTTTAAAAAATTTACTAATTAATGAAATAATATTATCTGATTTATCTCATTAATAAAGTGACATTATTCAATTTAATGATGATGTCTAAGATTTATATACTGATAATATATTAAATATAAATCCTATAAGTTAGGTTTAGCAAAT
>NW_019168492.1:19689045-19811378 GCF_002303985.1 Durio zibethinus
AGGTCAAATTTCCCTAGTGACTAAAGGCTAAAGCACTTTGGCTAGCGAACGGCAGAGAATAAGGTAGTAGAAATTTGGGTGATGGGATGGGATACCAGGAGAGAGTGGGTAACAGGTCCATGATGCTGACCCACCACCACCACTGCACTGCCCTTCGATACGAAAAACTCTCGTTCACTTTTTTATTTTTAAAAATAAATTTTTATGCAATATAATAGCATCATAATCATATTAAAAGAATAAATTAAATCTCTAAGAATGAAATCTTAAAAAAGTATGAGTAATGATTTTTTAAGAATATTTAGATAAAAAATTTTATTTAAAATATTATCAATATATTAAAACATTGAAAATAATTTGTAATAAAGATTTTTCATTTTTTTTAATAATTAAAATAAAAAATTAATTTTTAAAAAATTTTAGTTGAATTAAATTATAGACATCATATTTTACTATATGCTTGGTAAATATGATATTAAAAATAAATATGAACTATCGAATATGAGATTTTAGAAAAATTCAAATAGTAATTCTTAAAAAAAAATTTGAGTGAGAAAACTGTTCTTAATATTATTAAAGTATTAAAATAATTTTAGTTATTTTTCAATAGGTAATATTCCTATTTATTTTTCAAATAAACAACGAAAATAAAAAATATCGTTTTACCAAAAATTAACTATAAATAACAAATTAATATCTTTTTGGTTAAAATTAAAGGGTAACAAATAATTAATTTGGTATCATTTTTTAACAGACATTGTGAAGGGTGTTAATTATTCCTGATGCCATAATTAACTCCCGATTCTAAACTATTTTTGTAGACCAAAAAATTATATTTTCAATAATTTTAAATAATTTTGATATTTTATTAAAAATATATATTTTAATAAGGATTCAATCAATAACATACTCAAATAAAATATTAATGATAAACTTTTTTTGGTTTTTAAATTCACTTTAACTACTTCTAAATTATTCCTATCGTAACGACTTTCAAAAATCTAAACTACTTTCATTAACCCAAAAATTATATTTTAATAAAATTTTAAATAATTTTAAGATTTTATTAAAAATATATATTTTAATAAGTGATTAATTATATCTACTCAAAAAATATTAATGATGATTTTTTTTATTTTTAAATTCATTTAACGACTCTTAAATCATTATGACAATAAATATCATATTAGTATGAAAACTTTATATTTTATTTACTTTAGATAAATCTTTGAATATCTCTCTTTCTTTCATCTAAAAAATGCTTCCCTAATTAAAATTATTAACTATTAAAAACAATTTCAAATAAAATATGATACAAATTTCCTATCTAGACACTCAAACAAAAAAAAAAAATTCTTCGTATACAAAACTTACGTAGTTTTTCTACTCAAAATTAAATTCAAATCATTTTATCTGCTATTATAAAAAAAAAAAATAAAGTCTCATCCAAACCCAAGCACAAGGAAATCGTAGCTACCAACAAATGGATGAGTAGATCCAAGCACCCAAACACATCCGCTAAAATATCCACAAATTTCTCTACTACACCCCCAACAGCAAAACCTTCAGCCTCTCTCCTCTTCTCAAAATTGGCTATCCTCCAAGCCCACACACTTTCTCACCCAGTTCCTTCATTTCCACCCATCTTTTCTTCATCGAAAATCCATTTTCAAAACTCACTATTCTTTTCTACCACAAAGATCAGATCTTTCACACTTTCAACACAACCAAGAAAGCTGCTTTGCAACCCTCACTCGGCAAATATGTCAGAGAATATTATCTTGTGGTAATTTTTTTTCTTTTTGCTTCCTGGGTTTGTTTTGTTTTTCCATTCTCCCTCTTGGGTTGCTGTCAAATTGGAAAAATGAAGATAAAATGAAGTGTTTTTGTGAATTTTTAATCTTTTTAGATTGTTCATTATTGGAAAGATTAGGGAAGTGAAATAGAAGATTGCTGAGTTGGAATTCTAGATACTTTTAGCTTTATTCTATTTTCTTTTGTGTTTTTGTCTCCCATTAGTTTTCTTCCAAGACAAACAGGAGAAAAATACATTTTTAAATTAAAATTTGTCACTATTTTGGCTTTGTGGTTTATTTTGTTTACCTAATTGCTCTTATTGGGTTGCTGAAAATTTGAGAAAAGAAAGGAATTTGAAGAGTTTTAATGGGGTAGGGAAATAGAAGAGCTGTTTTGCTTGGAATTGAGGATATAAATTATTAATGGGGGAGGGGATGCTTTTTGTTTTGTTCATATGGCAATTTTTTTTCCTTGGACTTTTGAATTTGATGAGTTGATTTGTCATTTTGGATGGGCAGAAAAAGATGTCAGCTCGGGAAGTTGAGGAGCTAGTAAGGGGAAAGAGAAGTGTTCCCATAATTATTGATTTCTATGCAACATGGTGTGGACCCTGTATTTTGATGGCTCAGGAACTTGAAATGGTAAACTTTATTTAATCAGTTTCTCCTATGATCTTGTATTTGATAACTGTGGATTGTAATGAAAATGAGTTTTGTCCCCAGTTGGTTGAGGTGAGAATCTTTGGAGTTTCACTAAAAGCCGCGTGGTCTGGTGGTAGAATGCAAGTAAAAAAAATTGAATCTTTTGAGTTTCAATTTATTTTGCAGCATATAACCATGCAGAAAGCAAAAAAAAGAAAGCTTGAGTTTTAAATTTTGCATTAAAATATCCCAAAATAACCTGACTGACATGCTGCATTATTAAAAGAAAGATCATATTAGGATCTGGCTTTGAATGTAGGGTCAAAAAGAATTAAATCCTACTTCATCAACCTAGTAGAATATGAAACCATGATTTCAAGATTTCCGCCGAGATTGTATCAGCCAAGATCTGGTCTGACTGCAGGACCTGCAGAAATAGGTAAAATTCGTAGTACAAATTGTCAGCAAGGAATATTTGAGATTGCATTGTAGTTTTCCTTTTGATGGATCTTAGGAGGGCTTAAGAGGACTAAAATAAGCCAATGGCACTAGACTATAGCTAACCTAAAAAGGAAAATGATGGACAGTGTGGAGCAACTCCATAACCAAAGAGGTTTAGATATACAGGTGCACTCTATGTTATTGAAGTAGTTCCGTAAATTAAGATGAGTGCATTTGGAACTTCTGTTTCTCTTCCAGAGTTCCTGGAACATATGGGACACCCATTTCTCTTCTGGATGGTAGCTTCTATAGTAGAATTAAAGGAGAAGAGACCTGACATTTTCTTTTGGTACAACAAACCTTCTGATATTTTGTACTACAGATTTTTTTGCTAAACAAATGATGTTATCATGATTTTTCCACGCACATTTTCTGAATTTATCATCTTTAACATAGTATCAACTTAATTTTTTGGGAAAGTAGGTTCTAGAAATGGCATTGGAAAATACTGCAGTTTTGCATTTAATGCACAAGTAAGAAAATTGCTGAAAATTCTCAATTTCATCACAGTGATGAAGATAGCTTCTATATAGTAAATTTTGAGATGCCTCTTTCTACAAAGTGGCAACAACACTGCACTTAACTATGTTATGTCTTAGAACAAAGTCACTTAAATCACCATGCAGAGTATAAGTAACACATTCATCCATCTCTTCTCAAATTAAATTCAAACATTTGTTTGCATTAAACTAGGCTTTACTTTTTATATTTGATTGCATAGTTTTAAATCTTTTTGGAGTCAACTAGATTTTGTTTTGCAATAATTCACTGAAATTTATTCTCATTAAATAATGTTGAAAAAAATTAGTAGTTGGTTAGATGAACATGTAGGACCAGCTTGATTTGTTTGATCCAGTTTGGAGATTAATTCAAGTATTATATCTCAATCTATTTTTTTAATCACAGCTAGCAGTGGAGTATGAGAAAAATGCAATTATTGTCAAAGTTGATACCAATGATGAGCATGAATTTGCGCACGATATGCAGGTAATTTGCAAGTGATTTATTTCTTAAGTTCTGATTTTACTCCTTTTAACTGTTTGTTTATATATTATAAGTGGATACTCCTGGAAAAAAAATCCTGGATCCATCACTACTAAATGGCATCAATCAATCGCCTAATCAAAGTAGCTGCCTTTCATTTTAGATCAAATTGATTAGAAATCACTCTGTTGTACCAGGTTAGAGGGTTGCCTACTTTATTCTTCATCAGCCTTGATCCTAACAAAGAGGCAATCCGCACTGAAGGCCTCATTCCAATACAAATGATGCGGGATATCCTAGATAGTCAGATATTAGAAGGACAAGACTGATTATTTGCTGCTAAAAGGAGTTAAGTTACTGAGTTTTGCTTCAAAGTGTTAATACATATTTTCTTGGTGCCGATTTGATGCAAAATGTAGTTCAAGAAGTTGTATAATTTTGTACCCAATTTTGAATGTATTTAAACAATTTTTTTGGTGTATAGACGGCATGGCAAGGACCCTTTCTTTTTCAAAGGATTCTAAGCTAGTATAAAAGGAAATGCATTGAAAAATTCGTGTGACAACTGTCAATGAAACTAACAAAAAATTTCAAATTTTTTGTCAAAATTTTTATTGAACCGATATGAAAAATACTCGCTAAATTGATGAAAACTAAAGTTGCTATCTGTTAGGTTCTATAAACCAAATCCACAAAGTCCACAAGGGGAAGATGATTCAACTGTCACTTGCCTCGTATGTTATATTTGGATGACATTTGGTAGGTTAGAGGTGAAGCCTTACCCCCACTCTTCTGTCCCTCTCAAGGCACTTGTCTACCCTCGATCGTCATCGGCATCAAATGATTCTCAGTGCTTGCACATGTTTCAACTATCATTGGCACCAAATAACTCAGTCATGCTTCGACTATCATCAGTCTTGACACTTGTCTCAACCACTATCGGTATTTGATGGCTTTTGGTGCAAGCAGTTGCTTTGAACACCATCACTATATGTTGGGCTGCGTAACATGCGTAGGTATCCTAGACCCGAACCATGCATCATGCACACCATGACCAGGCAATAAGTGGGTTTAAGCTTTTTTTATATTTCTGTCGTGGTAATATCATTTTTATGATTTATAAATTCATATGATGTTCCCTTATTTACGTAAAAAAAAAAAGTTAACCAGCTCAATTTTTCCATAAGTGTATCAGGACAATCCAATCTAGAAATTGAGTTCTAAGCATGTGGATTTAACCTAAAATTCTTTGAAAAGTCTCTTAGGAAATAAGAAGGAATTGATTGAAACAAAAAAAGTTACAAAAATTGACGGTCAAAGTACCAATGTCGAAAAAGATAATGGGCCTCTCAATGGATTTTCCATTAAGTTTCTTAGAAATTAAGAGTTATAATTTTTTTCATTTAAAAAAATATAATTTTTTTCTGTTTTAATTCATTTAAATTATAAAAAAAAACTTTGGATAGGATTCAATTGAAAATTATAATTTATAATAGAGTTTATTTTTGATACACTATTAATATATAAATTTTGTACATTGTTAGTGAATCATATGATATTATATTATTAATGAATAAATATCAATCTTTACAATAAATATAAAAAATTAATATTTTTTTAAAAAACTTATTAATTAATGAAATAATATTATCTATTTACTTCATTAATATCTATTTACTTCATTAATAAAGTGACATCATTCAATTTAATAAGGATATATAAGATTTATATATTGATAATATATTAAATATAAATCGTTTGGGCTACGTTTAGTACATAGAATTAGTTGAAGGATAAGATGTTAATCATCCTATCACATGTTATTATGCATTTAAATAAAATGACTGGATTATTGAAAGGATTAAACATCATATGCCAATAGAATAACTCTATCTTTTGAAAAAGTAGAAGATTATTTTTAATCCATGAGATTAAATTTATATGTTTTATTATACCCTTAAAAATTATATCAATAATTTAAATTATATCAACTTTGAAGAAAAATAATTTTGATCAATAGTAAATTATCCTATTTTAATTTTTATACACATCAAACATAAAATAAGATGATACTATTTAATCTAATCATATTTATAATATTATTTTATCTTATCTTATCATAATTTGATATACTAAACATGATATTATAATATTATATTTACAATCCAATAAGAGTTAATGCACTTTTAACTATTTATTTGAATAATATAAATATTTTACGACAAAATTAGAAAAAAAATTGAATCTTTGATCTCAATTCTTTACAATTTATCAAATCGAAACATCATTATCAATGGTAACAGTTTAACTATACCTTAGAACTAACCAATTGGAAGTAAAATCCAATTGAAAATCTTAGTCCATTTAATTGATCGATACAAAGAATTTAACTAGGATGTTGGAAATATATATATAGGGTCCCATTTCACTTGCAATCTTTTTGTGATATGGTCATAATCCAAAGAGGTCGAATTGCCTTTCAAAATCACTGTAGTTGCTCAACTTTTTCAAATTGAAATGCTACTCTAATTTAAAGCATGAGGGCATCATGTTTTGAAAATTAAAGTGTAACCATTTTGAACTTGAATTAAAAGTCTTGCAATCGAGTTTGAGATATAATCAAGATTATTCATTCACTTGTATTAAGAATTTGGATTCCGATAAAATTATAGTTTGATTCTCAATATTTGTAATTTTTCATCTTCTATCTCTTTAGGCTTCATCCTCTCTTTTACAAAAAATATACATATTGTGAAATCTACAACCCCTCCGAGGAGTTTTAATTTCTCCGATGTTTCTCATTTTTCTTTTATATTTGTTAAAAATTTTGTTAAGGAGTGTTCTAAGAATATATTTTTTTAAAATTACTTTATTAATTAATATATTTTTCTATGCATGAAAATTCATAATATTAAATGCTAATCACTTCATTTAACATTACTATAATTAAAATTTTAACTAATTAAAAAAAAAGCTCTTAAAACTCTCATTATAATTTTTTTTTTATAAATAACCAACATTAAGAAGAAATAAAAAAAAAATACACAAGTACTAATAAAGGGAGAAAGCAAAGAGAAAAATGGAAAACATTCACAATTAAAATGTTTTCTATGTTCCAATTTTTTTTCTCAAAATTTAATGCATACTATATATGTAAGAAATAACTAATAATAAAGTAATGTAAATGTTATACAAATATACAGTCATAAAAAATCAACAACAATATCTAGACTCAGCAGAGCCGCCCATCCAATTGCCGATCATCTTCCCATTTAACATTTGTTCTTATACAGTATAATATTTATGTAAAATTTCCAAGTTTTTATAAAGTTTGATTTGAAGTTAAATAGTTACCTAAAAATATTAAATTTATATAATTTATTAAATAAAATTATTTGATAGTAGATAAAAATTTATTAAGTTTATATATATTTCGAATTATGATTAAATTAAAAAGCAAAGGTAATTTATAATTTAATATATTTAAATTTAAATTTTACATAAAATTTTTAATATTTTATAAATTTTGATTTGAACAAATATACAAATTGAAAACATATATATAATTTAGATCTCTTGTATTTATGCATAGTAAATATCCAATTTAATTATATATATATATAAACATATGAACCAAATTTTTTTTAGAATAAATCAAATCTAAATGTATATATAATATAATGCAAATAAAACCAAATAAAAGGTTCGAACAAACAAACAAATAGAGGGAAAAAAAAAGAAATATAATATGAAAAAAGTAATAAACTATACCTATTACCTAGTTGAAAATAATCCAAATGTGCGTTTTCCTTTCATTATTGAAATATAAAAAAAATCAATATTATAAAAAAAAAATCTAACACCATCACAAACATATTTTCAAAACTAAAAGATAAAAATAAAAGAAATAAAAGAATAATAAAAGTATAAAATGAATTTACTTATACATGAATATGATGTATTTATTATTCTTTCTAACTTTTATCCATTTCTATTAAAACTCATAAATCATAATCGTTAAATAAAAAAATCGTATTCTTCAATTTATAATTCTAATAATAACACATAAAATAACATTAGTTAGAGAGTAATGCTCTCATTTTATAGATTTTTTTATTTTTATTTTGAGATTTTGATTTCAACAAATAAAAATTTATTAAGTTTTTACATACACATATATACATACATATATACATGTATGTATATGGGCAAAGTTATGATTAATTTTGACAAGAAAAGATAAATTATGATTTAATATATTTAAATTCAAAATTCATGTAAAATTTATAATTTATGATAGAGTTTGATTTGAATTTAAATAGTTGCCCAAAAAAATTAAATTATGTAATTTATTAAATAAAATTATTTGACAACAAATAAAAATTTATTAAGCCAATATATATTTGGAATAATGATTAAATTAAAAAAGAAAGGTAATTTATAATTTAATATATTTGAATTTAAAATTTATATAAAATTTTCATTATTTTATAGATTTGGATTTGAATTTACATAGTTATCTAAACATATTAAATTTAAATAATTTATTAAATAGAGTTAATTGATAAATAATATAATATAAATATTATCCTACGTGTTAAAAAGAGATTATCCATGTAGCGTCTATGTTAGTATATTTTATAATGTAATTTTGTATCTTGTAATATAATATATATATATATATATATTATATTACAAGATACAAAATTTATATATATATATAGCCACTAAAATAAGACTTCCCTAGTGCAACACTATATACTTAATTATAGATATATTAAGGAAAAAATTTGTATGAAAATTTGAAACAACCATTTCTATTCTCAAATAAATAACCATATAAATGGATAAGCAACCAATATAATTCAAACAAATGTTTTATTGGATTAAACCCTTCTTTCACTAGGATTTTATTTGGGAGGGTTATAGGAACATATTTTTTGTTCTAGCTTTCCTTCTGTTGATGCAAAGATTTTTTTTCAATTGCACCTGTTACCAAATATTGTTAGCTTAAAACTTGGTAACTTGTTGTCGCTATTGTCTTTATAGAAAAGGTATTTTAATAAGGAAATATTAGTCCTTACTTGTAAGCCAAGGTCTAATTTTTTGCTATCAAAGTGATCATGTATAGTTAATATGGTAAAGAATCCTGCGAGGTGATCATGTGAAATTTTAGGTTAAAATATGACCAAATTAAAATGTGGGTAATTTAGTATAATTATAATAGTATTTTCTGCTTGTACTTGAAATTTCATTAAAAATTAAATTATACAAGACATGATTCTTAATGTGCATGCTTCAATTCTATAATAGATTATTATGAGAATTTATTATGATATATATATAAAGATTTAAATTCATATTTTATAAAACATTTTTTGTGAAACAAAATCATAAATTTTTTGGTGGTTTTCACTTAACATTCAATTAACAAAGCTAATATGTTTGTGACTTTGAAAAATTATACCAAAGACACTAGCGATAAAGTTTGAAATTGAGTTTGAATGTAGTAAGAATTGGAATGAATACAAGTGAAACAGATAATTTATTAAAGTTTTTTTACTTGATTATAAAATTGAGGCGTTAACTACGAGATAATGGATAGTTCCTTTTAAAAATTTGATTTTGCCTCTTACATAATGGAAAGTTCATCGTTCACAGCTAGGCAACGCTACTAACCAAAATAATGGGGGTTGGCAACACAGCAGGAAGTGGAAAGACAAGTAATTAATCATTTAGATATCAAAGGAATGAAAAGAAATGATAATCAGCTCATCAAAAGCAGGACACCAAATTTTACGTGGAAAACCCTTTGATAAGGGGAATAAACCACGGGACCAAATCCACTCAATCTTTCACTACTCAAAATAATGGGATTATAATATGAGTTTTCTCTAGTTTAACCACAAGATGTTACAAGAAGATATCATCAAAACAGGTAAATTTCTTGGATAACAAGAGCAATCTCATCAAAAGTGGACTGTTTGTGGAGACACCACAACATATCTGATTGTGTTCATTGAAGATGTTCTCTTTCTCATCCTTTCTTTTAATTTGTGCATCCACTTACAAACACCAAATTTTCCTTTTGGTGAGATACAATTTCTCAAGCTATATAGCTGTGTAGCCATCATCAAGTATTCAGAACTGGACTTTCTTGAATCAACATCACCCATGTTTTCCAAGGTGCTCTCTAGTCTCTAATATCACTCGTTTTGGAAGAAAGGATTAAGAGATCCAACAATGCCAATCATGCAATTTAGAATTATGATTGAACCCAAAAACTTATTCTTTTTCTTCCGTGTAAGATTCGAGTACACTCCTATGAATCTTCACCATGAAACCAGTTGGGAAGTATCCTTTTTAGAAGAGGAAATGCAGCCTAGATAACTTCCCACCACTGAATCTTGAGAGCATTATAACGAGTGGGTTTCACTCATCCTGTCATAATAGGTCAAAAGCATTCTGTTAACTGTGTGGGAGTAACTATCGAAAACTGAACATAGTAAATTCTCTAAAAATCTTTTATTGCTTACACGGCATAAGGAGTTAGGCAACAACAGAGACAAAAGACTGCCATACTGCTCTTGGTCCATATCCAATCAATGATGGCAGAAACAAATACCTCCTGAAGAGCCAAAATAGTTGGTGATACGAAATGAGCACTGATTATCCATATAAATAACAGAAACAAACCGGAAAACTCTAAATGTTCTCACCTGCAATAGTTTGAAGGACATGTATAGTCTAGTGAAAGCAATGACCATTTTACAAAGAAGAAAAGGGATGGATTTCAAGCCTGCTCATGCTCTAATGCCAAGAAGCTTTTGTCTTCATGTCCGCTAGGATCGATGCTTGGTGTAATATTCTTGTATTAAGCTTCACTGCATCTGGTTGCTTGCAAAGCAAAAGTAAAATTGGAGATTGGTGAGAAAAGAACTGATGTAAACAAATAAATTAGTATTGTAAAAAAATCTATTCAAATCCGTAATCTGAAAATTAGATGTAGAAGTTAATTATAAAAAATAAGCAGCACTGGCAACCAAAGAGAATGATTAACAATGAAATACAACTAGCTTTGTAAAAACAAACTATGTTTATTTCTTTCTTTTCACTTTCACCTCATTTAGTATGCGGTTGACTTTAAAATCAGGCAAGTACCATAGTAGTAAGAGTCCAAAGGTCCAGCAATCTTTAAATTTCCTTAAATTTCCTTAAAAGAAAATAATTAAAACTGAAATACCTGACTTATTACACACAGTAGCATGCCATCAATCGCCAGCTCCATAACAGAGAAATTCTGCAATTGCCTGTTTTAGTTCAATGAATACATGATTATTATTATGGTGATCTTTATTTTAATTAAAATTTCTACGAAGCAAGATGTCAATATCTAGATACCTGGCTTCCAATTGAAAATTCATGCTTCTTTTTGTAGTTAACAAATCAATTGATCCCAGGGGACAGTCATCAATATTTAGCAACAAATTGAAGAAACCTTAACTTTCAAAAACAGATGAACAAAAGTTGGGCAGCATTATACCCCTATCTCGTGTAGAAAAGATTACATCCAAACATGCAACTTCACTATTTGAAAGTCATCAATGGAAGGTGTTTGAGCAGAGTCATTGCTCAAAGGGCTCATAGAGGGTGCAGAATTCCACTTCTTTGAGAAAGGTTGAATCTTAGAACTGATTAATTATAATAATAGAGAAGATGTTTTAGGAGGCATACCTACAATGAACAAGAGAATGGAATGAGGAAACGTAAAGTGCCTAGGCTCTCTTGATTCAGTTCCTCTTCTATCACATTTGCATCATCTGACCAGCAATTAATAAACATTCAACCATATTTATCTACAAAATGAAGAGGCTAGTGGTTTTGAAAAGAGATGCAAAAGATTAATGTTTGAGAATTCACCATTTTTTCAACAGACAGATTCTGAAAGCCTTTGGACAGAAATCCCTCTTCTTGCATCAATGCTGTATATATCCCCCTCTTGTAGAAACAAGACAAGGCCACATACAAACATCCATCAACTCAAAATGGGAAATTATCTTCTAAAATTGGACATCCGGACAAAAGCTAGAAATTTACAGCTCATTTAGTACCACTCAAAATTGGATGAAAGAAAACCAAATAAATGATTACTTCAAAAAAAATAGAAAACAATATGAAACCAAAGAAATAAAATATTAAGTTGATATAAAAATCAGTACTTAAATAAGTAAAAATAGTAATTAATTGAGTAAATATTAAAGTCAATACTTAATAACGAAATATTTTCTTAAAATCAGAACTTAAAATAGTAATTAATTCTAGATTAAAATACTTGAGTCATACATGATCTAATTCTTCTGCTTAATAAGGAAATGGCATTATCATCTCGATTTATTAGTAAAAAAGTAAAACTAAAAATATTTAAAAATTAAATGCAAGTGAATTGGATGCTCGTTTAAATCATGGTTGTTTTACTTGTGAGGATATATTTGTACATTTAAAAAAAATATCAGTTGAAGAGGTACTATTAGTTTCAAATTAAAATACCTCTGTGTCGTACGTTGCTCTTGATCATTCTCGTAGATTATTTCTTAACGAAGGTAAACACATGGTATGTGAGCGATGTTGGACCAATATTTTCGTTTATCCCTTTCGCACCTTTTCCTCAACAATGGACAACCAATAATTCTTAGATGCAAAAGTGAGGGATACACTTCCCTTTTGGGAAGGGACTTGAGCTTCGGGCAATTGTTTATCCACAAAAATTGAAGAGAGGAAAGATGCTGAAAGCCTGTGGAGGATAGCTTCCTTAGATTTCTGAAGTCTGAGATGGAAATAAGGTTGAGAGAAGAGGGCAGCTTGATCTCCTCTTGTGGAAATGACATCTCATCTGTACAATTACTGCCATCGATGTAGAGTTTTGTAAGAGAGGTGAGTCTATGCAATCCCAACTCCATTACTGCCTTAATAATATTGGGTCCAGAGATGTGAAGCATTGTTAGGTTGGCAGGCAAAACCCCTCCTGGAAATGTCACCGCATCACAATTACCATCATGAATTTGGAGATGTTTAAGAGAGGTGACTCTATGCAATCCCCACTCCATTACTGCCTTACTAATATTGGGTCCAAAGATGTGAAGCATTGTTAGGTTTGTAGGTAAACCCCCTTCTGGGATGGATGTCACCCTTGGACAACTCAATATGGTCAAGTCTTGAAGAGAGTTAAGGTTGGGCAGAGCTTCAAGTTTTTCACACCCAGCAATATACAGAGATTTAAGCTTGTCCATTCCTTGGGGTAAGTACTGAATATTTTTACAATACCTGATTTCAATAGATTCAAGACATGTATTATCCCCAATTTCCTGTGCTACAAATTCTAGCTCTGGACAGTTCCAGATCACCAACCTTTTAAGCCCAAGGGGTAACTTACCGCTTGATGATAATGATTTGAGAACTTCACAATAACTAATTTGAAGAAATTCAAGGAGAGAATTGCAGCTGAAATTGATATTCTCCCCATCTTCCAATAAGCACTGCAAATTCTCACATTCCCTAATCACCAAACTTTTAAGAGTTGAGGGAAAGTTATCCGCCAAAAGTGAAACCAATTTTGGGCACTTTGCAATTTCTAGCTCTCTAAGACATGTGATGGTTTTTGATAACTTTTGGAACTCTTCACAATATTTTATTCCCAAATGTTCAACGTTGCAGGGTATGTCAAATTGCAAAATCTTTGCTTTTTCCTCCGTTGCACCTATAGAAACGACCTGCGGACAATTTTCAAGCTCGAAATTACGAAGAGATTTCAAAGGCACTAACCAACCCCACTCTGTTTGCCACAAAGAAACCAATTCCTCACAACCTTTAACATTGAGATCTTCTACTTTCATCTTGACATCAACACCCTTCCCCTTGTTAAACATGCAAACTTTGAAATGTTGGAAAAGGTGATTTTTTTTACCGACCAAAGATCCATACAACTCCCAAGCACTACTTTTTCACACCCATCGATTTTTACTTCACATAGCTTTGGAAGATTTGAAATTGAAACTACCAATTTTTGGCAATTACCAATCTCGAGTTTTTCCAAAGAAGGAAGGTACTCCCGCAATGTCCCTATCAATTTGGGACAACCCACAATAAGGAGATCTCGGAGGCAACGGAATTTTCTTCCTTGTTCATCAACTTCACATGCCTTCCACTTTTTCCATTCTGGCATATCTCGAAAATGCAATTTCTCTAATGATAGAAACGCATTTGTCCAATTCTCTCCATAGAACTCATTGCCAATACTAGTTACGCTCTTCATTCCCCCGATGTAAAGATCCTTTAAAAGTGGTAGTTTTCCAACTGCAGGTAATAATGTGCAATTTGGACAATTTACAAACTTTAATGATTGCAAATTTTTAAATGAAGGATCTTCTATCCAAATTGGGAATGCTATTCCAGCATAATACCGATGGCAAGCGCTTTAAGCACTTCATCTGGTCGAAGCAAGTTCAACACCTCTGTCTCGACTTCTTTCTTTCTTAAATTTTCACTGAAGTCTTTACACCACTCCAGCTCTAAATCATCGACGTCAGGCTTACTTGATAGCTTAGCTTCCCCTGCAAACTGAGCTTCATTCACATTCTGCAACTCTGAAATAGAAAGCCGACCTTTGAGATTTGATAAATTCTGCAACTCTCTTATATTCAATGCATTGCCTTCGCCCACAATAAAATTAGACAATGCACAGAGATTTGTTAATTTACCAATTCCACTTGGCATTTCCTTAATTGAATCTGCACCGGTAATATCTAGATGGCAAAGGTTGACTAAGATTCCTATTTTTGTGGGTAACTTCTCAATCCACCGACAATGCCTTAATAAAAGAGTCTCTAAATTATAAAGGGCGCATATTGAATCAGGGAGACCTTTCATGTAATTATAAGACAAATCTAGATAGCACAAATGTCTCAAATTTCCAATGGAATCTGGTATTTCAGTGATGCGGTACCTTTTCAAAGAGAGCACCCTCAAGCATTTCAATCTCGGCAGTAAATCATTAAGAACGTTATTGCTTAAGAAGCACTCATACGTCCCCAGCATCTTAAAGGGTAAGAACGTCCGTAGTGACTTGGCTTCTAAAAGGGACTCAAACTTTTTGATGTTGTCATAGTGGCCTATCATATAAGAGGAGTGGCAAGCGTGACTTGGGTGCTTCATTTCCTCATTTCTTTCCATTTTAAAATAATTTTCTCCTCCAACGAACTAAGCTAGATCATTAATCAGGTCATGCATTACAAATAGAGATTCATCCATGCTTGATACTTGAAAGAATGATCTTGATACCAGTTCTTCAAAACACTGGTTGCCCAAATCTTCAATTTGCCCTTTAGTTTCTGGTCCATTGAGAAAACCTTCAGCCATCCATAATCGAACTATTTCTTCCTCACCAAATTCATAATCTTTAGGGACCAGAGAGCAATAAGCAAAAAATTGCTTTAATTGTGAAGGAAGATAATAGTAACTCAACCATAGAGCAGGAATTATGTCACTTCCATGTTAAGGCAGATTCCAAATATCACTCTCTAATATAACTTTCCATGCATCACGATTAACCTTTGTGCGCAATAGTCCTCCAATGGTTTTTGTTGCCAAAGGCAAACCGTCACACTTCTTCAAGATCTCCAAGCCAATATCTTTCAAGTCTGGATGCCCTGTAAAATCCTCTCCTTCTAATGCGTCATGAGCAAGCATTCTGAGAGAATCTTCTTCTGATAAGCATTGCAATGAATAGTCTGCGGCAGTTGTCATAATTGATGAAACTTTGGAACTACGTGTTGTGACAATTATTTTGCTTCCTGGTTCCCCTGCATCAAAAGGAGATCGAAGCGTTAACCAATCGTTGTAGTTGTCGTTCCAAACGTCATCCAAAACAAGAAAGAGTTTCTTTTTCGATAGCATCTCCTTTAATTTGACTTGAAGCAAATTCAAATCATTCATATCACATGCTTCGGAGGTGATTGACAGGAGAATTGTCTTTGTTATCCTGATGATATCAAATTCATCAGAAACACAAACCCATGCTCTAAGATCAAAATAATCTTTTATGCTGTCATCATTGTAAACAAGTTGAGCAAGGGTTGTTTTCCCAATCCCTCCCATGCCAACGATGGGAGTCACAGAATAAACTCCAGCATCACTGCCATCGTTCCTCAACAGCAAATCAAGTATTGCCCTCTTGTCTTTGTCTCTGCCGAGTACATTAGCTTCGTTCACCAAAGAAGTACTTGGCAGCCTTCTTGGGATTGTCATGGGCCTTCCAACATGATAAGTGATTTCCCTTAGCTCCAAGTTACTCTTTCTAGTGGCTAAACCTTCCAATCTTCCAGTAATCTCTTTAATCTTGGACATCATCTTATGATTAAACTTGATTGAACTTAGATGTAAACCAGTGAAGTAAGCAGGGTTAAATTTTTTGGGCTTACTTGTAGTGGCTTGATGTGTTTCATCAACTTACGCCCGAAAGCTTGAGTCGCAAACTCGTCCAAGATATCATCCACGTCGTAAGCCAAGTCTTGGAGGTCAGCCAACCAAATCTTCGCAGCCTGGCTCTGCAGTTGCTTCCCCTCTGCATCAGCAAGCGCCGCATGGATGTTCCTCAGCATAGTTTCCCAGTTCATAATCTCCTTTCGAACCCGCTCCTCACTTACAAACTGGAACTCGGAAGAGGCAAACTTGCGAAACAACGCCTCAAAGAACGCAGATAAAGCGGCCTCTCCAATGAAAGACATGATGAAATAAATAAATTAGAGGAAGGAATTATAAGAAGAATGGAAGTAGATAGAAAATCAAAGAGTAGGAATTTGAAGTAGAGGAAAAGAATTGCAGTCTGTTGTGCAGAAGCTAACCAGTTTTTAAGTAGTGTTCGTGAAAGTCTTTGTTTTTTGGGTCAAATAACAATTGAGGGCAGTTGATAACTATTTTGTGTATGTTCATATTGGATTCTCATTCATAGGGTGTATTATTTTGGCTTGGAACTTTTTTGGAAAAAGTGGTTTGACAAGACAAATCACAAATGAATACAACAGAGTTAGTTCCACACGGTTTCATGGGTGTCCTATCACTGCTCGAGATTATAATGTTAAAATGTATTTTTTTATAAAATTAAAATTTCATGATTTTAATGTTGAAAGTTAAAAAATCATAAATAATAATTTTAAAAATATAAAAATAAGAATTTTAAAATGTTAAGAAAATATAATTTTGAATCATTCCAAAAAAAAATAGACAAAGAAAATGGTGAGAACATATAAAATTTTTTATTTCATTAAATTATTAAGTTTTGTAAGGGATTAGATATATTAGGAATGTTATCATCTTTGTATTAAAAAAAAAAATTCGTTTCATGTAAAATTGGTTTACGCTATTAGTAAAAAACAAAAAATTGATTGGGGTCAATTTTGAAAATTGGGTTGGATTAACGGGCGAGCAACATTTTTTGACATTGAGTTTGGTTAATTATTGTTATTGGGGTAAAAAAACAAGAAAAAAAGTTGAAACGCTAGAAGGAGGGCTTGAACCTCCGACCTTGTGGTTAACAGCCACACGCTCTAACCAACTGAGCTATTCCAGCGATTTGTTTAGGAACCACAAATTAATTTATTTAAAGAGTGTTTTTCTAGTGGAAGAGCTAAAAGGTCCGTAATTGAAAAGGCGTTTGCCTCGAAATCTTGAATTTGATAAATCTGTGTACGTGTGTGTATTTTTAAAAAAAACAAAATTTTAGAAAGAAGAAGATATTGGGTGTACGATTATATATTATTTGATCAATTTCTTTTCGATGAAATTATAAGTATAAATTATAATTATTATTAAGTTTTATATTTATATATAAAAAGTTATTGGTTAATCAAATAAGTAAATTAATCAATAAATTAAAATATAATTAAACAAATTCAATACAAATTAAATCAAACTTACATATAATAAATTTTGAACTTAAGATCTTTTTTTGAACACTAAAATAAGATTTCATTAGTTTAACATTATATGCTTACCTTTAGATGTATTAAAGAAAAATTTTCTATGAAAATTTAAAATAACAACTTTTATTCTCAAATAAATAACCATATAAATAAATAAACAACTAATAATAATTGTAACAAATGTTTTATGGGATTAAACCTTCTTTCACTAGGGTTTTAATTGGGAGGATTATAGGAGCAAAGACTAGCCCTTTTTGCTCCAGCTTTCCTTTCGTTGACGCAAAGATTTTTTTAATTGCGTATTGTCAGCTTAAAACTTGGTAATTTGTTGCTACGATTTTGTCTTTTGAAAAATGGTATTTAGATAAGGAAATATTAGCCCTTGCTTGTAAGCCAAGGTCTAATATTTTGCAATCAAAGTGATCAAGTACAGTTAATGTGGTAAAAAAATCACGGAAGGTGATCATCTAAACTTTTTGTATAAAGTCTGACCAAATTAATATGTGGGTTTAGTCTAATTATAATTATAGTTTTTGTTTGTGTTTGTAATTTCATTAAAAATTAGATATGCATGGTATGATTTTTAATGTGTAACATTTTAATTTTTCGTTATAATATATAAGCAAAAATTTAAAATCACACTTATAAAAGTTTTTTATAAAACAAAATCACGGTCTTCATTTAACATTCAATTAGCAATATATTTGCGATTTTGAAAAACTATACCAAAGACACTAATGATAAAGTTTGAAATTGAGTTTGAACGTTGCTCGAATTGGAAAGAATACAAGTGGAACAGACTACAGAAAATTTATTAAAGTTTTCCTATTTGAATATCAAATTGAGGAGTTAACTGGGAGAGAAACTGTCACTTGAAAATTTTTCTTCAGGCTCACTTGTCCACTTTTCTTCTTCGCTTCTCATTTTGCATCTAATTTCTTCTAAAATCACTTCTCTTTTTTTTCTTTTTTTAATTTCAACTAGAATGTATACCCCGTTTTGTGTGGGATTTTTTTTTTTTGCAAATTTTAAAAATTTTTTGTTTGAATTAAAAATAAAAAAATGAATAATTTATTCAAAAGTATTATAAATAATAATAGTAATAACGAAGTAAGGGTGTGTTTGATAAAATATATATGTGAAAAATGAAATAATCCCAAAAAAAAAGAAAAATTAATGAAAATAGACAGCATCAATTAGCTTTAAAAAGCAATCTTTTCAAGCAAAAAAACTTGAAAAAAAAAAATAGCTTTAGAGACAAAGAAGTAGTTTAAAGTTCTTTATTAGTAACCAAATATAACCCATCGAATCTTTCTTGAATATTCATAATTTGGAGACTGCTTGTCTATTAATAACAAAATTTTAGAAAATAAAATTAAAATCTAAATTCAGTTGTTATGTCAGTGAAATTCTTGTTATTATTATAATTGACTGCGAATCATTAATACTTATTGACTCTCTAGTCTGCACTAATACTATGATTCAGTTCATGAAATAACTTCACAAAGTTCTAGTCCAAAATCAAGATATTTGTAGTTAATATAAAGTAGTTACTTAATAATAATCTAACATTGTTAATTTTTAATGTCAGAAGAATTGCAAACAAAATTTAAAGATTAAAGCAAAAAATTGAATTATGACTGACAAACCACAATCGAAAGATTTGCAGTTTTTAATCAAGTGAAATTCTTTGGCTTTAAGATAGAGTTATCATAACCAAGTATGCACATAATGAAAGATATAATCAAGAATACCTACACAGTAAAAAAATACCTTGAAATGTAAAAATAGAGCCGCACAACACCAGGATGATCCAGTTGATCGAGGACAATACCTTCCAACTTTACATAAGCTGTTTAATTTTCCTTGGTGATGAACTTTTCGTCCATGACCTTCAAAGCATACACCATTCTTGTATCCTTCTTCTTTGCCCTCACAACCTGATGACAGCATTAATATGAAATTCAGAACAATACCAATGTGAACAAGAACCTCACAAGAGAAATAGTGACTGAAGATGAAGTGAATGCATACTAAGTAAATAATTCAATAAATATTAACATAAAAATTTAAAAAAGATTACTACAACCAAAAAATAATGATAACAATAAATAAGCTTCCATGTCTTTATATTAATCAATCGTCAAACAAATTTAAATTCAAGACCGTGAGAAAAAGACTCATCCATATTAAAGTGGAAATCAATGGGTAAACGACTCGGCTATTGTAAATAGGTGTCATACGCATACCCACAACTTTCTCTCAATAGAGGAAGCAAAGATACCATAACACCTCCAATATTGGCAAAACGAAACGGGAATCGGCAATGCTCAAGAGCCTTGACATCATCTTGGATCACTGACTGTAACCAAAAATGACAACGAAATGGATGTCTATCATTTTTAAAATATCCCTTCTTTTCAATTTGACCTGTACCAAAGTATATATATTTATCTGCCATTTTCAAGCAATGTAATCAAGGACATGTTATTTTATTAAAAGCTTCAAAACTATTCATGCAAATTTCTTCAAATAATTAATTATACATCCAAATAGGTCAATTATTGTAATTTTTTATTATTAAGTTTTAGAACTATTCATATTGATACAAAATTTCTAATATAAAAACTTCTGTTCTGACTTTAATTTATTCAAATAATTATTAAATTAATCAATACCCTCAATTAAGGTTAATTGTTTTAAATTTTAATATTGTAAGCAATAATATATCTGTTTGGATAAGAATAATTTATTTTTATATGTTATTATTAAAATGCTGGCAGTAGTCAAAATTGATTCTATAGAAAAACTTGCACAAATAGGAAAGAATTCAGAGGTGGGGGCGATTGTGCAGCTGCCTCCACTTAAATCCGCTCAAACCGAAAATTGGTGATGTTTTCTAATTTTTAGGGCTTTTTAAACCCAAATTAAAGTGAACTCTTGAAACATCCCACTATATTAGCAATGTGGACTTTTTTTTTCAATCCCATGTTGAAGTTTGGACTTTGGAACTTGGATTTTAGATTTCTTTAATGTTTGAACTTTGAATTTTAGTTATATTTTTAGCCTTGTAGTTGTGATGGATTTGTTTGTTACTTGTATTATTTGATTATGTGTTGTTTAATTTTTCTGAAAATTTTTTCTTGATTTTTCTTATTTTTATCAATTTTCTAAATTTTTCTTTCTATTTTTTAAATTTTCTATAAATTTTAATTTTGAAAGAATGTTAAATAATTTATTGAATCGATTAAGTTGATTGAATTGGTGATCAAAATTCTCATCAATTTGACAATCCATCTGCATTTTTATTCATTGATCAAAACTCCAAAATATAATAGTATATTTAAAAAATTGATAGTCCCTTCATCTTAAAATATTTTCATATATTGACTTTCATGAAATTTAAAAAAAATTTTGATTTTAATATTTTTAATGTTAAATGTTATTTTTTATAAAATTAAAATTTCACGATTTTTTATGTAGAAAAATAAAAAAAATTATAAATAATAATTTTAAAATATAAAAAATAAGAATTTTAAATGTTAAAAAAATAAGACATAATTTTGAAACATTTCAAAAAAAAATGGACAAAGAAAATGAGAGAATATATAATTTTTTTATTTCATTAAATTATTAAATTTGTAAGGATTTGATATATTAGGAATGCTATTATCTTTGTATTAACAAAAAGTTTCATGTAAAATTGGGTTATGCTATTAGTAAAAAACAAAAATGGTTTGGGTCAATTTAGAAATTGGGTTGGATTAACGGGCGGAGCAACATTTTGAAATTGGGTTTGGTTAATTATTGTTATTGGGGTACAATCCAAGAAAAAAAGTTGAAACGCTAGAAGGAGGGCTTGAAGTAAAATCCAAGAAAAAAAATCGGAACGCTAGAAGGAGGGCTTGAACCTCCGACCTTGTGGTTAACAGCCACACGCTCTAACCAACTGAGCTATTCCAGCAAGTTGTCTAACAATCATAAATTGATTTAATTAAACAGTATTTTCTACGTGGAAGAGTGAAGACTCTGCAACTGTAATAAAAGTCCTATGCCTTGAAATTTTAAATTTGATAAATCTCATAGCTTCCGTTTGTGTGTGTGTGTTTTTTTTTCTCTAAGGTTTTAGGAAGAAGAAGATATTGGGTGTACGATTATATATTATTGGATCTTTTTTTTTTTTGATGAAATTATAAGTATAAATTACAATCATTATTAAGTATTATATTTATATATAAAAAATTATTGGTTAACCAAACAAGCAAATTAATCAACAAATTAAAATATAACTAAACAAATTTAATATAAAGTTCAATCAAATTTACATATAATAAGATTTGAACTTAAAACTTTATGATTTTAAGATCTTTTTTTAACACAAAGATAAGATTTCATTAGTTTAACATTAAATACTTAACTATAGATATATTAAAGAAAAATTTTCAAATGAAAATTTAAAATAACAACTTTTATTCTCGAATAAATAACCATATAAATGATTAAGCAACTAATAATATTTGTAACAAATGTTTTATGGGATTAAACCCTTCTTTCACTGGGATTTTAATTGGGAAGATATTATAGGAGCAAAGTCTAACTTTTTTTTTGTCTTCAGTTGCTTGTCTTAATGGTCAAATCAATCTTAAGAAGACATCAAAGCTAGTGTCGAACCTCAATCTTCCCCCCTCCCCTTTTATATAAAGCTCAACCTATCCTTGAATGACCAAAAAAAAAAGTCTAACCCTTTTTCTTCTAGCTTTGCTTTTGTTGATGCAAGCATTTTTTTTTAATGGCGTATTGTTAGCTTAAAACTTGTGGCGATTTTATCTTTTGAAAAAAGGTATTTTAATAAGGAAATATTACTCCTTACATGAAAGCCAAGGTCTGATATTTTGCAATCAAAGTGATCAAGTACAGTTAATGTGGTAAAAAATCATGCAAGATGATCGATCATCTAAACTTTTGGTATAAAGTCTGACCAAATTAAAATGTGGGTTTAGTCTAATTATAATTGTAGTTTTTGCTTGTATTTGTAATTTCATTAAAAATTAAATATGCAAGTTATGATCTTTAACGTGTAACACTTCAATTTTTCATCAAATTATTATGAGGAATCATTATAATATATATATATATATATAAATATTTAAAATCATACTTATAAAACATTTTTGATAAAACAAAATCATAATTTTTTCGATGAATCTTCACTTAACATTCAATTAGCAATATTTTGTGATTTTGAAAAACTATACCAAAGACACTAACGATAAAGTTTGAAACCGAATTTAAATGTTGCAAGAATTAGAAAGAATTACAAGTGAAACAGACTACAGAGAATTTATTAAAGTTTTCCTATTTAAATATCAAATTGCGGAGTTAACTGCGAGAGAAATTGTTACTTGAAAATTTTCTTCAGGACAACTTTTTCACTTCTCATTTTACATCTAATTTCTTTTGAAATCACTTCTTTTTTTTTTTTTTTATTTCTATTCGATTATTTCCTTTATTTTTTGTTTCTCTCTTATCAATCAAAAGACACAGATAAGTTTCAATATTCAAAAACCCAAGTAGATATTAGAAGTTGTAAGCCAAATCGTCTAAATTCCCAACTCCCACTGCATGGATCACATCTGAATGGCCGCATGATATTTGGCAAATGACATGCCATTCGCTTGACAGCATATAGCGTCGAATGACGTAATAATATCACATGCCCTTTGACAAGTGCAGAGACAAATCTAGGAGGGGCAAGCATGGGTCATGATTTCCAAAAAAAAAAATTTATAACCTTAAAATTACTATTTTGGTATTGTTATTTTCTTTCTTGAAATTTCAATTTAATTTACTATTTCCTTAATACTTGGTCCTCTCAATATCATAGTATTCACTTTGTCTCTAAACATGTCACATAACATTATTATATCAATCATTAAAAATTGACAGAACATAAATAATTAAATTAAAAAATAATAATAATTAAGAGATTGTTTTTAAAATACTATCATAATTAAGTGATTAATAATGTATTTTATCTTAAATTTTATTTTAAAATCTTGAAATTAAAATCTTAAATAAAAAATCTCGTTTTTAACAGAGAAAAGCTGTATCGGAGCAAGTAAACCAAATTTTGTATGGCATACTCGAATAGCAATGAATCCACCCAAAGGTTTTTGCAAAAGAGGCAAAGCGTAAAAGGAAAACCGACGGAGAGCTAAAAAGGGATGTTGAAGGTCAAATTTCCCTGGTGACTAAAGGCTAAAAGCACTTTGGGTAGCGAACGGTAGAGAAAATGGTAGTAGAAATTTGGGTGATGGGATGGGATACCAGGAGAGAGTGGGTGACAGACCCATGAAGCTGACCCACCACCACCACTACACCACCCTTCCTCTCTCACTCTATAGGCCACTGGATTTCTTGATTGGCTACATATCAACGCTAACAGCCAAAACAACCCAACCACAGCAATAAAACCAACTTACGAATAAGTCATAATTCGGTTTATTATAAATATATATAAAATACAAAAATTAATGGATTATAATTTATATGAACATGTTAAATAAGAAATTTATTTTTTAATTTTTTATTACTCATTTTTTTTGTTAAAATTTTAAACTATATTATTATTATTATTATTTAGTTTCTAGAATTTTACTATTATGATTCCCTTTCAAATAATAATAATAATAATAATAATAATAATAATAATAATAAATTTTCAAAAATAAAATTTTAAAAAAATTTGAATAATGATTTTTTAAAATCTCTAAGTAAAAATATTTTTATAAAAAATATTATTAAAATAATGAAATATTTTAAAAAATATTCAATATAAAAGATTTCTCGTTCATTTATTTTCCTAAAATTATATTTACAATAAAATAATATTTTATAAAAAAAGGGAGAAATAATAAAAAGGAAGAATGACTCTTCTTAATAATGAAATCAATATAATGATACATAAATATTATAATTAACTATTTTTATCTTTCAAAAAAATAAAATAGTAATAATAATAATAATTAAAAAATAGAATAAAAATAAAAACAAAAAAAATAAAAATAAAAATTTTAGAGAACGAGATTCTAAGAAAGTTCAAACAAAAATGTTTAAAAAATTTTTAGATGAAAAAATTTATCTAAAAATACTGTCAAAGTATTATGATATCTAGAAAATTTTTTAATAAAAAGACTTTCTTTACTTTGTTCCCTTAAAAATTTTCAATAACAATGATTATGAAATAATTAAGTGATTAAGATAAAATTAAAATGAATAATGAAAAAATATAACATAAGAAAAATTAGTAATATGTCTTTTTTAAAATAATAATAATAAAAAAATGTATAATGAAAAAAATAAATAAAAAAAATTGTATATGCATATTACACTTATTATTTGCATTACATAATCTTAAAAGTAATACGGTTTTGATAGTGAAATTTTTAAAAGGTTCGAATAGTGATTTTCAGAAAATCTTTAGATGAAAAAACTTTTATTAAAAATATTGTCAAAATTTTGAAATATTTAGAATAATTTTCTATACGAAAAACTCTTATTCACTTTTCACTTCTAAAAACAAAACTTTTATGCAATGTAATAGCATTACAAGTTAATTCATGTACATCATATTAAAAGAGTAAACAAAATCTCTAAAGATGAGATTTTAAAAAAATTTAAGTAATGATTCTTTAATAATCTCTAAGTAAAAAAATTTATTTCAAATGACACTAATATACTAAAGCATTTAGAATAACTTTTAATAAAAATTTTTCGTTTTTTTAAATACTTGGAATAAGAAATCAATTTTTAAAAAATTTTAGTTTGATTAAATTATAGACATTATATTTTATTATATGCATGGTAAATATGAATATTAAAGATAAATATGAACTACCGATAATAAAATTTTTGAGAAGTTTGAGTAATAATTCATAAGAAATCTTTAAGTGATAAAAATTCCTTTAATATTAACAAAGTATTATAATATTTTAAAGAATTTTTCTATAGGTAAGGTTCTTATTTATTTTTTAAACAAACAACTAAAAATAAAAATATGTTTTACAAAAATTAACTCTAAATACCAAAATTAATATCTTTTTGTTAGAATTAAAGAATAACACATAATTAATTGGTATCATTTTTTAACGAACATTGTGAGGGTGATAATCATTCCTTCTGCGTAATTAACTCTTGAATTCAAACTATTTTCATAAATCCAAAAAGTTATATTTTTAATAAATTTTAATTAATTTTAAGATTTTATTAAAAATATATATTTTAATAGGTGATCAATCATATTTAATCAAAAAATATTAATGACAACTTTTTTTTATTAAATTTGTTTAACGGTCTTAAAACCATTATGACAATGATTATCATATTAGTGTGAAAACTTTGTTTTTTTATTTACTTTATATAAATCTATGAATATCTCTCTTTTTTTATGTAAAAAATGTTTCTCTAATTAAAATTATTAACCATTAAAAACAATTTCAAATAAAGTAATGATTCAAATTTCCTATCCAGACACTCAAACAAAATAAAAATTTCTTCATATAAAAAATTTATGTAGTTTTTCTACTTAAAATTAAATTCAAATCATTTTATCTACTAATATAAAAAAAAAAAAAAATTTCCCATCCAAACCCAAGCACAACGAAATCCTAGTTACCAACAAATGGATAGTATATCCAAGCACCCAAACACATCCGCTACAAATAGCCACAAATTTCTCTACTACACCCCCAAGAGCAAAACCTTAAACCTCTCTCCTCTTCTCAAAAATGGCTATCCTCCAAACCAACACACTTTCTCACCCAGTTCCTTCATTTCCACCCATCTTTTCTTCATCGAAAATCCATTTTCAAAACTCACTATTCTTTTTTACCACAAAGATCAGACCTTTCTCACTTTCAACACAACCAAGAAAGCTGCTTTGCAAACCCCCACTTGGCAAATATGTCAGAGAAGATTATCTTGTGGTAAATTTTTTTCTTTTTGCTTCCTAGGTTTGTTTTGTTTTTCCATTCTCCCTCTTGGGTTGCTGTCAAAATTGGAAAAATGAAGATAAAATGAAGTGTTTTTGTGAATTTTTAATCTTTTTAAATTATTCATTATTGGAAAGATTAAGGAAGTGAAATTGAAGATTGCTGAGTTGGAATTCTAGATACTTTTAGCTTTATTCTATTTTCTCCTGTGTTTTTGTCTCCCATTAGTTTTCTTCCAAGACAAACAGGAGAAAAATACATTTTTAAAATTAAAATTTGTCACTATTTTGGCTTTGTGGTTTATTTTGTTTACCCAATTGCTCTTATTGGGTTGCTGAAATTTTGAGAAAATAAAGGAGTTTGAAGAGTTTTAATGGGGTAGGGGAATAGAGGAGCTGTTTTGCTTGGAATTGAGGATGTAAATTATTAATGGGGGAGGGGATGCTTTTTATTTTGTTCATATGGCAATTTTTTTTTCTTGGACTTTTGAATTTGATAAGTTGATTTGTCATTTTGGATGGGCAGAAAAAGATGTCAGCTCAGGAAGTTCAGGAGCTAGTAAGGGGGGAGAGAAGTGTACCTATAATTATTGATTTCTATGCAACATGGTGTGGACCCTGTATTTTGATGGCTCAGGAACTTGAAATGGTAAGCTTTATTTAGTCAGTTTCCCTTATGATGTTGTATTTGATAGCTTTGGATTGTTATGAAAATGAGTTTTGTCCCTAGTTGGTTGAGGTGAGAATCTTTGGAGTTTCACTAACAGCCACATGGTCTGTTGGTAGAATGCAAGTAAAAAAAATGAATCTTTCGAGTTTCAATTTATTTTGCAGCATATAACCATGCAGAAAGCAAAAAAAAGAAAGCTTGAGTTTAAATTTTGCATTAAAATATCCCAAAATAACCTAACTGCCACGCTGCATTATTAAAAGAAAGATCATATTAGGATCTGGCTTTGAATGTAGGGTCAAAAAGAGTGAAATCCTACTTCATCAACCTAGTAGAAGATGAAACCATGATTTCAAGATTTCCGCCGAGATTGTATCAGCCAAGATCTGGTCTGACTGTAGGACTTGCAGAAATAGATAAAATTCGTAGTACAAATTGTGAGCAAGGAATATTTGAGATTGCATTGTAGTTTTCCTTTTGATAGATCTTAGGAGGGCTTAAGAGGACTAAAATAAGCCAGTGGCACTAGACTATTGCTAACCTAAAAAGGAAAATGATGGACAGTGTGAAGCAACTCCATAACCAAAGAGGTTTAGATATACAGGTGCACTTTATGCTATTGAAGTAGTTCCGTAAATTAAGATGAGTGCATTTGGAACTTCTGTTTCTCTTCCAGAGTTCGTGGAACATATGGGACACCCATTTCTCTCCTGGATGGTAGCTTCTATAGTAGAATTAAAGGAGAAGAGACCTTCTGACATTTTCTTTTGGTACAACAAACCTTCTGATATTTTGTACTACAGAATTTTTCGCTAAACAAATGATGTTATCATGATTTTTCGACTTACATTTTCTGAATTTATCATCTTTAACATAGTATCAACTTAATTTTTGGGGAAAGTAGGTCCTAGAAATGGCATTGAAAAATACTGCAGTTTTGCATTTAATGCACAAGTAAGAAAATTGCTGAAAATTCTCAATCTCATCACAGTGATGAAGATAGCTTCTATATAGTAAATTTTAAGATGCCTCTTTCTACAAAGTGGCAACAACATGGCACCTAACTATGTTATGTCCTAGAACAAAGTCACTTAAATCACCATGCAGAACTTAAGTAACACATTCATCCATCTCTTCTCAAATTAAATTCAGACATTTGGTTGCATTAAACCAGGCTTTACTTTTTATATTTGATTGCATAGTTTTAAATTGTTTTGCAATAATTCACTGAAATTTATTCTCATTAAATAATGTTGAAAAAAATTAGTAGTTGGTTAGATGAACAGGTAGGACCAGCTTGATTTGTTTGATCCAGTTTGGAGATTAACTCAAGTATTATAATCTCAATCTATTTTTTTAATCACAGCTAGCAGTGGAGTATGAGAAAAATGCAATTATTGTCAAAGTTGATACTGATGATGAGTATGAATTTGCACATGATATGCAGGTAATTTGCAAGTGATTTTATTTCTTAGGTTCTGATTTTACTCCCTTTAACTGTTTGTTTATATCTTATAAGTGGATACTCCCGGAAAAAAAAATCCTGGATCCATCACTGCTAAATGGCATCAATCAGTCGCCTAATCAAAGTAGCTGCTTTTCATTTTAGATCAAATTGATTAGAAATCACTCTGTTGTACCAGGTTAGAGGGTTGCCTACTTTATTCTTCATCAGCCCTGATCCTAACAAAGGGGCAATCCGCACTGAAGGCCTCAGTCCAATACAAATGATGCGGGATATCCTAGATAATCAGATATTAGAAGGACAAGACTGATTATTTGCTGCTAAAAGGAATTAAGTTACTGAGTTTTGCTTCAAAGTGTTAATACATATTTTCTTGGTGCCTATTTGATGCAAAATGTAGTTCAAGAAGTTGTATAATTTTCTAACCAACTTTGAATGCAGTTAAACAATTTTTTTGGTGTATAGACGGCATGGCAAGGACCTTTCTTTTTCAAAGGATTCTAAGCTAGTATAAAAGGAAATGCATTGAAAAATTCATGTGACAACTGTCAATGAAACTAACAACAAATTTCAAATTGTTGGTCAAAATTTTTATTGAACCGATATGAAAAATACTTGCTAAATTGATGAAAACTGAAGTTGCTATCTGTTAGGTTCAATAAACCAAATCCACAAAGTCCACAAGGGGAAGATGATTCAACTGTCACTTGTCTCGTATGTTACACTCAGATGACATTTGGTAGGTTAAAGGTGAAGCCTTCCCCCAACTCTTCTGTCGCTCCTAAGGCACTTGTCTACCCTCGATTGTCATCGGCATCAAATGATTCTCAGTGCTTGCACATATTTCAACTACCATTGGCACCAAATAACTTTAAGAGCATGCATATGCTTCTACTACCATCGTGTTAACCTTTGATCTCAATACTTGTCTCGACCACTGTTGGTACTTGATGGCTTCTGGTGCGAGTAGTTCTCTCGAACACCGTCAACACATACTGATCCGTGCAATATGTGCAATATCCTGGATTTGGGACACGCATCACACATATCACAATCAGATAATAAGTGGTTCAAGCACTTTTTCATATTTCTATTATAGTAATATCATTTTTATGACTTATAAATTCATATAACGTTCTCTCACTTAAAAAAAAGAGTTTAATCAACTCAATTTTCTCATAAGTGCATCAAGACAATCTAATCTAGAAATTGAGTTCCAAGCACGTGGATTTAACCTAAAATTCTTTCAAAAGTTTCTTAAGAAATAAGAAGGAATTGATTGAATAAAAAAAATGACAAAAATTGAAGGTCAAAGTACAAATGTTGAAAAAGCTAATGGTCCTCGCAACCGATTTTCCATTATTAAGTTTCTTAGAAATTAAGAGTTATAATTTTTTTTTCATTTAAAAAATTATAATTTTTGCTGTTTTAATTCATTTAAATTATATAAAAAAAAATTTTGTATTAGGATTCAATTGAAAATTTTAATTTAAAATAGAGTTTATATTTAATATACTGTTAATATATAGATTTTATATATTATTAATGAATCATATGATATTATTTTATTAATGAATAAATATCAATATTTAAAATAAATATAAAAAATTAATATTTTTAAAAAATTTACTAATTAATGAAATAATATTATCTGATTTATCTCATTAATAAAGTGACATTATTCAATTTAATGATGATGTCTAAGATTTATATACTGATAATATATTAAATATAAATCCTATAAGTTAGGTTTAGCAAATAGGATTAGCTGAAGATAGGATATTAATCATCCTATCAAATGTGTGTTAGACATTTCAATAAAATAATTGAATTATTAAAAGGATTAAATATTATATGCTAATAGATTAACTCTATCTTTTAAAAAAGTAAAAGATTATTTTTAATCTATGATATTAAACTTACATGTTTTATTATACCCTTAAAAATTATATCAATAATTTAAATTATATCAACTGTAAAAAAGAATAATTTTGATTAATGAATAAATTATTTTATTTTAATCATTATATACATTAAATATAAAATAAAATAATATTATTTAATTTTATTTTATCTATAATATTATTTTATTTTATCTTATTATAAACTTATATATCGAATATGATCTTATAATATTATATTTACAATCCAATAAGAGTTAATGCATTTTTAACTATTTATTTTAATAATATAAATATTTTACGACAAAGTTAGAACAAAAAAATTTGAATCTTCGATCTCAACTCTCAATAATTTATCAAATCGAAACATCATTATCAATGATGACAGTTTAATTATATCTTAGGACCAACCCCTTGGAAGTAAAATCCAATTGAAAGTCTTACTCCATTTAATTGATCCATATATTGAATTTAATTAGAATGTTGGAAATATATATAGAGAGGGTCCCATTTCACTTTCAATCTTTTTGTGATATGGTCATTATCCCATGAGGTCAAATTGCCTTTCAAAATCACTGTAGTTGCGGCTTAACTTATTCAAATTGAAATGCTACTCTACCTTTAAAGCATGAGGGCATAACGTTCTGAAAATTAAGGTGGAACCTTTTTGAACGTGAATTAAAAGGTCCTGCAATCGAATTTGAGAGATTGTTCATTCATTTCTCCTAAGAAGTGGATTCTGATAAAATTAAAATTCAAATCTTAATATTTAAAATTTATCATCTCCTATCTCTTTAGACTTCATCATCTTTTTTATAATATATATATATATATATATATATTTTGTGAAATCTACAACCCCTGCAAAAAGTTCTCAATTTCTCCGATGTTTCTCATTTTTCTTTTATATTTGCTAAAAATTTTGTTAAGGAGCGTTCTAAGAATATATTTTTAAAAAATTACTTTATTAATTAATTTATTTTTCTATGCATGAAAATTCATAATATAAAATGCTAATCACTTCATTTAATATTACTATAATTAAAATTTTAACTAATTAAAAAAAAAAGCTCTTAAAAGTCTCATTATAATTTTTTTTTATAAATAACCAACATTAAGAAGAAATTAAAAAAAAATACACAAGTACTAATAAAGGGAGAAAGCAAAGAGAAAAATGGAAAATATTCATAATTAATTTTTTTTCTCAAAATTTAATGTATACTATATATGTAAGAAATAACTAATAATAAAGTAATGTAAATGTTATACAAATATACAGTCATAAAAAATCAACAACTCTATTTAGACTCAGCAGAGCCGCCCATCTAATTGCCGACCATTTTCTGTAAAAGTCACATTTAACATTTTTTCTTATACAGTATGAGCAATGGCATTTCCAACAGCCTCCGCCGGAGAAAACGCCAACAACATGAGAGCAGCCATGATCCCAACAGGAAATAACAAAAGCATCAATGGTGGAGGCGGTAGCGGTGGCAAAATCAATGGAAGAACCACCATAGACGCCGCCAACGCCGTCAGCAGCAGTAGTAAACCCCCTGGGCCAAATGGCCCAAAACTCTCTGTCATTGTACAATTGCTGAGCAATCTCTATTAATAAATTCTGAAGTAATCAAACTCTTCCGAAAGCTGAGCTAAATATTCTAGTGAAGAAACCGTTTCAAAATTGGATCAAATGTTCAAAAAAAAAATACTAATCAAAGTTTTTTTTCAAAAGAAATTATAATATGAAAGGATTTGGGATTTGGGGTTTTGAGAGAATTAATAAAATAATGGATTGATTTGAGAGTTGGAGAAAATTTTGAAGTGAAAACGATAAGAGGTTTTAGAAGTAAAGAGACGAGAGACGTATATATATTGTTGTATGATGGCTGAAGTTAATCGCAGCCGTTGACTTAAAGAGCTTGATGTGAAGGGGCATTCGTTGTCTGTCTTTTTTTTTTTTTTTTTAATTTAATAAAATAATTACACCACGTTAATATATACTTATTTTATTCAAATTATATCATAAAATTATATTATTAAAAAATTAATTATTATTTTATAAATTAAAAAATATATTAAAATAAATATTTATTATTTAATAATCATATATGATATATAATAAATAATTATTTTTTAAATAATATTATCATATAATATGATTTAAATAAAACAAACATGTAGAATAATCGTTTTATATAATTTTTTTTAATCAGGAAATCTGGTAACAAGTCTTGATCTATATCAGACAAAATCAAGGAGACAGATCCCAATAGTTCAACATATTCAGCTGATCCTTTTTGGGTTTTTTTTTTTTAATATTTTATAAATTATTTGAATATATAAACTTATTATACATTTTTTATCAAGTTGTTTCTGTATTTTGGTCTTTTCTTAGTCCTTTTGGTTATGATTTGTTTAAGGATGAAAAAGAAATAGGAAAAATAATAAAAAATGTTTGTTTTATTATTATAACAATTCAGCTGCTAAGAAAATTAATTTATGCTTTTTGTCTAAAAGTGAGATGATTGATTGTAAAGTCTTACTGACCCATGTTGGGATTTTTTTTTTAAGAATATATATATTTTTAATGAGAATATATATTCTTAAAAAAAATTAAACAAACAAAGTATAATTAAATAAAAAAATCATGTGATATGTTGATAAAATATTAAAATTTTAATATTAATAACCAAAATTTAATTTTTTTCAATCTCAAATATAAAAACAAAAAAGTGCATCCAACAAAAAAATTGAATTCAAATCTCCCATTTTGTCACTAATTAAGTTAGGTTTTACAATTACCACTAATGCTAAATTAAATTGGTTTTTCCTTTCAATCACTATCTTTTAATTAAAAATCACTTATAGTATATAATGGTAAATTTTGTGAGCTTAATTGGATTTATTTTTTCAATTTAAGAATGAGATGTGTTTCCATATTCCTATTAAAATTAAGAATGAGATGGTAAATTTTTTTTTTTCAATTATGTAATGGTACTTGAAAATTTTCATATATCAAATTATAATTATTAAAATTAAGACTTTAACATTTTATCACATTACATAATTGTTGGCTTACATCTCTTATATAGTAAACTTCCAATATCTATTCGGTTTAAGGCAGTAAAGTACATTTCCACATAAACTCTTTTTTTCTTTACATGATACCAAAGAAAAAAATTGGAATAAAATTTACTTGATATATAAAAGCGATGAAATTTATTTTATTTTATCTTTAAATTTCTTATTTTTATATTTAAATAAAAAAATATTATATGCATAAACTCATAAAAATTTGTAAAATCTAAACATCAACTCTAATATCATGCCAATTGATTCAAAAATCAATTGAGAGATGCATCATTTTTCAATTAAAATTATCAAAATTTTAATTGAAACTAAAAGCGATGATAATGTATCTGTCAATTTATTTTTAAATCAATTGATATATATTAAAATTGATATTTAGATTTTATAATTTTTTATAAATTTATGAGCATAATATCTTTTTTAATATGTATAAAAATAAGAGATTTAAGGATAAAATAAAATAAATTAAATTAAATTAAAAAAAGAAGTGATGGGCCTAAGACATAAAGGTGATTCCTCAAGTACACAATTTTCATTTCTCACGTTTACAATGAGAAAGAAAACGACAATAGATTTCCGTCCATAATATTCTTTGCAAAGCAAGCCAAGGACGAAGAAAGTTCATGTGTAATTGCCAAGAAGGCAATAACACAATAAAGATGTGGAAATTTCCAAAATTTTGAGGCCATTTTTATTTCTTACACATTAAAGATAATGACAAATTTGGATTGGCCTAACTTGATTCGATTCGTAAAACCAACAACTTGGCATTGTTGGGCCGTTTGGAAATAATAGCTGCCATGCATATTCCTAGTCAATTGAACATTCTAACACGACTTTTAAAACTTGATCTACCCATCATAACCATGTGTTGAAAATGTTTCAAATATTCGATCAAATCCATATACATTTAAGTTTTTTTTTATTTTTGAACTTAATAAAATCTAAATTGAAAACCCAAAAATTCGAGTTTGGATAATTGGATTCAAATCTTAGTTAATCGCAATTGATTCATACAAATGCAGTAATTCAAGTTGCCACGTCAATGTGTTCAACATTAACCATTTTGTACTTTAAAAATCAAGGATTTCAAGTTGAATCAGCTTTGAACTGTGATGAATGCATTGTATTTCTTCATTGGCAAAGACCAAGGACAAAAAATGTCAGACATTGTAATTTAATCTTCTTTGAATTCATTGAAATTCAGGTCCTAACTATAGATTTAAGAGCAAAATAAGTGCACAAGGCATTACATCTGGACAATCATGCTTGGCTTCCACCCCATGTTCATCTACCAAAAGCCTTGGGATACTGAGCTTATTTTCCATTCAGGAAATCACAGGATAAAAACACTTAAAAACTCTATTAATAATTGAGTGCTGCTCTTTAAAAGTTTCACCATAGCCTCCATCATAGGAAAACCATGAACTCTCGTATGATCTCCTTGAGTTACTGCAAAGATAACAATGCCGACGAAACATTTCGCGAGATTCGATCATGTATTGGCTCCTGCAAGAAAAAAATCAAGTTGCCACTTTGCATAATATCATCAAAATGGCATCTATAGTGATAAATCTTACCTCTGTCACTCGTGCCTCAAATCTTGATTTTGTTATTGTCTCGTATAAAAAGATGTACCTGGCAGTAAAGCTAACATCAGTGCAAACGGATATTATTGAAATGTTAACTTCAATCATAAAACACTGTAAAAATGTTTCTACATCACGAAGCAACACAAGGTACAAAAAAACATGTGGTTTCAAGCACATAGTTTAGGCTCCTCTCAGTTATCTGTCGAAACAACTATCGTGTTCGTTCATATATCTAGGGTCCACAACACCCCACATATGTGAACTGTGATGAATGCATTGAAAAAATAATGGACAGAAAAGTAATTGGGAGGATCTAAACCCAAAACACACACTCCAAACCATAATTATCATCTTTCTCTATAAACAATTTACAGCAGTTTTTCGAATTCAACAGGCTTGTAAAATTAGGTCTGTATAGCCATGTTTTCTTAAGGCTAGCATGGCAACATAATATGCATAGTAGCTGATAAAACAGTGACAGGTGTTCAAATTGATAGAAGAGAAGAGAAATGAAGAAGAAAATAGTACGCAAGAAATAAGAAGTAAATCGAAGTGAAAAAGACAAATTTTTTATTTCATTTTTTTCTTTTCTCTTTAAATTGTTAATAGCATATATTCTGTGCCTAATTACAAGGTATGATAACAAGGAAAACATACCGCCAGGCAAGCTCGCAGACAAGTTCTTCAGGGGCATCAGGAAGGACCTAAGGATTGCATCATCAAATGAGATTTAAAGTATTCCTTCGATTAAAAGGCATCAAAGGGCATTGACTTTAACTTCTTGATGTAACTTACCTCATCTTCATAGGGATTGCAGTGATCTCTAAACCATAGCCTCAAGAACTCCTATAAAATCCATAAACAATTACAAATTAAAAAGAGGAAAATTTTCTCAGCACATGGTTAGCAAGGACTTAAAAGTAACAATCAACAATCTTCACATGTGAATTGGCAATAAGACCACCTTTTTGTCCCTAAAAATCATATCAGACACGGATAAACTATTCACTACATACCTTGTCAATATTTTCAGGTTCAAGACCATTCTGAAAGTGCTCTTCATAAGAATTCGCAATCCAATATCTACTCGAATCAGGAGTGTGCACCTAGAAATACAAAATAAGATGGAAATGTCGTTATTGGCCGTCAGTTTGTGTAAATTTTTAATGCTTGAATATGAATGCATGCACATATGTATGTGAGTGCATATATTTGCATGTGTAATGTGTATCTGAGAGAAAGCAGGAATCTGTCCATGAAATTGACATCTGACCTCATCAATCAATAGAATTGTACCATCACTAGCCTTTCCAAATTCATATTTTGTATCTACCAAAATCAGGCCATGCTCCAAAGCTACACGCTGTATATTCAACAAAATAATACAAATCATTACGTCAGTTCCATTAAACAATAAAGTTTATCGAGCAACATGCATTAGAAGTGGAAATATAAAAAGAAACAATCCATCATATTTTTATAACTAATGGTGAAAGTGTTTGGTTGAAGAGAGTACAAACACAACACATACATAAACAAAGACCCAAGATTGCTCTACATAAGCTACAATACTTGACATAAGAACATTTTGACTACCAACAGAGCATCACTAACACTGTAAGCATAGGAGTTGAACAGAAAGAGAAGCAATTCTCAAATGCCAAAGGCAACATTTTCTTCCCGATCAACAGGTTGTTATAGCACAAAATACAATTCAGTATTTGTTTTGATTAGTCTATTGTGTATTTTTTGGACAAATTCTAGTGTATTTTAAGTTTTAACATAGATTATAATTTGATCTCATCTCAAGGAATTTCAGTGTGTTGCTTGATATTGTCTTACATGCATCTTAGAAATGTACATTATGACAGCATGTGAAGCTTATGAACAGAATCTAAATCACCTGTCCATACTCAAACAAACTTAGAGCTTTTTCTCTCGCTTCATCAAAGTCAGCTCGAGTCATCAGTCCTCTTTCAATAATCTGCAAGGAATATGCACCACTTGAAATAATTCATCCGCCACATAATCAGAGACCTATCAACAATATCCTAAATTAGCCAATGGGAACCCATTTTTTGGAGCCTTTCCTACTTTGAAGGGGTGGATGTGGGGGAAAAAGGAAAACTTCGAAGCAATATGAAAGATGAAGATTCTTATTCTTTATGCGTTCCCTATAACTGTCAAAGTTTAGATTTGGGGAAAAAAAAAGATCAACCTCATCTGGAGTTACTGGAACATCATGATCCTCAGCCTTAGTCGTTGGTGTGAGTATGCTTGCAGTTAACTTTTGATTTTTAACCAATCCTATAACAAACATTTTAATTCACCATCATATAGTGCAATTTCCAAATGAAAACAGAAAGTGATTTAACTATATAGAAACCTCACCATCTGGAAGTACATTGCCACAGTAATTTCGAACTCCATTTTTGTAGACTGTCCACAGTGATGTGTCAGTACTTCCTGTCACAAACCCTCTAACTGCATATAGCACTTAAATTCAGATCAAATGAGGATTTTACACCAGATGACCACAATAACTCTAAATGATAAGGTTGACATAGAGAAATGGAAAACTTAAATCACTTTGAATATGTGGTGCTTCAACCTCCCATATGATGCATCAATTAAAAAAAAAAACAATGAACTTACATAGAAGGCCTATTCAAAAAATTAAAATTTCGTGATTGGACCATGTGAAATTCAGTTACCTATTCTGAGACTAAACAAGTCTTTATCTTCCATACCTTATGGAATTACCCCATCTAAATATAATAAAACTAAAAATTATGGAACATCTTTACTATTTGACATGCTGTGAATGAACAATGGAAAACTTGTTCATAGCTTTAATTGATAAAGTGGACCTTGGTTCATAATTCAAACTTAGGAACAGCTCCTAATCACAATATGTGACAAAAGAAATTCAGAGTTAAAGTTTGTAACAGAGAAACAATTCGATTCCCATTAACCACTCTACATGTGACAAAATGCACTGTAAGAATATCAAAGATACTCACCAACAAATTCAACAGGAAAGACAGAACATTTCTTTGCAATTGTAACATTTTTATCTGGTACTGACAAAACTGCATTGGGAGTTATGTGTTGTGTTCTATTGAACCACCACAAGCTCGTCTCATTAAGAACCTGAAAATTGAAACTCCAGCAATAATACTACATCTCAATAACTACCATTAATAGGTACCGTAAAAAAAACATTAAGTATAAAAACCTGGCCCTTGAAGGGAATAGAGGCAAGAATCCTATCAAATGCACTCTGACGATCAGTTGTGACCAAAACAAGATAATCCCCCGTATCATAAATATCTCTAACCTGCACAAATTAATCCAAATTAAAAAAATTTCCATCTTTTTAACACCACCCTTTGTTTGGTTGCTAAGAAAAAGCATACAACTTCAAATCTTAACCAATTTCGAAAAAAAGGAAAAAAAGACAATCCTTTGTTTCTACCTTGCCTCTGGTTTTGGATTTGAGGCCAGGAACTGTCAATTGAAGATTAGTCTCGGATAAACAATTATGAACTGAGTCTTTTATGGTGGAAAAAACTTCTTCTTTGCGACAAGAGTTGGGCAAAGCATCAAAAGATGGATATTGTTGTTGGCTTTGACTGGACACAACCGAAAGGGAGATTTTGGGGTACTTTCTGGACTTGGGTTTTGCTTGAAAGGACGAGATTGATGGGAGTAAATGAGTTTGAGTCCCTGTTTTGGTGGAGTTAAGTGGGGTTTTGGGAAAGCTTAAGGTTGTCCTCGTACACTGAGCCATTTTCAACTTTTCTTGTTTTTTGCTTTGTCTGATTGCTGTTGGGGAAGAGACGAATGGTGGCTGCTGGACGCCGGTGGAACTCTAGCTAAGGGGATGCCCGGTTGGGCGCTTCGGTCTCGTCGTTGTCGGTTTGGACGTCGATCTCCTCCTTCTTGTCTGCTTCTGCTACTTGTTCGGTTTCAGTGAAATCTCTTTCCGACCTCCGTTGAAAGACCTTGGCGAACGCCGAACCTCTCTTGGATGCCGTCTTCTTCTGTAACTGTCTGAGACTAAGGCTGCCTTTGGATTTCACTGGACCCCACTTATAATTGGAATTTGTGCCAATCTTACTATGCAGTGTAAAAATTTTCATTTGGTTTTCATCGCAGTACCAGGATCGACACCAGCTTTTCACTGACCAAATTTAGTCCAGTGGCCAACTGGACATTCATTTGTTTTTTTTTTTTTTAAATCTTTTAGTTTTTATTGTAAATACAAAATCTTCCTTATAATTTAATTCTTTTTTTATTTTTATTTTTATTTTAAAAATTTTGAAATAATTTTTTATTTAATATATTATTATTTATTAATTTTTAATTATTTATTAACAATATCATTTAATAATTTATCATAAAAATAATTTAATAATTATTTGTTAATTTTATCTATACTAAATAATTTAAAATTTTTATTATATATAATTTTTAATCTAATATCTTTAATAATTTTTTTTCATTACAATGTATCCCACCGTTATCATTATTTTTACATTCAAATACATATTTAATCACAAATTTTAATCATATTTTTACAATAATTAATTTTATTTTTCTTAAATTTTAATTTCATCATAATTAATTTTTTTATTCGAATTTAAATAATTTGATAGGATTTAGTGTCACTTTCAAAATTACCTTGGTTACCTAATTTAGTAAGATTGTGAGATCACTAGTGACGTGACTAATGATAAATTATTAATAGTTTTAAATTTAATAATAAAAATAAAAAAATCATTAAAAACAAAATATTTAAAATAATTTTATAAAAAAATTAATATTTATTAAATTAATAATTTATAAAATAATGATATATCATTTTATAGAAAATTATAAATATAAATCAATTTTGATAAAAATAATTTTAAAAATTTATTAAATAAATTTATTGTTAGTAGTTCAAAAAAAATGGACATAAATTATAAAATGAATTAAGTCTATAAACTAAAATTTGATTATTTAATTCATTTAAAAATTTAATTTTTATTAAATTTTTATGAATGGATATAATTTAATAAATTTTTTTCAAATTAAAAAAATATTAATCATACATACAAATGATTTGATGTTATAATTTTAATATAATAGAAGAATTTCTAATATTTTGCTAATCTTAATCATGTATATTAAACAGCATAAATCATATCTAATAGAGATTGAAAAGAATGATCAATTTATCTATATTGAACATGAGTTTATAAAAATTAAATTTGAAGGAAATTGCATGTTCATTCTCATTATTAGTAGGATAAATTTAAAAAAATCTTGATTATTACCTTTTACTTTAATAGAATTATTTTTTGTTTTTTAAATAAAAATTAGATTATTTCGTAAGATAATGATTTTATCATTTTAATGATTTAATATCATTCTCACTTAAAATTTTTAAATTATTATAAAATAAAGTAATAATTGAATATAACTTTATACAAATTATCATAATTTTTAAAAGATAATTTACATATCAAATTCTCTCTAAAAAAGAATATGAAAAAAAATGAACGACGGAATTCTTTGCGCGACGACTGGAGCTTGACTAAGAACCGGGACTGATTGGCTATGAATTTTACATATATATATATATATATATATATATATATGTGTGTGTGTTCCGTATCCAAATCCCACGATAATCTATTACAATAGTTGGATACATAACTTTTTTTTTATAAAAGTTAGTATGAATCAATTAAATCGACGAAAATTGAGTAAATCCAATTAATTTGATTTGATTTATTCGATTTTAATTATAATTAATTTTTTAAATTAATTAAATTGATGAAAATTGAGCAAATTTAATTGATTTGATTTGATTTATTCGATTTTAATTATAATTAATTTTTTAAATCAATAAAATTAATTAACTAGATTAATTTTTAATTTTTAAAATTAATAATCAAATTGATTGAATTAATTGATTTTTTAATAAGTAAAAATAAAAAATTAAATAAATATTTTAATTTTTTTTTGTAAAATTTTGTTAAAATTATTAAATCTTTTAGTGATTTAATTTAAATGATATTTAAATTTAAATTTTATTGAATTGAATTTGTAATTAAATAATTATTCATAATAAAAAATGATAAAAAATTTAATTATTTAATCAAATTGATCTAACCAAATCAATTTTAACCAAAGCAATTTTGGTAGATTCAATTATGATTTGTTATTTCGATCGATTTAATTATTTATTTAATTAAAATTAATTAAATCGATTATTGATTTTTTTAAATAGAATCGATCAATTATTTACTTATATTTTTTATCATTATTTTTAATTAAAAACTACTTATTAATATTTATGAAAATACGTGAATTAAATATCAAATTCAATTGATTTTTAAATAAAATGAATGAGACTTTATTTTTTTACCAATAAAATTATAAACATAAATAATAGATTTAATTAAGTAAAGGAATTTGTATCCATAAAAAGTAGTTACCATAAAAATTTGTTATTACTAAAATAATTGATCCCACGTCTTGACTAACTCATGCAATTTTGACCATCCATTGTTTGATCCGCTCTCAGCGCTTCACTTTAAGGCAACCTTTTCTCTCTCTTCTCTCTCATTCTTCCCTTCTTTCCAAAACTGAAAAAGTTTCCCCCCATTGATTATTACATTCCAAAAGAACATTCAATCCCTACAAAATAAAATTAAAATATAAACAAGAGAAAATCAAAGTCATTGGATGATGTTTCGCAGCATTGATTATCATTGTCAAATCCAGTATCAACGACGATGGATGCAACATAATCCGATACAAGCGTGATTATTTTGCAAATCCAAACAACATCAAGCAATGAGGCGTCCGAATAAGAACGATGGTCGCTTTCGTTGAAATTTTGAAATTTTGAGTTTTGAAAAGAAAAAAAAAATTGAGATTTTCCATAATATTATGTCGGATTTGGTGGCCCGTACAGGTCGGCTTCAGCAAAGGTACGAGGCCGGTTGTCGTCTTGTTGCTGGGTATGTTTTTGTTTGAATTATTTGTATATGTAATGTGTGTAATGTAGATATCAATAATATATGTGCATGTTGGTTTTGAAAATTTTGATTGATTAATTTTTAGCTGTTCTTGTATCTGCTTGAATGGTGTATTTTTTTACGGTTAGAATGGTTTGTTACATTATTGGAATGAAAACAAAAAATGGGTTATTTTTATATATTTATTTTGTTTCTGATGTTTAAAACTAATGCATTTAAGATTAAAATTGTATGTTTTATCTCAAAAACAGGTTAAAATTGTATGCATTTTTTGTGTTTATGAATGCTTTATTCATTCGATGGGGTTGTTTACATGATAATATGAATTTTAAGGTTTGAATATTACATTATGAGATAAGTTTTTTTTTTTTTTTTGCTATTTTGGTGTAAAGAAATGGTGTATTTAAGATTTGAATGGTTTATATGAAGTTGGAAAGTGAAGATTTGAATGGTTCATTTGAGGTTTAAATGGTTTATGACATTCTTGGCATGAACATGAGAAATAGATAAATTTTGATTTTGATGTGTATAAGTTGTTTATGTTTCGTTTTGTTTCTGTATACCAATGAAACATTTATGTTTTAAAATGGTTAATTCCATCCTCAAGATAAAGATATAAAATTTAAGCATTCATAAATCTATAAACCTATTAATTTAATTTTCATAATAAATTCTTGACAAATGAAAATGTCACACTTTATAAATAAAGAATTTTTCATAAGCAATTAAGAAAAATCAATTTAAATATCACTATAACATAAAATAATAACAATCTGTCCTAAATTTTTGACAAAATATAAAAGATTTAAGATTATTCATATAAAAACAAGAATGTATATTTAAAAAAAATAAACTTTGACAATAATTTTAACTTAATAAAGGTGGCTGCAAATAATTAAACAAAATATATTGAAAATGGTTACAAAGATATAGAATAAAATTAAAAGATAAAGTTGCAATTGGTTAAAAAGAAAAATAATACCTTGCTTGAAGGATGAAAATGAATTAAGATGTAAAATTTGTTAATTTGATGATTATGCTACAAAATATGAAAGTGTATATTGATTTTAAGAAATTATGAATAGTGATTGGTGGATACAATAAAAAAAAAATAACAATATAATTTTAACTCCTTTTAACTTATAATGAATAAGACTAAAATATAAGAATTTGTATTTGATATACTGTTAGAATATAAACTCTATACATGTCAATAAATCAGATTATGCAAACTTATCAATAAGCAAATATTAACTTTAAAATAAATATATAAAAATTAATATTTTTAAAAAAATTTATTTATTAATAATGTGATATTATTTGATTCATTTCATTAATCATATAGTATCATCTAATTTATTGATAGTGTATAAAATTTATATATTGACAGTGCATCAAATATAAATTCAAAATATAAACAATAAATAAATAAAATTAACATCAGGTAGAATTTTTTTCTCTGCATTTTGGAACTAAAATTCAAGGAGAATTCTTTGTGAATTTTAGTATATTTGGTAGTTGAAGTGTTTGAAAAATGTGACAATGGTTTAAGAAAGATATTTTCTCTTAGAGCTAATCTAAGAACATTGAAAATTCATGAATGATTTATGAGATGGGAAAAGTCTTAGCATATCAATGTAGCCTTGGATGTGAGTTTTGGCTGATGAGAGATATGAGAAAAGAGATTGTGAGGCCCTTTCGTAAACTTATTATGCAATTGAAATTTCCTAATTAATTGTGTTGCATAAGACTTTCAATTAGTCTGATAATTGATATTGATGGTGATAGATTCTGTTTTTCCCAGTAAACAAGCAGTTGTATGATCCTTTAAAGAATCTTTATTGGTTCCTTAAAAATAAAAAAGAAAAGAAAAAAAATGAACAACGAAAGATAATGAATGGACTTAAGAGGGAAATTGCCCTAGCATATTCCTTGTTTTTGGTATATCTAGCAGCTTAATATATATGACTATGATTGAAAGCCAAAGTTATGTATTTATTTAGAACAAACTGAATGGAATTTAATCATGGAGTAGGACATCCTTCAGTACTAATGAGACATGCTATTTAAGATGTTACATTCTTTTCAATTCATGGGCTATTTTTCTCTGGTTTGGTGGTAATGTTGTGAATGGATTTTATATATTCCATGAATGGATCATGTTAGGTCATTCATTCTCTCTCTTTTTTTTTTTTTTTTGCTGCAAGTGGTTTCCGGATTTTACCCGGTATATATATTTTTTTGGATTGATCCAAGTTTAACGAATTCATAAGAAATTATTTTTTCACAACTTTTTAACAGATACGAATTTAAACAACAAAGTGAGAAACACACTCTTTTTATCACTTGAGCCAATCACCGATTTTTTTCCTTTGCTTGCTTTTTGGATTGAGATTAAATTATTTCATTCGGAATATAATGTGATAAGGTATTAGTTTTGTGAAAAATCTGTTCAATACTAAGCTCCAAGTGCTAAATTCAGTCTTCTTTTTCAACAGATGTATTCCTTTTAGGTATACAAGTTCAGATGAGACAGATGATGTAAATTCTGAAAGGGCAGTTGAGGTACTGATGATTAACTCAACTAGCGGACATGGTCTTTTGTTTCCAAAGGTACAAATTGTAGCATTTTGTTTTGAAATATACTGTTCTACTTACTACTTTCCATCGCTCTACTTTCCTACCATTGCTAAGCTATTGCTATCCATCATGCTGTAGAATACAGTTGCAATTTGTCTTGGATAATTTTCTTTGTTCTTTGTGTTTATGGGACCAGTTTTCTGGTTTCTAGTTCTGTATATGAAAAGAGAATTTCTTATGGATTTTGGTATCTGATTTTAGGGAGGATGGGAGAATGATGAAACTGTGGAGGAGGCTGCAGTGAGGGAAGCCATTGAAGAAGCTGGAGTCAGAGGGGATTTAATGGTGAAAATTTTCTTCCTCGCCGTTATTTTTTGTGTTTGTGAAAGCTATAACATATTTTTCTAATATTAATTTGTTCAAAGGGGACTAATTTTTTTTTTTGTTTGTTTATTTGATTGGATTCAGGAGTTCATAGGATACTATGATTTTAAGAGCAAAACCCATCAAGATGAATTCAGCCCAGAGGGATTATGTAAAGCAGCAATGTTTGCTTTGTTGGTGAAGGAGGAATTAGATTCATGGCCAGAACAAAGCACACGTACAAGAAGTTGGCTAACTATACCAGAAGCACTTGAGAGTTGCAGGTATGCATGGATGAAACAAGCCTTAGAGGATGGCTTCTGTAAGTGGCTTGCACAAAAAGACTGACTGCATAAACCAAATCATATGCCCACTTTGTTTCTAGGCTTTATATTTTTTTAATAGATGTTGGTGTTTGTGGTTACATAGTTACTGTTTCTTATTTCATTGAGTTTGCTTATGGGTCTTGTGTTGCTCACCTCTGATTCATTTTAATTCAGATAGTAAATCCAAATTGTCATTATGCAATGTGTTGCCTACTCTTTTAGATGTCACTCTGTATTTTAGGGATGTATTCACCCTTTATCAAAATATTGAAAATTTAAAAAATGTGAAAGAAAATTTCGCTGAACCCTCTCAAAAAAATTTTTTGACACTTTTAAAATTTGAAAAATTAGAAAATTTGAAGAAAAAAAATCTGTTTAATCGACAAAATTGATAAATTCATTGAAAATTTTTCATATATATTATAAGTACACACTTTCAAAAAAAAAAAAATTGTAGATTCATCACTGGCTGTTTTGCAAGTTTAGCCATTTTCTATAACTAGAAATAAGAAAAGAAAAGAAGCAATAAAATTTAGGTCTTTTTCTTTTTCATTTTGGTTTACTTGTGTATATTTTCTCCTAATGGTAGTCTCCTCATGAATGCCTAGTTCCCTATTGATTTCACATGAGTTTTTTTTTTTTTTTCTTATACTTTTTAGTGGTTAATGAGTTAAGCATCCAAGCATTTGAACTAGAGGTTAGTCTATAATTTTTTTGCTCAAAAAAATAGTTCAAATCTTTGCTTTCTCCAAATCAAAAGAAAAATGTTTAGAAACTCACATGGTGAACATCTGAGTTGCTCATCTCGTATTAAACTAGAGCATATGGCATTTCTGAAACATAAAATCCTATTTTCTTTTAGACATTTATCCCAAAAAAAAAAATCGATATTTTACAGCATTTGGTTACTCCTCTATATTTTAAGATATTCCTTGGAGTTGGATCTAAAATCCCTTCAAATGAAATTTAAAAAAAAAATTGTATTTGAAAATTTCCAAACTAAGGAATGTTTTTACTATTTATTTATAATTAATTAATTAATAAAGTTTTAAAAAAAAAATCATAACATGTGTGGTTGACACTAGGTTCAAACCATTATTTGACATGTGATAGTTTTTTTTTTTTAAACATATTTTTCTATATTTCATAATTTTTTTTTATTTCGTAATTTTTTATAATTCGTAAAAAAGTAAAGAATAAAAAAATTTTGAAGTGAAGAAAAATAATATTAAGTATTTAATTTAAAATTAATTAACAATAAATGAAAGGATCTAATTTGAATATAAGATTGTAAAAAATTATATATTTATTAGATGTGAGATAAATGTCACATCACGTGTAATTAATTTAAAAAGTTATTGTTTGTTTTTTAATATTATGTGCTTAACATAGATTGCCTTTTTAAATTAAAATTATAATTATTAACCAAATTTTATTAAATTGGAAGTAACATATTTTCATACCTAAAAATATAAATTATTTTCAAATTTTATTCAAAAATATCCACTCATTTTAATAAAAAAATTTGCTCTCACAACAACGTACAAAATTTTCTAATATATAATAATATAGTATATAGTATACTATTTCTGTTCAATGTGTAAAAATATATAAATATTAATTTTTTAACTCGTGATAAACTAATGGATCACTTTTAATTATTCATGATATATAAATTGAAAATTTTATTGAAATATACTGCTTAAAAATTGGATTTTGCTAACTCATGCATGCACATACTTTAAGGTTACTTAATTCCTTTGAAAGGACACGGGTTAGAGTCTTGAAAACAATTTTTTTTTTATAAAATTATAAAGAGAAAGCTGTATACTATAAACCTTCATCTCGAACACTTGCCCTGGATTGATTTCCAGATCATAGTTGCTCTAGTACATAATTAAAAATGATAATTTTATTTATGAATTTTGATGCATTGATGAAAATATTAGTTTTCATAGTAATCTTTAAAAATGTTATTAATCCACTCCTTAGTAAAATCCCTTTAAGATTTATAGAGAGGATTCAATTTCAAATTTTTTATTTTTATTTTTATATTTTAGTGAGTTGAAATGTTTTTTATTTGAAGAGATCAAACATTACATAAATATGATAATTTTGTATACCTAGATCTGTTTATTTCAATTTTTATATCTAACAAATGTAAAATATAAAAATTATCATATCACAATTCATAATAGCACACCAAACATTTTTTTTTTTACTAAACCGTACACGATATACGAACTTTATTAAAATTTTAAACCATATTACTTTCATATATTATTTTCGTATCATATTTAAAATTATCAGATCCAACCTTATTCTTTGAGACTAAATCAAGTATCAACTCCGAACCAAAAGTTCTGGTGCAGAAGGGACGACATTTATACTAAACTTTTTGAGCAAAGATGTGGTAGCAAGTAAAAGGAAAAAAAGAAAAAAAAGAAAAGAAAAGATGATGTAGTAAGTATAATTATTGTTTAAGTAAAATGCTCAGGATGCTAGAATTTAAAAACCTGCCACATTGGTCCCATATTTCGTATAAGAAAACAGCAGATAGCCCAACTTTTAACTAAGAATCAGAAGAAAAGATCATAGACATTAACCAGCTTCGTTCTTTGGCTATTTGTGGGAGTGTTGCTTATCTGACAAAACAGATTTTGAGCTCTAAATACTACTCAAAAACTAGTAACAGCTCTGAAAGATTGTAGGGTAGGTTCAATTTGTACAAAATAACATATCAGTGGACCATAGTGAATCTATATATATACCTCAGCAGTTTATCAACTACCAACATCATCATCTATGAGATACAAGCCTATAGCTAGTTTCATTTTTTTCCATGGCTGCTCTTGTATTTCCTATAATTAACAGTGAGGCAAGCCAGTTTCTTCTCATGCTCTATATCCATCTCTGTACTTATTAACAATAAATAATCCTGTAACTGACTCGTCCATGTCAGTCATGATAAGAGTTTCGAGCAAGTATGTCTACAGAATGCAGTGGAAACGTACCTCCCTTGCTTCTCTAATTGAGTGGAGAGGCTAGAACCCCGATTCCCCAGGCTTCGGGAATGGACTTGAAATGCAATGCAAGGTATAATTTATGACTTGCTGGTTGTACCGGAAGAGCTGTCATCGAGAACAATATCAGTAGGATCTCCAACCCATGGTCTACCTTCCCTCCACTGAAACTCAATCCTTAATTTTCCATTTGCATCAACCCCAACCACCTGCCCTTTGCTGGCATGTGTCTCCATTCCCCAATCCCACCTAGGTGTTACAAGCCCCTGTCGTATCCTCACCTTGTCACCAACTTTAAATGGCCTAACCTTTTCCATCTCCCAAGCCTTACAAAGCCATAGCCTTTCCATAAAGCAGAATGCAACCCATAAGTCTCCATTTTCCATTCGATGCACTACCCCGATGCTCGAATGAGTTACCTCGCCCCAGTGGTGAGTTGGGATTGAAACTGATGACCGAACCTTAACCCAGTCTCCGATGCAAAGTTCCTGTTCCTCAACCAACTCCACTTCTGATGGGTCTAGCATCCAAGTTTTGGAGCCAACAGGAGTGTATATTCTCAGCTTTCCATCAGCATCAATTGCTGCTATTGTTCCAACACTTGTATGGCTATGACCTGACCACCCATATCTTGGCTGCTTCACAGAGAGCTTCACTTTCACCTTCTGTCCTACGGTGAGTCTGTCCACTCTTTCAAGATGGGAAGCAGGCCCCACCCATCTCTCCTGCTCCCCGCAAAATGCAACAAAGGTGCTTCCATCCCATTCATCTCCTTCATACCCTATTCCTTGTACTACACCAATACTACCAGGTCCAATAGATTTCCAATTGCTGGCATTTTCCCTCAATTGCACCCACTCTCCCACTTCAAACATCTGCACTATTTCAAGATCAGCAGGATCTCCTCTCCACATCCCTGGCAAACCCAAGAAAGCAACTCTCAATTCTCCATCAGCATGAACACTAGTAATAATGCCCCGTGAATCAGATTGAGTCCCTCTCCAGCCCCACCTTGGCTCAACTAATCCAGCTCGAAACCGAACCTGTTGCCCGACTTTATAGCTTGGAACCTTTTCTACATCTGAGAAATGGGTAATCCACCTCCCTTTCCGGAAGCAGCAAGCCAATTCTAAATATCCAGTATCCTGAACGCTATGCACTACTGCTAAACTCTCTTTCCCAATAGTATTCCAGTCATAACTCGGTCTAGTGCCAAGGCTCAACTTTGAACGCACCCAATCACCAACTTCAAATCCTGAAAGCCTTTCTGCATCTCCAGGGGAAACTTTCCACAAACTAAGCCTGCCAGCAACCCTCACCTGCAGAACACAAAGAAAACCACTCCATTACAGCAATTCAATGAATGAACAAATGAATTAATAGAAAAGTCAGTATTAAACGATGCATCCCCCAACAGTGATACAATGACAACATCGTAACAAAAGAAATAGTGCTCCAACATTTTCCCAGAAGAGCCATCCAAATCAATTCAATAGGGAAAAAAAACAAAAAAAGAAACCTCAAGAATGAAGGAATCTAATCACATGAGACCAGGTTACTTGCTTTCAGACAAAAAGAAAGAAATGGAAAGAACAAAAATAGCATAAAATGTTGTGCCCAAAGATGAGCAGCATGCTTACATTCAAAGCTCCATCCATGTCGATTCTCACAATTTTTCCAACAGTTGCCAGAGTTTCATTTGACCATCCAAGTCGTGGCTGGCTGACAGATGGCATCACATGAACCTCTTGTCCCACTTCAAAAGGGGGGACTTTCTCTACATCAGTGACAGAGCAACGAAATGGCTTGCTTCTGAAGCAGAAAGCAATACCCATATCACCATCGTCCTCTAAGCTGTGAATTACACCAATGCTGTTGCGTGTGATATCCTCCCATCCATATTTTGGGGAGGATACTGAAGCTTTTACTCGAACCCAATCTCCAACCTGCACTTAATGGAAATATACAGAAGATCATTAAAACCCTCGTGCGTCTGCCCAACCCCCACTCCCAACAAAAAAAAAACCTCAATGAATAGTCCAACAACTACATCAAGAAAAGGGCAGGTAATTACCTTGAAATCCTCAACCTTTTCCATGTCAGAGGGATCAGCCTGCCATGGGATTGGTCGATTTGGTATTTCAATCATAAGAAGCCCATCAGTCTCTATCTCGCTAATTCTTCCAACACTATGATGGGTCTCACCACCCCAAGCATATCGTGGTTCAGCAACAGATCGCTTCACACACACCCGGTCACCAATCTATAAAATTAAACAATAGATTACTTTTTTCTTTGTATGAAAATAAGTAAAAATTAAAGAAAAAAAAGTAATAGAAAAGCTTTATCAACACCATCGATAAAGAGTTTTTAGTCTCTCATATACCCTGAATGGAGTAACAGGTTCAACCTCCTCTGGTTCACAATGCCAGGGATTTGGAAGATAGCTCAAGTCCAACAATAGACTACTATCTGGTCTAATGCAATATACTATACCGATGCTCCCAGGTGTCACAGATCCTAATCCATGCTTTGCCGTTGTAAGAGTTGGACGAATACGAACCCAATCCCCAACCTTGAATTCTTCAACTCTTTCCATTTCTGCAGGATCAGCTTTCCATCCTCTAGAAGCTCCAGGAAAGCCAACACGCAAAATCCCATCATCGTCAACGCATAAGACAGTTCCAATGCTGTCACGTGATTGACCACGCCAGCCAAACCTGGAGATAGGAACAAATCTATTTATCAAATCAAACTAACCTGAAAAAAGACAAACTAGTTAAAAGATCAAACCAGTCAATTCAGTTAAAGGATTGCAAGCATACAAAAGGCAGAGGTATAACGTCAAGCGTGGATTAAAAGTATATTCCACTGGCCTCTAATGTATAGAATCAGACCAACTGTAGGATAAAGAGCATAAATCTCAGGAAAAGCGACAATGGCTTCATATCTCTCGCATAAGCATTGTAAAGACTGAGAAGCATGAACTCTTTTCTCTTTTACCTTTTCTTTTTGACAGGTAGCAAACAAAGAGTAAAAATGAGTTAAGGGGGGTATACAACGCTACTTTTACAGAGCAGAAAATCAATAGCATCCTGTACAACGACCAAGTTCTGCCTATGGAACCAAAAATACAATATATGAAACCAGGCATCCAAAAGTTTTATTAGGGGTAAGGTAATTCATTGAACTCTCCACAACAACCAAAAAGTAGAGAGGTGCATCAACTCCTATCAATTTTCGGGTATTTATACAATTTTTTTCTTTGTGGATATTTGAAGCAGTCAGGGATTGAACTCTGATCACGTGAACTAGGAGTCCAGCACCATACCATCAGACCACACTATGGTTGGCAAATTTACCAGCTATTATGCAGAAGGTTTTCATTATTGTTTATTATTGCCTTTTAAGAATAAAATACGCATGTAGCAACATAAGAGACTTCATAGGGCATAGATACCAAGCCTATGGCAAGAGATAACGAAGGTAAATAATTGAGACATTATAGTGACATTAATTACCTTTTATTCAGGGGAATATCTTCACCAATATCCACTTATATATAATACATTTATACTAATTTCTTGTAATATGATGATTAAAAGGATCATAAGTATTATTATCATCCTACTTGAAAATAAGTTCAAAATATCCTAAGATTAAACATGCGATTAAAAATGATTTTAACTGGTTTTGAAACACTAGGCAATAGCATGCACCTTTAAAGTAAACACCATATTTGTCAAGAGTTTGCACAGTTCCCATACCAGGTAATAAATGGAAAACAATAAGGCTTAAGCACCTCCGTATACCAGTCCTAGGATATTTAAAGACCAAAGAAACTGCATACTATAAATTAGAAAATAAACTAATCCAAACCTTGGCTCTTTGACGTCTGCTCTTAGCTTAACGTGCTGCCCTCTATCCAGAGGAATCACTTTTACAACTTCATTTACCAATACACGAGCCTCTCCAGAACAAAATGACACGATAAGACTGTCTCTATCCACCACATTTTGCACAAAGCCAACACTTTTATGTCTTGCACCTTGCCACCCATATGTAGGTGCAGTGATTCTTCTTCGGAACTTCACCCAATCACCCACTTCAAATCTGAATAAGATCAAAAACTCAAGACTTGTCATAAAATGTATATACAAAATAAATTGATAATGTGAATGAATGCACAATGATGTAAACCTTCTCCTTACATTGTAGGAGACAAATGAACTCCCCTATTTGTTAGTGCCTCCATTAGATCTTCAGAAATCCATTCACGGGGAAGTGCCTCCAAAAAGTCACGTAATGTCTTACCACTGTCATCATATGTATTGAAACCATATTAGTAACCTAAAGATACAACAAACAGGTTCTCCAGTGTAAAATGTGCTGCTAAAAGACAAATGAAACCAAAGAAAAAGACATGAATAGTTTTATGAACAAAAGAAATTGATAGCAATTAACTGGAACCGACCTGTGATTTCTAACTTCAACGGCAGCATCAGGATTTCTCAGCATAACAATTAGCCATTCAAGATTTTCACGTATCATTTTTGCAGTATCCGCTGCTATATGGAAAGCATTATCACCTTCATCACCCTGGTGATAAGACACTATGCATAAGTGGACTGCAAGAAATAAAAAATTGCTCATGCAATGTCACTCAGATTCTTAATTTTTCCTAACATAGCCCTCTTGGACATATATTGGAAACTTATGCCTTTACCGTCCCGTTTCTCCTTTTTTTCAATCTTAAACTGTAATTGCAATTTTTTTAATCTTATTTTTATTTTAACATAAACCATCATATTGGAAAAGCAATCAGGATTGACTGACCACTTGGTAGACTTATTAAATCAACCATATGCATCATCTGAATAAGAGTTTTAAATTACTGCATTAAAGATGAAAATATTAGATGCATGATTGTTCCTTCCTTTCATACTACATTGCTCCAACTCTTAATTTTTCCTCTCGTAACCATGTTGGAGACATATCAAACACTTGATAACAAACCAGCATGGGGTTTCAATCTTCCAAATATAACGGAAAACCAAAGAAGTACATGTATTATGTCAAGCATGTAACCATGACTGACAATCACTGAGCAAAAGTACAAGATCTATGCTGATATCTTGTGTCAGGTATGAACTAATAGAACAGTCTTAACTTAAAGACTTTTTCAACCTGATCAAACCAAAGCCAACTAATAGCTCATGCTTCCTGTGGTTTGAAATTCTCCATAAACTCAAGAATTATATAAAGTGGCAAACTATTTGAAACTTGTAAAAATATTTCAGATTTTTTTTCTTTTTTGCATATCTATAATTTGGGTAAATCAAAGTTATATTCTTTGCATGCCAATGCCTGAACCAAGGGTCAATAAACAAAAAATTCTTTTGGTCTGAACAAAAATTCTTTTCTAGGTATGATTCCTCTGGTCTCAAATTACAAATTTTCTTCACATATCTTTAACTGACTAAAAGGAAGTGTCAATTTATCAAATTTAATGCAAAATTGTAACCCATCAATTCTTACAACAATTTTTACTTTAACAAATTCCCCAACTTCAAAAGCTTTCATTCTCGAGCAATTTCAGAAAGGGTAAATTTTAAAAGCACAGCAAAAACTTTCTTAACTTCTCTGTACAAATCCAAATTTAATCCCCCTTTATAATATTCATATTCCAAGACCATAAACATTGCACAAGTTTTCCAGCCAATTACTGCCAATTATGCCTTTAAAACTTAACCTCGTGTTTATCAAAAGTTTGCCCTCAATTTGAATCAATTCAAACCCCAATTCAACCATTAATCTTAAATCACCATTTTGTAACCCTAAACCCTAAAACCTCCTATTGTCCCAACGCTGACCCACCACAAACTGCAAGAAGCGATACTTTCCAAAGTATCTCATATTTTAACACTCTGTTCACTCTCCTCAATAATATTGTATACTAATAACCAGCAGATAAACGTGCAAAAATATGCTCTTGCCACACAAAAAATAAGCACACTCTATTCTACATCAAATTCTCAGCATCATTTGCCATGTATTTCTCCAACACATTGCATTTCCAATTAGCATGTCTAATAGAAAGATTAGACAATTAATTTAGCCACATTTCATGTCTAATATTTCAATTTATTTATAGATGGTTTTCTGTGTCTGTATATTATTGGCTATGAATCAAAGAACTATGTTTATTTAAATCACAAAGAACCCAATTCTTTGTTTTCATGGAAGCTTTGCATTGCTCTTCAATTAAAAGAGTTACTTGTTATAATTTAGACCAAACCATTTTTAGACCAAGATAACAGAAAAAATAGATCTGACATACGAACCCCAAACAACTGACTAAAAGAAAACACAAACTCCCAATACAACTGAATCCTAGATCAACAAATACTAATTTGCTTCCAAATAAAAGGTCCATAATCCATTTACTTTATTTGGGAAAATACATGCAAAAGCATTCCATGGCAAAGATTTTTTGGTAATGGAGGTAGAAACCTGCAAATTACAATCCGCCCCAGCAGATAAAAGTAACCCAACACATGATGTTGCCCCTCTTGCCAAAGCTACATGTAGGGGTGTTGTATTATGTACATTTCTGATGTTCACATCCACTCCAGCATCAAGAATTATCTGTTCACCAGTTTGCAATTAGAAATTGTATAAACCAATGTCAAGCTAAATAAGTGTTGACATTGGCATTGATGCATGAAAAGGAATCAAATTACTGACCAAAAAAGAACAAATAAGTGTTCCTCGCAGAAAGGAAGTTATTTAGCTTACTTTTACCAATTCAACATCATTAGCCATAGCAGCAGTATGCAATGCTGTTCTTCCATGTTGAGCATCTTGGGCAGTGGGATCAGCCCCAGCTGCAAGCAATAGTCGCACCAATTCCCTACCCTCTACAAGCAGTTTTATGAACGAATCAAACTATCACTACTGGATGATAAAAATTCATATTGTTAAAAAATGGACACAACATTGCCAAGAAAAAATAAAGAAAACAAAGGCATTATAATAGGCCTTGAAGGGTGGTAACAAAGGTGGCTGAAGGGTTTAGTAGGTTGTGGTTTGCCAGAAACAAAGATCAAGGTTTAATGACTTAAAGATATACGGAAAACCATCCAACTGAGACCACAAAAGAGACTAAGGATGTGATAACAGTGTTGTAACTGGTATCCCAAGAATTGCCGCAGTATTAGAGAGTATAACAAGAAAGAAGAAGGGGAAGCATATGTCATAACATATTCTTCAGCATCCATGCTTTAATTGAACAAAATATTTGTTAAAAATCCCTGAGAGAAAAAGATCAAATAGGCATTATAAAGAATCGAATACTATTCAGTAACCAAATAGAAATAGGATTCCAGACAGGAAACCAGCTGGTAAACAAGTTAAAAAGTAACAAGAAAAAGCACAATAACATAAACTCCTAGAAAATCTTGGACAAAAAAGAAAACCGCATAGAAAATCCTAGTGCAGCGCACAGCCAACATAGTAAGTTCATGCAAATATTACAATTCTATTCCTGAACAACAAAATCCCATATTTCATAACAAATAATAAAATCCCAAATCCGAGCCTCCAATTCAATGACCATACGAAATGCCATATAATGCCTTTTAAGGAAGTATTATCATACCTAATCCTGTTTAGCAATTCATAGAAGATGTCACCGCACACAGCTTAAATAACATCACCTAGCTTTAACTAAAAGCATTGTAAAGAATAATAGATGAAAATTGAAGAATTGAATAGAGACAACTTCTAAGAGTGAAAATTCTGTCCATTTACTTAAAAGAAGACAATCAAAGAGTTCTGCAATACCTATTTCGTGATCTTTCTTTAGAGCAGCCGCCATGCACAAAGCAGTACCAACAGGACTGGGAATATCAATTGCTTCAGCAATTTCTTCGAGGGATGCAACCTCCACCCACCTTTTGACAACAGCTACATTCCATGTTGCCACACACAAATGCAATGGTCTGATAAGAAGGAATCAACATATGAATCATTAAGTGGCAGGATATAGAATGAAAAATTAAATGTCAAGAACTTATTTCATATATTTAATTAAAAGGATAATACACAGAAAAGCATTTAGAATTGAAATGAGTTAGTCTATTTCAAATATTCCATTTTTTACTTGAGAAAAAGTAATGTTTACTAACCAAAAAAGAATGAGGAAAAAAGAGAGAGAGAGAGAGAATGAAAGTCAAAGCAGTGATAAATTAATATTTAACCACTAATCCAGTAGATGAAAGGATCAAATCATTCCTAAAGCTCTGTTTGCTTTCTCAAGGAATCACTTTCAATGAATATTTACATTTAGGTGTGCAGTAATCTCAGTCTTCTCAAGCCTTGTACCCTAAACCAAACCCCACAAGCAACTAGTACGTATATCAATAAAGTAATGTTTCAATCACAAACAAGTTTTGAAATAAACGCATATACCAATAGAAAACTAGATTCACATACAGGCACCAAAGGCACAATAATATAATGCAAGCCTAATGGCAATGCATGCATCTATCTCCAACATAATGGAGAAGATAGATTGTTGACCAGTTATCTGTCCTTGCACGAGTAGACTATTAAACATATCAATGGTAACTGATAAGTTCAAGGTTATCTTATCTAGATATGTTCACTAATTCATCACTCAAATTTATGAATAACCAAGCAGGTAACATAAAATAATTGCTATGGGTTTATAAAGAAAAGAAAACAAGAGCTATAAAAAAATAGCAACAAGTATACATTAAAAAAATAAGAAAATAAAACAGATGCGGGTTATTTGTAACCTAAAGTTAATCAAGCAGGTTATTTATCATGAAGTTAAATGACAGATTCTGAAGTTAAATCACTGATTCAGTTTACAGAGTTCTAGATTCACATACAAGCTGCTTCATTTACCATTTCCATCTCTCAAAAACGGAAAACAAAGAAAAAAAATATGTATTTCAGTGTGCTACTATTCATATGGATAAAGAAATAGACAAAAGGAAAAACAACTAAGCATTCAGGTGAGGAGCAGCATAGTACATACGTCAGATTTTTTGAATTCAAAACAGCCATTGATCTACAGCCTCCATTTTCCAATATGACAAGAGCGCAGTCTGTATATTTCTTGGCCACAGCTCTATGAAGCACAGATTCACCTTCATCATCCACTGCATTAGGGTCAGCTCCCGCCAATAGCAACTCCTGTCAGACATTTAGAGAAAAAAGACAAAAACCGGATAACTCAAACAGTAGGGAAGAAGCAAGAAAGAGCAACCATATATATCTGATTGACATAAGACCTACATGCATGCAGTCAGGTTGACCATGGTAGGCACAAACATGGGCAACAGACGGACCAAAGCCTTCCTTCAGCCTGGATCGAACATCAGCACCTCTCCTAACAAGAGCAAGGACACATTCTGGGGACCCAGCTGCTAAAGCAAAAACAAGTGGGGGATCCCCGTCCTTGTCCAAAACATCCACATTTGCCTCTGCATACTCCAATATTGCCTCAACAAGTTCAGCACTACCTCGTCTACAGGCCAAGTGAAGAGCAGTTTGCCCATCAGCATTTTTTGCTTCTAAAAGTGAAGAAATTGAGCTGCCACTATTTCCAGATGAAGCCTTAGAAAGAAAATCACTGCACAAACAAAGAAAAAGGACACGGAAAATAAGATAAGAAGCATAAGGTTCTTGTAAAAGAGAACTAAAAATATGTCTGAGATGAAGTGCACTAACCTCACACCATCCACATCTCCCTCAGAAACAAGTCGATGCAGATGGTTAGGATTATCGGGTAAAACCTGCAAATCAGACATGGCTTGTGGCTCCACTGCATTTGATCCAGGAAATTTGGCAATGCCACTGCACATTCACCAATAATATTAAATGCTAGGAACCAATTTTTAACTGTAACTCTGTCTCTCCTAACATTGACGAACACACAAAAGAATACCTAATCTAAAAGCATCAGCTGTTTCTAAGGGAAGCATTAGCTCTTATCTAGGTATTACAAACAACAATAGAAGAAGTTAAGTAGGGGTAACAACCAAAATCTTTTCCTTACTTATCAGGGCTTGCAGGGGGGCTGCGTGGTATCTCTCGCAAATGACGGAGGAATATTGCTAACATTGCATTAAATGTTGGCCTTTTCGCTGGCTTGAACTGCAGGCACTCACCAATCATCTTCCACAACTCCCTTGGTAATCCAACACCAACTACACTCGCATATTGTGGAGGCAATTTCTGAGCCTTAACAACAGCTCGATATATTTCATCTGCACTCAAACCAGCCCAACTGCATAAAGAATTTCAGCTTGTGTTACAACAAAACCGTATCATTAATCAAAATGTTGAAACACAAAGACAGAGAAAAAGATATAGAAAATTAACATAGGAAAAAATGGGTTGCTCCACATACGGAATAGAACCAGTGCACATTTCCACCAACGTACAGCCAAAACTCCAGGCATCTGATTCTGCAGATATGCCTATTGCATCATTCCAGAACAGATTCAGTGACTTCTTTACTGGCTCCCATGCCTCTGGGGCAGTGTAATGTGGGCTGAGCATTGTGCAATCCATGCATGAATGAATCTTTGAGGAATCACATTCTGTTCGAGCTTTTCGGCAAGCAGGTTTCTTCAGAATTGCAGCAAGTCCATAATCAGAAACAACAGCATTACCACTTGCATCCAAAAGAAGATTAGATGGTTTTATATTCATACAAACAACACCTGCTGCATGAAGTTCTGCTACCCCTCGTGCAATGTCTGCTCCATATCTACATTTGGCAAATAATCACCATATTAAGAAAAAATTACAGCTACATAGTAATAGCTAATTATCCAAGTGGTTAAATAAGTTAAAGACAGGCATAGATTTGGTAAAACAGAAAAAACTTGATGTGATTTTTAAGAACCCCATCAATAAGATTTAAATTGCAAACAGCCTCAAACCTGAAATAAGCTTAGATCAAAATGGGGAAAAAAAATATTTATACAGAATGGAAAAGTGCATGACACTTGATAGCTATAACAAGTAAATCTAATACCAAAATTTAAGAAATTTTAAGCATAAAAACATGAAAAGGTCAGGGGGTGGGGGGGAAGGGAAAAGATAAAGTGCCACATATATCTTTCACATGCACAATAATGTTGAATTAGTGTTGTCTACAGTCAGTAACAATGCATACATTAAAATTCATTCATAGTATCAATACATAGAATTCAACATATAATATTAATGATACCTCTTACTATCTTCTTGAACTTTTTTGCACTTGCATTTCTTAGTAAGATTCAAATCTGACTTTTAGCAATTTTTTACCATTTTCACAAAGAAAAATGTTCCCTCAAAAAAGTCTTGGGCTTCTCCGGTTTTACCAAACATATATAAAGCTATTTCTAAGGCCTAGCACTTTTGATAAATGCCCAGTGATACTTAGCAATCTGAAATGAAAGTGGGCCTTTCTTGCTCAGCAGAATCAAGGTTACACATCACTATATCTTCTCCTTGCTTAATGCAAATAATAACTGCATTCCCTTTGATAAGACAAAATGACTAAAGACATACCTGCATTAGTAGCTCTTATATTAATTACAGCAATGAAAAGTAAATTTGGGTGTTATATAATAAATGAACGCATGTACCAGTTTCATATAGTGGATCATGCAAAATTTGTCACATTCAAAACACTAATGCTACTTAAGTCCTGGAAAATATTTTCCTCCACATATCTAACTGTAAAATGATCCCAATCTTAAGAAAAGTTTAATCATGAAATCATCTTGCTTCAGCAATGTCCCCGGCCAATATCACCGATCAAAACCAACAAAACCAAATAGCACTCAATTCTTTTCAATAAATGTATAACATTCCTTGAACACATTTGTTTGGCATCCTTGCAAAAGGCAACATTTTTTTTGGGGTGGGGGGAGACAAAACATATACCAAGACTTGGTTACTCCTAACTTCGCATTTGCCCCATTTGACATTCATAATCGGATTGGAATGTACTTGCAACAAACTCACATGATATTGATCCTTCCACACTCGCATGGTAATCATGACAAATGGATCATAGGCATTACCAACTTGTTACCAGAAGTAATGTGAAATAATATCTACTAATACCATATAGATTACCCTAGTTCAAGATGAATGTATCACTCCACTATGAGGCTTTTGCATATAAGGAATAGAAGAATGCTCATACCAAATATGTCAATCAACAAGCACATTGACTTGGAATTTCCATTAACTGCTTGACTAGGAATTTCCATTAAGAGGTTAAAGTTAAAATGTTCTATTCATTAGCTATCTGCACATATACATTAGAAAAGTTACATATTTTAGATATCAAAGGTTACCACACAGTCTTAGCTTCCATGAAATAGATTGATCACCCTACAATCAAACCCAATAAAACTAAAGCACAAAGTTACATTCAATATTCATAAATCTCCAATGTAAGAAACATTTTTTTTCAACCATTTCCCATGGAATCGCAATTTCTTAATCTACTTCATACAAGGCAACAAGAATTCACTACACCTAGCAAGTCAGAATTTTCACTAAACAACACAACATATTGCAGCAACTTCTCAAGCATCAACAAAAGGAAAATAAGCATAAAACATCAAGTTTTGCTCCCATCTTCCCAAATCCACAAAAACCAACATTCTGAATAAGATGAAGAATACCACCCGAAAACAGATCAAATCTAGCACGTTTTGCCCTAGTCTACTAGCAACCTATCAAACCTTTTTTTTGCAAAAAGAGAATAAGATGCACAACCCCAGATACCGAAGCCAACAGAAGTAACAACATTTCACACAATGAACACCAATGGAAGTACCAATAAATCATTAAACAAAAAAAGGGGGCCAAAATTTAAAATAACAACAAAACCTTAGAACTTGCTCCAAAGTAAGTCTCCCTTCATTGTTCATCATTGCAGATTGAATCGACCCATGGCATCTATCCATAACAATCCCCAAACTACCTTCTTCCAACCTAACAACTCCATGGAAAGTACAAACATTCCTACACCACATTGATGCACGCCTCAAGCTCTCAAGTTGACCCTGTACCCATTCCCCATCCATGCCTTCCATAGCCCCCACTTTCTTCACCGCCACCTTATGCTTACACCGCCTTCCTCCTCCTCCACCGCCATGGGCCCCACTAATCACCGCCGCCCACGTTTCCACCCCGGCTCTTTCTCCTTTCCCTTCCCCTTTCCCTTCCATCTTCCTAACCAACTTTACTTCCGGATGAGCTGTCAGTTCAATCACCGGGCCGCATCCGGCGGCACCACCACCGGAACTCGAAGCGTGGTGATTCCGACCAGCCGCCAAGTCATCAAAAAAATCCCCATTTTCATCATCATCCTCCCTCTCTTCATCATCTTCTTCGTCATCCGTGTAATCGCAATCAAAGTCCTTCCTCGAGTTGGACCCAGCTGATTGGGGATTCGAGTTAAGAAGAGCCAAAATCCCATAGTTCTTCTTCAAAGCCTGAACCGAGTTACCCACAAGGGACACGTGGCGGCATCGGGGACAAGGCAAGGAAGTATCGGGTGAAGCAGAGAACATCCTGGAAAGACACTCTTTGCAAAACCCATGGCCACATTGAAGCAACAAAGGAACTCTCTCTTCCTCGTTGTACCGCGTTTGGCATACTGAACAACAAGGTACCTTCATTTTTCTTTCTCTTCTTTATTTTCCCAGAAAGTAAAAAAAAAAAATCTCAGAAACTCAAAAGGGGATTTTGGTTATATCAATCAAAAAAAAAAAAGATCTCTTTTCAAGAGAGAAGGGAAAATGGCAGATCCATTAAATGGAAAATGAAGGTTTAAAAGAGATCATAAATTTTATATTTTGATAAATGAAAAGAAAAAAAAAATAGAAAGAGAAAGAGAAGAGTAAAAGGATTTTGTCTTTTTTTTTTTGTTTGGGGATTTGGGTTAGAGTGTTGATTTGGTGAAGCTGTTTTCACTTAGGTGACTTTTGTTGAGTTTAATGAGTTATGACTTTCCCTGTCTCTCACCAACCCGTTTCTTCCGCTTTATTTACTTCTGTTTTTTTTTTTTTAATTAGAGAAAAATAACACAAATTCCACTCTTATTTCTTTATAAAATTATATTATTTATCAGTTAAATTATTTTGACAAATGAGGAAAGAAATTCATTATTTAATTAAAAATTCAATTTTTATGAGAGTAGTTCAAAAATAATATTTTAAATACATTAAATTAAGGTGAAATTATATTCTTTTTTAAAATTACTAAAAAATAAATTAAGCTCAAAAAATGACATAGCATTATCAAAACAAAAAAAAAATCTTTACATCAAAGAAACACTTCATTAATTAGAGTTTAAGAATTTATTTTAAAAATAATACATTAAAAAAATATAAATTTAACTCAAATGATTATTTATTTTTTTAATAATTAATTCTCGCAATATTAAAGTTTGATTTGCAATACTTATAATTCTGTCTACCAATATATAAATAACAGTTAATATCTTAAATAAATTAGATAAATTCCAAATAAAATAAAATTATTTCAAGATGTTGAATAATCTTTATCATATGTATAAAAAATAGTTAAATAATCTTTGTCGTATTTGGAAATAAGAAACTAATAAACAATTAAACAAATAAATCACTAAATCAATATATAAAATTAAACAAAACTCGTAATTATCTAACTTGAACTTTGATCATAAATTTAATTTAATCATAAATAATAAAAAATTTATTATTATAAATAATAAAAATAGTAATTCTTTTTTATTTTTGCTATTATAATTTACAAATCCTTTATGTACGTTAAAATTCAAATTTCAAAAGATTCAACGTGTTGGGTTAGACTTGTGGGCAATTTGGGCTTGATCTTCTTTTTCAGCTTGATATGGGTAATCCAATTCACAAGCGCAAGTGAGTTTCTTGGCCGGACCTTATTGTCTTGGGCTAACTTTTGTTCTAAACTTTAGTTAATTTGCACTTGTTGAGGTTTGGATGGAAATTTTGAAAATTGGAATGGGAAAATGGGTTTAAAAGCCCATTAAACTCAAATTCAATAATTATCCAATTACTTTTTTTTTGTAATTAATTAAATTTTTAAAAATTTATTTTCATCAATTGAGTTTTTTTTAGAGGGAAATTGGTTTTGCCTTTCAATTAATGTCTTAATTGAGTGAAAATAAATGTATAGAGGTTTAATTTAATGAAAATAAATTTTTAAGAGTTCAATTGATTCAAAATAAAAATATTTAAAGCTTAATTGATCATAATAAAATATTAGGAGTTTAAACGATTATTTAATTTTTTTATAAACTTTTTACCCTTATGTCACTAGAATGCAGTGCTTTTCATTAATTTTTTTTTTTTTTACAAATGAAATCACAATTGAAAATAAAATAAGAAATTATAAGTAATAAGATTTAAACTTTAAATTTGTGAAATATCACTTCTTAAAAATGTCGACCAAGTTAAATTTTGATCGTAATTTTCATTAATTTAACAACAACAAAAAAAAATCTTCACTTGAGTATTGGACTTTATACTTAAATATTAAAAATTATTTCTTTTATAAATAATAATAAATTCTCAATAATTTTACATGCACATTTTTTTAATTAAATATTTGTGAATATCTAGATTTACTAAATTTGAATATAAAAACAAGTTTCCAATCACTCCTCAAATCCCACTTCACCCTTACCATTTGAGCAAACTCAAATAGCATAGATAGAGTTCTCTAAAGCAACAAATTTTCTCCAACAAATTTTTTGCATAAATACTACTAATATATAATAGTTTAATGTAAGAGATTTTAGTGTTATGACTACCTTTAATGGGTAGTAATCCTTGCAAGGACTATTTTGATTTTGATATTATACTTTATAACCCACAAAAATAAAATAAAAACAAAAAAGAACTTTTTATTTCTTATTAAACTACCCAAATAACCAACATTTAGTTTTTTTTTTTTTTTTGTCATTTCTTTCCATTTTACTATAGTTTTTGAAATTTGGCATATGCATATACATTTTTTATGAGTAATTTAAAAGTAAGAAAATAGCCAAGATTAGAGTAATTTAATTAAATAGCTAACATTCGTCATAAAATTATCAAATTTTTAATTTCAATAATCATGATTTAAAATTTAAAAATCTCAAATGCCAACGAAGTAAAGCAATTTAATTAATATCAAGAGGTAAATAATATTTAGTGATCACAGCACTCATTTAAGAAAATCAAAATTTTATCATGCCTCAAGAAAAAATATCAATAGAATATTACTTATGCACTAATGAAAAAAAAAAAAAAGACTATGACTATAAAATTATTAATTAATTAAACTGAACCAAAGATTTGGCCAACAAAATTAAACTGAACCAAAGCTTCTAATAGCATCAAACTGAGAAGGATCATAAAACAAATTTGAACTATACAGCCCCAAGATACTCCCTTCGGACATAAGTCCAACATCATCAAATGGCTCAAACACGGATTCGTGGTTGGAATTAACCAAAGGCAATCCAACCATAGGATCATCAGCGACAACCCTCGTGGCCTCGGAATTGGTAGGAGAATTTTCAGAACTGTCGTAGTTGTCCATGAACCGGGCCGCGACATCGGAGTCTTTTCCGGTGAGTTCTTGCACCAAAGCTCGAAATTGAGAGGCACATGTCTCAACCTTCATAGGAGTTGAAATGTAAACAACTTTAATATCTTTCTTACTATTGCTTTTTTTTGCATTCTTCTTGTTGATTTTCATTTGGCGAACGCCCAATACATCCATTGAAGAAATCAAAACGACAAAAAGCAAAAAAGAAAAAAAAAAAAAGATTAAGTGTTCCTTGTAAAGGTATGATGGATGAGAATGGGAAATAATTTAACAATGTTTTGGGGTTTATATAAGTGTACGAAAGTTTGGTTTTTTTAGTAAGAAAGGTGATTTCGTGGAAGGAGCAGATAGATAAATAAAAAAAAATTGGAAAGGTTTGTTTTTGACAAAGGAAAAGGAAAGTTGCGAGAAAGATGGGTATAGAAAATATTAAAGAAAAAATAGAAGATTCTTTAGAACAAAAGCGTATAATTTTAAATATAATAGGATAAATAGCATGAAAAAATATATAAAAAATATAATTTAAATATACTAAAAATAAAAAAAATCTCATTATTGTAATATTAATAAATTTTGATTTGATAATTTTTATATTTTATATATATTTAAAATAAAATAAATACATCTACTTCAGAGAATCTTAAATGACCCGTGAACACTTAGGCAAAAACGTTAGCTAAGCTTTGAAAGAGACATGCGTTTTGATCATTGAAATTTGAAACTAGGAGAGGAAATGGATAAAAAACACGTGCGCAGACTCTTGTGACTATGAAAACTTGGACTTTTGATCGGAAATTTAGGGGGAAAAAGTTTATAAATTGTCGTGTGGCTAAAATTCATTCATCTGGAAAATTATGGTTTTTTATTTTAATTTTATTGAGTATTTTATTTTATTTTTTGAATTTGATAATTTAAAATAAAAAAAATTAACACAATTTAAAATTATAATAATATTAATTAAAAATGAATTTATAAAATAAAAATTTTATGTTTTATATTTTTATATCAATATAAATTATAATACATAATTGTTATATAAAATAATTATATAAATATATAAATTTTAATATTTTATGTGATAAAAATACATGAATAATCTATTTTAATTTTTTTTTATTTTTCTTTTATCACTTTTTAATGTGGCTGCGCTGTGTCACATTACTTTGTCTTTGTGTCCTGCTTTTCCAATTTTCTCGTTCCTTTTCTTAAAGCTGGATATGCTTCGAGATTTTTGTAGATCATTAATTAACGACAAGTTTTAATCATTATCAATTACAACATTGATATTATTAAGATAATGATATTTATAATTTTTATTTTAGATTAAGATTTTTATAAAAAATTAATACATGTTAATTACCAGAATCCTTGACTAATTGCTGCAATTCCATATAGAGAAGAAAATTAATACTGATTTGTTCTTTTCTTCAAGGAAAATGATGATCTAAAGGCATTTTGACAGCAATATACATAGGTTTTTCACTTATGAAATTAATCTCTTTTTTTTTAATCTCTGGCCTTTTTGATTCGTTTGTTTATGTATATTTCACATTAAAAGTACATATTGAATTATTTTTTTGCATTTATTAATGAGCAATCATGTGCATTCAATTGATTTATAATATTTAGTAATTTTAAATTTTAAAATTTTTATTTTAAAATTATAATTTTTATATAAAAATAATAATAATAAAATAAGAATATCATTTGGTTTAATTCAAACGATAACGATGAAGCGAAATTCAAATAAAGAAATTTTAAATTCGTGCCGTAATGTTTCTCTTATACTAAAAAAATATAAACGATAGGCGAAGTCTAGAAATCCTTCACCTTTAAATAAAAAATATATATGGGAGGTTTTAAAGAAGCGTGGAGTGATTGTCTTATAATAAAGCCTAGTCATTGAGCATATAACAATCATGATGTTTAAGACTTATTATTATCTTATAAAAATTTGATATTAAAGGGACCACACTCGTCCGGAATCATGTTCATATTGAGAAATTTTTTGTTCGTTCCAAAATAATTTTTTTTATTGACTTTTTGTCAAACTAATTCAACTTTAATTTTGCTTTTAAAAATAAGATTTATAAATTTTGAGTTTTAAAATTTTTAAAACCTGTATTTCTTTTAATTTTAATTTAATATAATTTAATTGATATGCATATTGATAAATTTTTAAAAATTACGAGTTTAAAATATTTTAATTATGAAATTTTTTTTCAAATAAATTTATTATTATTATTATTATTAAAAAAATCATTTAAAAAAATTTCATGTGTTGAACTTCTAGACCTTTTAGCATTTACCTATGTTTTTATATTCCTATGCATTGAAAATGTAGACTATAAATCTATCTTAATTTCTACCATTGAATCAAAATTCAATGAAAAAAAAAGCTTTATATGATAATAACAATAATCTAATTTTTAAAATTCGATACTTAATTAAATTAATACATATAATTATTTTTAATAAATAATATTTCAAAAAATTAAATATCATAAAATCAAATTGCCACCTTTTTAATAAAAAAATATTTTTTTACGATGATGCTTTTGTATTTAAATATTTAATTAAACTCAAAATGATAATGATTTTTTTGTCCTTATTATTTAGTAATTAAATATAAAAAATAATGAAATTAGACAAATTTTAGAATGAAAATATCGGGTGGGTGGGTAGGTAGTTAGTTAAGGAAATTACGTTTATGCTTTTGGATTTTGTGGCCTTTCAATTTCAATCTTGTTTGTAAATGACACACCTTATGTTCTTATCTCTATATAAGATATATATATATATATATTTATTTATTTGTCAATGACCATATTTATTCATTTAAAATTTTCAATTTTGCATTTTATTATTTGATTCAACAGCATGTGTAAGTGTCTTTTATTCAAATAACTTATTTTAAGTCCATTATTTTTTAAATAAAAAAACAAACAGTAAAAAAAACTCTGAAATTAAAATTTAATAATTATTCAAATTTTTATTAAATTGTTATAATTAATTAAAATTTTAAATATTTATTTTTATCAATTGACCTCTTATTAGAGGAAAATAATTAATTGGTTTCATTCAATCGAAAATTTAAATAAGTGAAAATAAATATATAAAGATTTAATTAGATAAAAATAAATATTTAAAATTTTAATTAATTTAAAATAAAAGTATTAGAATTAGATTAATTAAAATAAAATATTAAATTTTTGTTTAAGAAATTCTTTTACCTTTATGCCATAAAAAATTTAATATTAAAATATGCCTTTTAAGGTAGATTTGTTAATATTTTAAGATGTCGCTAACAAATCGGTTTGATATTATTTAATTTAATATTTTACTTTCTCAATCCATTAGATCAATTTATAATATTAACCGTCAATTATAATAATTAATAAAAACTTTAATAAAAAATAATAAAGTTTAATAATAAAATTCAATGTTAATTATATAATATAATGATAAAATTAACCTTAATTTCAAGAATAACTAACTTTAAATAATGCTCTTAAGCAGTTCTTAGCAAAATAAATATGAAATCATAAATTCAAAGTTTAAAAACTTTAAAGTGATTACTTTTGAGTTCCACAAATGAAAAATTTGTGTGAAAACAATAAATAAGAAATTAAGCGCATGTGCCATAATTCCTATCAAATTTTCCTTGAAACTTAAAACGATGGAGAAAAAAAAAAATTTAAACTCAGTTTTGTGAATAAAAAAAGAAGTTATTATTTCATATATTTTTTAATAAAATTTTTAAAATTTACAATCAAAATTTTTATTATTTCATTTGTTTTTTAATTATAATTATTTATTAATTTTTAAATAATCTTAATAATCATATGCCAACACTCTAATTTTACTAATAAAATTTATAAATTTCACTAATGATATAGTAGGTAGTTTTTCATGTAATTAATTTTAATATTTGAGACATCAAATTTTAAATTTTAAAATTTTTATATTATATCAATCTATCACATTATAATTGATTACATAATTATTTTAAATATATATATATAATTATCCCTATTTTCATTTTCTAGCATCATCGGGAAGCTGGGTCCGGACATAATTTCAATTTACTTTCCATTTTGAAAAAAATATAAGGAAGAAAGGACTGAATAAAGAAAGTATATCATTATCATTAACTATTTCTCTGTCTTGTCCTCAAAAGTCAAATAATTTACTGTTCCTCATTTTGAAATTAAATTCCGAAAATCGTATTCGCTACGTGGCCTCATTACACCGTTGGATCAGGAATAGTCATGATGACATATGCAACGACGTCATCGGGGCATTTATTTTTCATGTCCAGTGAAATGTTCTTTGAACTTCGAGAGAGAAAGCGATAATTGCGGGGCCTTGTTATTTTTCTTTATTTTTTTTTTCTACGGTTCTGTTCTGTACAGCTGTCAATCGGCAGTTTGGATTACAATTATAATCTAGTCGAAAGAAGTTGGTATAATAAAAATTTTGAATTTAAGATGATTCAAAATTTATTGTTTAAATTTAATTGATTTTTAATTTTTAATTTAATTTGAAATAAAAATTAAATTATTTGATTTTTTTATTATACTTGTTTACTAAATAAAAATAAGATCAATTTTTATATAATATAATGATAAAATAATAAAAATATATAAAAATATAAAAAATTTGATTAGATTTATGAGTTATTTGAATTAGATATTAAAATTTTCAAATTTAACTTACTTGTTAAGTTATTTGAATTTACGTTTAACTTAAAAAATTATTGAATCGAATTTAAATTTTATTTAAATTAAAATTTTATAATTTATAAATATTAATATATTATTTATACTTTTAATTGATTTTTTTTGTTTCAAAATGATAGAGTCATACATCAAGGGAAAAAGATTAGAGTCAAACCCTAATTTTATGACTTCTTAAAATTTGCTTGATCATTAAGTTAAGTATTTAAAGATAATTTAGATTTTAAAAATATATTTACTAAGTTTTACATAAAATCAATATTTTTTATATGATATGAGCTTTAAAATATTATATTTTTATTATAACGATTTAAATTAATGATTGACAAACTCAAATAAAAAAAAACTATTATTCAGTTTTATAAAAATTATCATAAACTCATTAAACTTATAATTTTGATTTTATTAATGAATTTTATTGTATTAGAATTATGTGTTTGCAATTAAGTCACATCAAAATTTCATGATTCTTTCTATAAATTGAGTTCGTGTGATCATAATTTCATAAAAAGTAAGGTGCATAGGAATAAAGTTTTCGATTCGAAAATATATTTAATTTTTATTTATTTATGTTCGTTAATTAAATTTAACAAATAATTTTGAATATTATTTATGCATTCGCTTATTAAACGAATAATTATTTATTAATTCATTTATATTTTAGAATAAGTTAGTTTATGATTCATTTAAAAATTATTTGTTTATTATTTATTTGCTATTCATTTACTATTTATTTTATAATAATATTAATAAAATTACATATTTATTATTTACTTTAATCTTATTTTAAGGTTCGTTTATGTTTGTTTGAATTTATTTATGTTCGTTTAAGATTTATTTATTTAAATTTGTTTGATTATAATTTATTTATTGTTCATGAATTATTCATTTATATATATTTATGAAATATATTTGTTTAATGTTCATGAATAAACTTATTTAAATTAATTGAATAAAAATAACTGAACACAAATAATTTATTATTTAAATGAATGAACATAAATAAACAAAGTAAATTTTTTAACGAACATAAATCGAATACGAATATCTATAAAAATAAACAAATAAACACAAACATTTATTTATTCATTTATGTTTGATTCATTTACGGTTTTAATAAAAAAAAGATTGCAATGTGACCCAATATTTAACTCGGTTGTTGATGCATATTTATTTTTATCAAATAATTGAGTTCAAAATTTTCATATTTGAAGATAAAATTTGTAATTAAAAAAAAAGAAATTATGTCATATTGAATTTAATATTATTATCAAAATTTGTGTCGTTGAATGTGATAAGCATATAATAAGAAGAGTTAGATTTTTAATTATGTAATTATTTGTCATTGGGTATGTAATTTGGGTTTAAAAAAATAGTAATAGTTGAATTATCCAATGAAATAATATAATGAAAAAGGATTGACAATTAAAAGGTGATAAATAAAAAATATATAAATTGTTGATAAGCACGTCAATAACTGGTTATATAAATTGTTGATACGAAATTAATCTTCGTACTTACAATTTTTTTATTTTTAAATTACATTTTTTTTTTTGTAAAAAATAATTAATTTTTCTATTTTATAAAAACAAAAATTATATATAATAAAAGAAAAAAAAAAGGGCTTCTCTTCCTATTAATTTTGATAGCATGACTTTCACGGTATCGATCGAAAAATACATTTTATGATTAAAATCTTAAATAGATATCAGTAATTGTGCGTGATTTTTGTAAAATGCGGAGTTAAATTAAAAAAAAATTAAGCCAAACTTGATTGTTCTAAGTTTATTTTAATGTGTCTAATGATTAGTTTGTAACACATGATGTTGTAAAAGAAACGGTAGAAACGTTGAAACAATAGTGCAAAAATAATTTGAAAAGAATTGTTGCAGAGAGTGAAATACCAGAAAACAATGTGTCAATTACTGGATACGAGCAGTCGGCAGCCCAACGACTGCTCAAGAACAAAACGAGTCACAGACTTTCAATTGACATTCTAATAGAAAATAGGTAGAGATAGTTGACTGTCCATGGGGAGCAATCGAGTGTTGCTCCACAATTCATCTGAGCTGCGAAAATTTAACAAAATTACAATTAGCTTGAAATTTTACAAGTTTAAATGCATATTTATTTAATATCAATGTTATTTTTATATATTAAATTGTATTATCTATTTCTTAATCAGCATTATTACTAGTGTAAAATTTATCAAAATTGCATGCATCATATAATTGGATAAATTCAATATAAACTTGTTCATAGATCGAGCCATCAAGCACACATTTTTAAAAGCCAAGCTCTAATCATGCATGTTTTATAAAATAAAAAACAAAAATAAATTTAGTTGCAACATTAGATAATAATATGTATGAAAAAATAAAAATAAAAACATTGACAATTTAAAATACCAAAATTTAGCAAAATTTTTATGTTAAATAATTATATTTAAATGTGTTACTCTTAACCATTTAATTTATTTTTAATCACAAGTAAAAATTTTTAATTATTAAAAAGAAGTAATAAAAGTAACAACTAAAAAATGGCCTAACATTTCTTCTTTTAGGTTACGATACTGATCAACATTAATATTTCAATAAACTTTTTTTTAAATGACTAAATAGAAACACCCATATATGTTATATATATTTTTTCTTAATCATATATGGTTAATTTTGGATTAAATAGTTTTTTTTGGTAAAAAAATCAAAGATAGATAAATTATTTAATTTTTCAAATCAAAATAAAATGTATTATTTTTAATAATATAAAATAAATACTTACATATCGTGTATTTAAAATGATAATCACTGATAAAATTTGAACTCAAAATTTTTTATAAAAAAAATAAATTTAATCAATTAAATTAATTATTTATTAATAATTTTGAATTAAATAATTTAAAAATATTATATTTTTGTTTGCTGTTATCTTAATTATTCTTTTTATCACATGCATAAATAATTTATTAATGGAAACTGAAATTTATTTTTATTTATGAACAAATTTATAAGCTCCATCGTAAACTTATACAATGACAATTTCACCCAAGTTAAAAGAACATTACTCGAACAAAATTTTGTTTTTACAATGAAATTACTCAAAATAATTGAAGTGACAAAATAAAAAAATTACTTAAAAAAAAATATGTTGATTAAATTTCAAAAAATTACCAATTTTTAAAAATTTAGACATTTAATATCGAATTAATTAGGTAAAAATTCGAGAATTAATGATAAATTGGGAATTATAAAAAAAAAACACGGATCTGACAAAATCAGAAAGAGTACTGTAATAACAGTAGAGATTCAAACATGAGAGAAAAAAGCCAAAGTTGGTTCTTACATGACAGTGATCAAAGATTTTGCTGTATTGTTATTTGATATTGTGTCAGTATCTCTGATACAGTTTTTACAGAAAAAAAAAGTTAAAAAAAAACCGAATAAAAACACAACAAAAATTCATGTCAAACCGAGTAAAATATACTCTCTTGGGTAATTAAAAAATCATTAGTTCTTGGGAAGTGTAAAGATTTCTCACAGAAGAGGACCACGCCTAGAGATTGGAATATCATTGTCAAGTAATACTACTAACAATAACTCAATTTTCATCATCATCAAAATTTCAGCAGGTGAGTTTCCTGGTTCTGAAGTTTCAAACCTTGCTGTTTTAAGGTAATCATTTCCAATAATTGTTAAGAAAGTTTACTGAAGTTTATTATGAAAGTTTACCTAAACCTTGCTGTTTGATATAAGTAACCGAGTTGAAAATTTTGAACTTTTTTTGTGTGTGGAAGTTGAAAAATTGTTGCTTTTTGTCATTTTGATATTTTACTAATGATTTTAGTTTCTGGGTATTGGGGTTTTTGGATTAAAGTTGTGTGCTTTTTGCTGGTTAAGTCAATTTGGATCATCTGGGGTTTCTCTAATATGGGTTTTCTTTGGTGTTTGTGACTGATTCTGGCTTTTAGGTATATTTAGGTTGGTGAAAATTTGGCTCCTTTTGATCTTCAAAATTTTTTTTTTTAATTTTTAATTTTCTGTTTAAAAACTTGGGTTAGTAAGATACTTGTTTGGGAAACTGTTGTGCAATTTGTTTAGTTATTTTTCAAAGATCTTTCTTTTATGGGGTTTTATGATGTTCTTCTGTGATTTTGGATACATGATATTAGTGTCGGTGCAAATTTGTGTGGTAGGTATTGGGAATTTTTGGATTGTTTGATGATAGCTACTAAATCTGGGGGTGTCTGTAGTCTGCTTTAGATTTTAGTTTGGTGTCAAACATGGTTATGAGCTTTCAGAAAAGCTTAATTTATATTCACCATCCTTTAAGAAGTTTTATGAAGTTTTTCTTTACATAGGCCTCTAAATTGTCAGCTACTGCTATCTAGGTCTGCTGTCTCTATGATTTTTGCTTGTTCTATGGCATCGCTGGGCGATATGTTTTAAATTTAATCTATGAAAACTTCTGAACTCTAGGGTTTGTATTCTTTGCTTGAATATCCACTTTTGGATAGTCTTCTTTTGCAATCTTGACATGCTTCTTCTAAGAATATTGAGACCATGAGTGAGTTTGTCTATGAAAATGTCAACATCTTCTATATTGCAGGTGGTATTACTTTTATTTCTTGTGTTTCTGACTGTTGAATTTATGTACAATTAAAATGGCAAAGAAATTTGGCATTAAGGTGTATGTTTTCTTTTTATTTGATTAGGTCACTTATTTATAACCTTTCATACCATTCACCTTTCACTTGTCTGGCAATCCTTATTTGTGTCAAATTCTGATTTGAGCAGAGTAGGATTGGTGTTAAAGACACAAACAAATGGTTTTTCTTCTTGTTAACAATAGAGCTATCCTTTTCCAAGAATGCTCAGCAGTCCACTCTATGTTCTTGTTGAGATTGTCTTCTATTTATTATTGCTTGGTTGTGTATCTGAACCTAAATAAGATGAACATGATCCAAAAGGCTTCTCTAGACATGGGTTTGTACCGTGTATGTCTTCTTTTCTTAGTTTCATCCAGTAGGTATTTTTTGGCTGACTTGAGAATTGGTAGTTTTCTGTCTTTAGCATGATAGGTCTTATTTTTGGCTTCTGCAATCATTATTTTTAGCCCTAGGTAATTTCTTTTGTAGTATGCTTGGCATTTTTTAGTTGGTTATTTGAGAGCATTTCGCTGTTATTTTGGACAGGAAACTGTTTAGCACTCTCTGATGCCTGCTACTTCAGGGTTTTGGGTTTATTTCATTTTAATTGCTTGACTATTGACAGGGATTTGCTCTCCCAATCACTTGCATCTAGCTGTTTTGGGATTCATTTTGATAGTGTCCACCTCTGTTAATTTTTTCCTTCGAATTGTTATATTATTATCTTTACTAAGGGAAGATGGTGATACTTCTTGCAGTTCATTTCAACACTAAGTGTTGGGATTTTTAATTTGTTTGAGGAGTATTAAGGAAGTACAATCATGATGTATGGGAGGTAGAACAGCGAGAACTGGTGTAAAAGATGAGAAGAAAGCAGCAAAAGGAATGTGGAGCTTTGATTCCCAATTTCAAGTTACCAACACACTGTAAATTTGCTCTTTACCTCAAAGTTTCACTAGAGACCTTAAAATAAATCTTCATCTAAAATATTATTTTATTAGTCTAATGTTGAATTGAACACCATATCTTCACATTATAGATTCAAACATTCAATTGGTTAGGTTTTCCTTTTGATCTGTAGCTGGGGGGAGTGTAGATAATTAATGCTTTGGTAGTGGGAGATGTTTGGCTTTTGGTGATTGCCTTGGCAAAGTGTCTTTTTTCAATAAGAACTGTATTCTGTAGAGTGCTGCATTTTGCTGAAGTTATTTCAGACTAATGGATCTCTTAATACAGATTTGAGAGATTTCTAAAATCCCCTTTGCAAAATCTAGCGACTCTCTCTCTCTCTCTCTCTTCTCTTCAACTGTGAATTGGATGTGTGATGGTATTGCATGGTGTCAGTTTAATGTTCTGACATGCCTTATTTTCTGTGCAGTACAAACCTAATTACTGCATTGTTATTTGGTGATGCTTATAATATAAAAAAAAGCTCAGATTATATGTTAATGCTGTTATATTGCTTGACATAGCATTTCTGATTACTTACATATTGGTGAATTCTGATTTTCAGTTGTATAAAAGGAAGCACGATCCATTCATTCCCCGTTTCTGATTTTGGGATATTCAATCAATCTGTTGGATTTCGCATAGAGGATGCTGCTACCCTGAGTGGAAGTATGCATTCAGTAATCTAATCCTCAAAAATCAGAATTTGAGCCATTATTTTTTTGGAATGTTTTGTTATTTTAGGAAAAAAAATTATGTAGATCTGATATGCCCTGTGAATGGTAGTATGTAATGGTGCATGTGCATTCTTTTAGGAAATAAATAAATGTAATATGCCTCGTGAATAGTAGTGTAATAGCCTAAGTGTGATTCCTGGTGGCAGCACAAATACTTTCACAGGGGTCATAGCTGTTGATCATCAGCTTGTTTTCTAGTGATCTCCTTTTTCTGGTATCAATGTGCATTAAATATTATGCTACTTCACCCTAGTGCACCTTATGCATTTTTAACCGATGACTTTTTGTAATTATATGTAAGTTTTGGTGTTGTTAAGAAAATAAGTGTTGTACTTCTACTATTATAACTAAAATGTTTTAAACTTGAAGATGGTTTCATTTCACAGCTTTTGGGATTGAGTTATGAATGGCAAACCTTTATCTTGGCTTTACACATGTTTAATCATTAATATTCAACAAAATTTCTGATAAATTTTTCAAAAGGAAATATGTTAATGAGTGGAAAGACAATTTTCCTTTATATCTCTATGAAGGATTTGACATGACATGTGGCAGTGCAGACGCTGTGTTTAATTCGGCAAAAGCAAGTGGCCAAGCAGTTTCTCCAGATTGCAACCATATTGGCACTTTGGATAAGGTAGATTTTGTTTGTCTTATCATGTAATGAGCTAGTGATTTAGTTGTATCGCTGGGTAATAGAATTTTATTCTTCTTGTTGCCTGAAACAGACTCCAACTTCATTTGCTATAAATCGATCCGCCACCCAAGTTGAATCTAGATTGCCATTAGAAAAAGTTCAACAAACAAATCTGGTCTCCATATCTAGTGGTTATACAGAAAACTGGGGAGAATCCAATATGGCTGACGCTAGTCCGAAGACTGATATCTCAACTGATGCGGACACAGATGAAAAAAGTCAGAGGGTATGCTTTATTTCATATCTTCTTTTCATATCTCTGCAGTCTAATTTTATAATTTTTTGGGGACCTTTTTAGATGTTACTGTTGTTACTATAAGCTCTTTTCTAGATTTAGGCATGCATTTATCTATTGCACTATCAAAATGCATTGTTTTTGTAAAAGCTGGAATTGCGAAAATAAGAAGATGTGATTTAATAGAGCACATTTCAAAAGGGGAAGGGAAGACCTAAGAAGATATGTGTGGAAGCCATAGAAAGGAAACTTGGATCATCATCTTACTTAGAATATGGTCCTAAATAGGGCACATTTATGTAGTAGGATCCATGTAGCTCATGTTGTGGGACAAGATTTTTTTGTTGTCATTGTTGTTATTCTACTTGCTGGAAAAAGACTCAGGTTAATCGATGTTGTTGCCAGTCTGACATTTTATTGCTTCTGTGCAGTCTGATAGAGGAAAATTAAATGCTGTTGTGGCTTCTGATTCTAGTGACAGATCAAAGGGTAGTTTGGATCAAAAGGTCTGATAGTTTGTGTTAATTGCATGGATAATACCTAAATAAGAATTTGGTCAAATTGGTGATCTTTTGTTGATAATATTCTACAGACTCTTCGTAGACTTGCTCAAAATCGTGAGGCTGCAAGAAAAAGCCGATTGAGAAAGAAAGTACGTCATTTCCCTTTACATTCAATGCATTTATTCAACTTTCTTTTTCGTTGTTTTATCTTCTTTCATTTTGTCAATTTTCTTTGTTGTAGTGAGTGCGACTCATACTTCTGTTGTACTTGATTGGTAGATGGCATGAGTCTTCTACTTGATTTTCTAGGGATTCAGATCTAATTGAAGATAGCACGGGCCCAGATAGACTTCTAAATATTTTACCTTAGAAGAGAGACCTACATATCACACATTGCCTTAAAATTTTTTATGGTTGCTGAAAACATGTGACTGTAGTAGAATCTAAGTGTGTATCCTTACTCCTTGTTTTAGAAGCTCTAGTTGTTGTATAGAAAATCTATTGGTGTATGCATGCACAGGTGGATCCACATGTATAGGTAGAAGTGGATCCACATGTATAGGTAGGGTGTCCATGGACACACCCAAAGATTGGGAAATAAGAAAATTTGAAGGAAAAATTTTCCCTGGATAACCCAAAAAATTTTACTTACCCTTAGCTTTGGTAGTTTTATATATATCTTAAGTGGGCACCCCCGCAAAGGAATTCTGGATCCACCATTGTATAATGTACGTGCATGTCCTTGCTTTCATCTAGATAACAACTTGATAGTTTAGTACAATGTTGACAGTGAGTGGTCATTTTCACACACTCTTTTGCCAGAACCTTCTTTGTGGCACTCAAGTACAAAATGATGAAAAGGCGACTATTAACCATTGCTATACTTCGTGCTCTCAAATTCTTATGATTGTTTCAATTTTTGTCACTATCGACTAGTGGATACTTTATGCTCTCAAATTCTAATATTTAAAACTCCCATGATTGTTTGAGATTCAGTGTATGAATCTTTTATGTTCATCAAAATGATTAATTTTAATGGCTTTGCTGCATGAGATGCTTTTGCATGTATATCTTCTTGTTTGAGATCATCTGGCATTCATTTTTTTGCATGGATGTCAAATTTAATCTCCTATGTTGAGACACATTATCCTTTTTTCTTCAACAGGCATATGTGCAACAGCTGGAGAGTAGTCGTTTGAAGTTGACACAATTAGAGCAGGAACTCCAGCGGGCTCGGCAGCAGGTTAGGCTTCGTCCTTCATCATACATACCTGTGTTTGGAGTTGTTTATTTAATCTTTCTTTTATTCAATTATGTATTACTTATAATGTTGCCCTTCCCTACAGGGTATATTCATATCAAGCGCAGGAGATCAAAGCCATGCGATGGGTGGAAATGGTAATAATTATTTTTTTAATGAAGCTAGTCCTTGGTAACTTGTCTTCTTCTAGTGATTGTAGTATGAGTCTTATTGTTTTGGAGTGGTTTGTTGAAGCAACGGAACACTAGCTATGGAAATGGTAATAATTATTTTTTCGTGAAGCTAGTCCTTGGTAAACTTGTCTTCTTCTAGTGATTGTAGTATGGGTTTTAATTTTTAGAGTGGTTTATTGAAGCAAAAGAACACTAGCTATCTTACGTGAGCAGATGATTTGTGCACAAGAGCAGGAGTCCAAGCCTGTGAATGACTGCTTTATGTAAAATCTGAAGGATAGGAGTCATAGGGCTGTGTTCATTTTCTAGTACCTTACTTTATTAGCTGCCTCTGATGTTTGGTCAGTTAAAATAACATCTAAGTAGCACATTATGGTAATTTACTTGTTAAGAGAAGAATACTACTTATCCAAAAAAAAGAACCACCCAGGAAAATAGCTTTTGCTTTGCTTAAATCCATCTTCTGGTATTCAATTAATAACATGTTATGCGGTGGACAGTTAGATCACTGTAATAAGAGATATCTTGCATTAATGTTGGTTACCAATGTGTCTAATGAATGATTAAAGATATAATCAAAAGACTTCTCCTAGCAATTGGGGTTTTGCTACATGGATAAAATTTCTCCATTTGTCTATAAGATCAGTAAGAGCAAAGTCCTTTTATGATTGTTTCCTCCAATGTCTCTTTCGCTCTTGTGCTTCCCATTTTGACGTGAGCATTTTCCTTGACATTAATAGGAGCATTCATATGCCTTTGTCTTACATGTCAAAATCCTTTTAAATGTAATTAAAAAAAAACTTTTAAATGTGTTTCCCTCATGTTGTATTCAATTGGTGCTTTCCTCACCTCTGAATATTTTGACAGTGCTACTAAAAAAAGTCTGGCCAGTGCACAAGGCTTTTACTGTTTATACATAAATGTATCCAGCCTTACTCTGCTTTGCAGGGAGGCTGCAGTAGTGCCATCTTTCTTATTTCCCCTTTTTGTTACATCACAAACAACTTCACCATCTTGTGTATTATGAAAACGTGCATTTTAAATGCACGGAGTGTGGCGGTAGCGGGTATTCTCCCGAAATTTTTTGTTTGCATTCTAACTAGCATGCAAGACTAAAATTTTCAATGTAACCTTGTATTTTCAGTTTCTCTATTCTTTTTGTTCATTTCTTTTCTTTGCAGGTGCCATGGCATTTGATGTAGAGTATGCCCGGTGGTTGGAAGAGCAAAATCGACTAATTAATGAGCTGAGAACGGGAGTTAATTCTCATGCAGGCGATGCTGAACTTCGTATTATCGTTGATAGTGTATTGGTTCACTATGATGAAATCTTCAGGTTGAAGAGCAATGCAGCTAAAGCGGATGTTTTCCATTTGTTGTCTGGCATGTGGAAAACACCTGCTGAGAGGTGTTTCTTGTGGCTTGGTGGTTTCCGTTCATCTGAGCTTCTAAAGGTAGTTCATCTAAATTTGCGCACACAATTAATTAGAATGCTAAACTTTTTAAATAATGTGATGGTAGTAAACTCTTATCTTTTTTTTTTTTTTTTTTCTGTTCTTTGCTTTTTCCCTTTAGATTATGGGTTATTGATTGGTTCTCATACTATTATATTTATTTGTACATCATGTTGGAGATCTGTCAAGAACAACTGACAAACAAGCAATTGTGTCTCTATTAGGGGATTGCTGGGGAATATTCAAAAGAATCCCATCCTAGGTTTAAGTTTACAGAATAATTATTATGCACAAAACTTATGATTATCTTGACATCAAGATTATGATGAAGTAGGATGTTAAATCCATTTCAGGGATGCATACCATCACCCTCAGTTTGATAAGATAGAGCTTTAGCTACATTAAAGGTTTTGGCTTTCTCTTTTATTAATTCACTCTAATTCTAGCAAAAGTAGTAATCTTTTGTCTGTCTACTGACAATTTCCCCGAATATGCAATTCCCTCGCAAAATGGAACAGCAGAAGAAATGCAGGAAGGTGGAATTGATGCTATGGATTTTGATTGACGGGTGCAAGGCAAGAACTGGTTGGGAATTTTAGGGAAGGTGGGCTGTGAATGAGAGTAAGGTTGTGAACGCAACCCTGCCTTGGGTTTGGGGAAGCTATAGGGACAGTGTTCCCCATCCACAGCCTCTGTTTGGCTAGAGTATAGGAACTTTTTTTGGCCACATTTTACTCCCAAACATGTGCATGCTTGTTTGTATATGCTTGTGATAGGGAATTTGCATGTTATGTTGTACACCATAACATATTGCATCTCATCTTACAATTTACTTGGAGTTATGACACTAGTAACATATCATCTCAATTGCCAAACAATTGAAACTTGAGTTCTTGTTGATGCAATTTAAGAAATGGTTCTTATTTAAAGATGAAAAAGGTGGTGCAACTTTGGTAGGATTCCTTGTATCCTTGTTCTCAGGTTCCTCGATGAAGATAAATTAAATTCAGCAAAATGCAGTTGGTAGTGGATTCATCCCTTGTCAGCTGTTTTATACATGAGTTGTTTTATTGGAGAACCTTAAGGATATAAAGAGCCTTATCTAAGTTTTGTCCGAAAATTATCACTTTCCAATGCCAAGTGTTAATGCATGAATTTGCTTCATGTATATTCTGTTTATAATTAGTCACTAAATCGATCCCCCCCCCCCCCCCCACCAAAAAAAAAAAAAAGCCTGCTTTCATTCTTCTAATATTTTGTTTCCTTCGTAGCTCGTCATCATAGAATTCGATGTTTATGCTTGCAGCTTCTTGTAAGCCAATTGGAGCCTTTGACAGAGCAACAGTTGGTGGGAATTAGCAACTTGCAACAATCCTCCCAGCAGGCTGAAGATGCATTATCTCAAGGGATGGAAGCCTTGCAGCAGTCTCTTTCGGAGACATTGTCCACTGGTTCTTTAGGCTCGTCCGGATCATCTGGGAATGTGGCAAACTACATGGGTCAAATGGCCATGGCCATGGGAAAGCTAGGTACCCTTGAGGGGTTTATTCGTCAGGTAATGCTTTCTTTTTTTTCCCTTTTTCTTTTTCTCTTTCATTTTTTCGCCCATTGTTTGTAACTTATTAGAGAATGCATTAGACCATTAAGTATGATCTGAGTTTCCTTACTGCCTTTCAAATAAATGTTTCTAATAAATTAATATTACTAGGCTGATAATCTACGTCAGCAAACGCTACAACAAATGCATCGGATATTGACAACCCGCCAGTCAGCTCGTGCACTGCTTGCGATACATGATTACTTCTCCAGATTACGGGCTCTTAGTTCCCTCTGGCTTGCTCGGCCAAGAGAGTGAAAATGTCCTGTTTCTTACTGGAACTGATATAGGTCCTGCTGGAAAATCTCAACTTGATAACTTTCGGTCTACTCATTAAACCATGTAGCATGTCTTTTAATTTCTATATTTCTTGTGCTTTAGTTTCAGTAATCCTTGCCATTATGTGTATTAAGGTGTTTAGTCTTGTATTGCTTGTTTTCAAATGATCATGTAATATAAACTTTTTCTCCAAAGTTATATTTGTCTTTGTCATTTACATCTTTTACGGCAACAATCAATCATCAGTAGAAGTTTCTCCAATGTTCTTCAGAATTGGTCCTGGAAAAGAGTTGTTCCTTGAAGACAGAATCCTGTAACTAGAACAAAGTGGAAGTGGACCCTCAAACGAGTTAAAACTTAGGTCTACATCAGAGGTTGACTCAATTGATGAAATAGGCTAACTTAATTAATAGGATCATAGAGGCTAGCTCAATTGGTAACTCTTCGAAATGAGTGGTTGTCGGTTTGAGTGTAGTGATGATCTTTGTTGAGATTATATTGAATCTATGATTTGTAAAAAAAACAAAAAAGAAAATTAGGTTTACAGCAATGGCAGCTGGTGCAAATTTTAGTGATATGGAAGCCATCGTTTTAACTTGTTATTTTAGAGACACAAATTTCGAAGCTGTGGACTTTGATCCCATCCCAAAACCAGTCAGGTATTACAAAGGGACCTCAGTTCCCATAGATTCAGGTATTGGCTCTCCCATTTAAAGCTGCTACAACACATGCATTTTGAAGGCAAGGCTGATCATATGGATATCTGAAGTCAAGCTTGGTGACATGAGCCGTCAGCTTGTTGGAACCAACACCAGACCATCTAAAGCAATCCCTGCCAAACCAAGAAGAAAGCCTGATTGAGTGATCTTTAAGGCCTGCTTTGAACTCGTGAAGTGCTTTCCTCTGAATTTGATTGCAACTTGCTGAGAGGTTGCTGGTGGAAACGGCCTTTTGGCTAAAAAGTTGGTTTTCACTGTAACCTCAATGCTAAATGGATGGAAAAGTTGAGCGTTGCCGTAAAAAAATTTGGTTTTACAGCCTAAAACGCCTTGCTTTTGCGGTTCAAAAGCAGTTTTAAATGATAAAGTTAACTTTTTTTTTTATCTTTTTTTTTATATATTTTTAGCATTTCAATTATCAATATACTTTTACAAACAGATATTAAACAGTTTAAAATGCTTAAATCACATTACTCTAATTACGCTTTTAAATATATTTTTTTCAAATTTAAAATTTGCCGCGCCAAAAATATTAAGCTCTCTGTAAACATCTTGGACATCTTGGAAGGATGTAAATTCGGAAAAATCGACTCTAGATCGTTTGGTGACCGTGTTTATAAAGGTAGACCAAGAGAATTATATGAGAAGCTTAAGAAGTCGAAAAAGGAGAAAGGACGGGAACCTCTTTCTGAACCGGTTCCCGTTAGGCAAAGCAAGAGGCGTAGGCTACGTGAGGAGAGTGTTTTGTGTGTTACTGAGGAAGGGGTTTATCAGCCGAAAACGAAGGGGACTAGGGCGGCTTATTAGGCTATGTTGAGTTTGATTCAGCAGCAGGTGGGTGGACAGCCGCTTAATATTGTTTCTGGTGTGGCAGATGAGAATTTTGCTGTGCTTAAGAATGAGGGCATTAAGAATCCGGATAAGAAGAAGGAGACAAAGCAGTTGTTGAATCGGATTCCGAGTCAGGTTTTTGATCAGCTTGTTTCAAGTGGGAAGTTGGTTACAGATTATCAAGATCGTGGTGATGGAGGTGGGGGTTCAATGGGGAATGGGGATGAAGGTCTTGATAATGATGTGGGAGTGGCAGTTGAGTTTGAAGAAAATGAAGATGAGGAAGTGGAGAGCGATATTGTTATGATGCAAGAGGATGAGGAGGGGGATGGTGATGGGGTGGAATGTGGTGCTGGGGCTATGCAGATGGGTGGTGGAATTGATGATAATGACATGCATGAGGCTAATGAGGGGATGAGTTTGAATGTCTAGTGCATTGATGCTTATTGGCTTCAGAGGAAGATCTTCCAGGCTTATGATCAACAAATTGACCCATAACAGTGCCAGAAGCTTGCTGAAGAGGTGCTTAAGATTCTTGCTGAGGGTGATGACAGGGAGGTTGAGACCAAGTTATTGGTGCATCTCCAGTTCGATAATTTCAGCCTTATCAAATATCCGTTGCTGAACTGGCTGAAGGTTGTGTGATGCACCCGCTTGGCTAGGGCTGAAGACCAAGAAGAGAGGAAGAAGATTGAGGAGGAAATGATGAGCTTGGGTCCAGTTTTGGCTGCAATTCTTGAGCAGTTGCATGCCACCAGGGCAACCGCAAAAGAAAGGCAGAACAACTTGGAGGAGAGCATCAGAGACGGGGCTCGTCGACTAAAGGATGAGATGAGAGTAGCAGAGACGGGGGGATAGGGATAGGAGGGGTCTTGCTGGCAGAGATACTGATGGTGGTTGGCTGAAGGTTGCTTGACCTTGACAGTCTTGCTTTTGAACAAGGTGGTGTTTTGATGGCAAATAAAAAATGTGATCTTCCCTTGGGTTCTTACAGGCATCATAGCAAGCGGTATTAGGAAGTTCATGTGCCAGCACTGAAGTCAAAACCATTGGAATCCAATGAGAAGCTTGTAAAGATATCTGAGATGCCAGACTGGGCACAACCAGCTTTCAAAGGGATGCAACAGTTGAACAGGCTACAGAGCAAAGTCTATGAAACTGCCCTTTTTTCAGCAGATAACGTCCTACCGTGTGCTCCTACTGGGGCAGGGAAAACTAATGTTGCTGTGTTCAACAAAGATTTAAATAGTGGTAGGATAGTAGTATAGCGGCTGCTATTTCTCAGTCACGCCACTATCTATCATCATTATTGAAGAAAAAACGAGAAAGAATTTGAATCTTGTTTATAATGGATGTGTTGCGATTGCGAATTGTGGCATAACGTTGAATAACGATAATAGCGGTTTGTTATTGTCCGTTGTTTCGCATTTCATTCAAAAATTTAAGAAGAAAATTTTCATTTGATTCTATTTAAAAACTTAAAATAAAAACAGCAAGAAAGAAAATAAATATCAATTAACAAATTTAAGAAAAAAAAATCATAAAACTTAAACTTCCAAAAATATCAATTCTTTTAAATTTAACTTCAATCAAGATTAAGGTAAGCAATTAATTCAGCATTCAAATTACTTTTTTTTTTAATTTTCAAATTTATCGTAATTTTGTGTGTTTGGGATTGGATTGGGCTATGTTGCATTGGTAGAAAGGGCATGAGTTACTGGGACTTAAAATGAGAGACAAGAGATGATAATAAGACTTGAGATTGACAAAAATGAGCAGATATCACATATCGAAATTTGTCGTGATTTTGTGCGTTTGAGATTGGATTGGGCTATGTTGCATTGGTAAAAGGGGGCAGGAGTTGTCGTGACTTAAAATGAGAGACAAGAGATAACAGTGAGATTTGAGGTTGACAAAAATGAGCAAATAGCACACATTAGAAAAAAAGAAAACTGAGAGATAGGGATAAGGATGAAGGTTTGGAGAAAAAAATTATTGAATGCAAGGTGAGAGGATGAAAAGTTGTGTGAGTCTGTGCAATTTAGTCAAGAGACTAAAGAAGTAGACTTGAGGCTATTGTTGTTGAAGATTGCCCACAACATGGAAGCTGCTAAGTTTGATTTACTTTAAGCCATAAAAAGCAATTCTCTTAGCCAATAAATAGTAATACTCTTACTTAATTTATGGATGTCTAATCATTTATTATTTGATTTATGCATAATATAATTCGATAATAATTTGATGAGTATGATAATTAAATAATTAAATATATCATTTGTTATGATTATTTATTTTTTACATGTTTATTTATATTTTGTTATTTTCTTATTATCATATGAATAATTTTTTAAATATGAATATTTTACTATAAATATTTTTCTTAAATAAATAAAATACATGATATGATATAAATTACTTTAAAAATCATAAAATAAAAAAATTTATAATTAATAATTAAAATTATTATATTTTATAACAAGTTGAGTAAAATTTTAAAAAATTTATGATCGCGATAGTCGTAGTAACCGTGAATGTTTTTATTATATCCGTAATAATGACAAATGCGACGCGACTGAAAATATAACCGTTACCACTATTTAAATCCCTAGTTTATCGTACTGCAGCGACTTGCTTTGAATATGGAGTCTGATAGTTCAATTAACTACGGCAAATACAAGATTGTCCATGTGGCTCCTATGAAAGCTCTAGTTGCTTGAGTTGTTGGTAATCTTTGTCATAGTTTGGAGGCATATGGTGTGACTGTGAGGGAGCTCAGCGGAGACCAGACGCTGTCTAGCCAACAAATTGAGGAGACTCAGATTGTTGTGACAACTCCAGAGAAATGGGATATTATTACCAGAAAGTCTGGTGATCGTACATACGCACAGCTAGCGAGACTTCTTATCATTGATGAGATTCATCTTCTTCATGATAATAGAGGATCTGTGCTTGAATGCATCTTTTTTGCAGGATTGTTAGGCAAATTGAAACTACGAAAGAGCATATCAGATTGGTAGGGCTGTCAGCTACACTTCCTAATTTTCAAGATGTCGCATTATTTTTGCAGGTTAATCTTGAAAAAGGACTGATCCATTTTGACAATAGCTACAGACCTGTTCCCCTCTCTCAACAGTATATTGGAATCACAGTGAATAAGCCACTGCAGAGGTTCCAATTGATGAATGATATTTGTTATGAAAAGGTAATGGCTGTGGCAGGGAAGCATCAAGTCCTTAACTTTGTTCATTCAAGGAAAGAAACTGCTAAAACAACTCTTCGGTTATGGAACATTGCACTTCCTAATGATACCCTTAGTAGATTCTTGAAAGAGTATGCTGCACGTCGTGAGATTCTCCAGAGTCACACAGATATGGTTAAAAGCAATGATCTCGAGGATCTACTACCTTATGGTTTTGCAATCCATCATGCTGGGTTGGCAAGGACTGATCGCCAAATTGTTGAAGAACTCTTTGCGGATGGACATGTACGAGTGTTGGTATCAACTGCAACTCTTGGGTGTGAACTTGCCTGCTCACACAGTCATTATCAAGGGACCTAGATTTACAGCCCGGAAAAGGGAGCACGGACTGAGCTATGTCCTCTGGATGTGATGCAGATGCTGGGTCGTGCTGGGAGGCCTCAATATTATTCATATGGGAAGGGATCATCATCATGGGCCACAGTTAAATTCAGTACTACATTTCTTTGATAAATCAACAGCTTCCTATTGAGAGCCGATTTGTGTCCAAACTGGCTGATCAGTTGAACGCTGAAATAGTTCTTGGTGTTAGGATATGTGGGTCCAGCCATATGTGTTATTTGACTATTTAAAGGTTAGGGCATTGTGTTTTAGGCTTCTTTAAAAGAGCCCTGCGTAATAAAAGGTAAGGGCTGGTTTTGGTGAAACAAAAAGGAAAAAGTGGCGCCGCAAACCAAGAGAGAAACAAGAAAGGTAAGGAAAGATTGAGAGAAAAGGGAGAAGGTAGAGTTGGTTGAATGAAAGTCGATTCGTGATTTGATTAAATTAAAATTTTGTCAAAAAATTTATGATTTAGAGTTCTACATTTTGAACGGTGAAGATCATGTTTGAAGCTCTTTAGGAACAAATCTAAGATATATTTGTTGAGTCATTTATTTGATGAGATTTTTTTAATTGTCTCTCTAATTGTTGATTAACTCTAGTTTTAGCTAGAGAATAACTTTGTATATCTATTATTTGATAGTAAAGATTTTTTTTGGTGGTCTGTGATTTTTCTTTTACAATGAAAGATTTTTCACGTAAATCTTGGTGTGCTTTATTTTTCTTACATTGTTGATTATTGATTGTTGTTTATTACTGTAGGTTTATTGCAATATATTATTTTTGCGTTGTTGTGTTTATTGCTTCAGGCCCAACAAGTGGTATTAGAGCAAGGGTTATTTTGAGATATCAATACAAAAATAACCCTAGACAGAAGTAAATTCTGTTTGAGATCATGGATGGTGATATAGGTTTCATGATAAAATTGACAGCATCAAATTATTTAATTTGAAAGCCTATGATGGAAGATCATCTATACTGCAAATATTTGTATGAGCTAATATTGGGTGATTCGATTAAACTAGTAGATATGAAAGATGAAAGCTAGACAAGTTAGGCAGAAAGACGTTAGCTATAATCAAAATATGGGTTGATATCAATGTGTTCCATCATGTAGCGTAGGAGACAGATGCCTACATTGTTTGAAAAAAATTAGCAGCATTGTATGAGAGAAATATAGGTATGAATAAAGTTATGCTTGTTAAAAAGCTTGTAACTTTATAGTTTTGGGATGAACGATCTATTATAGAGCACTTGAGTAATTTTTAAGATATATTTAATCGGATGACTACTATGGGGCTTAAGATGGATGATGAAATGAAAGCGTTATTTTTTTTGGGTTCATTGCCAAATAGTTGGAATTCTCTAGTTGTGACTATTTTTAATTTAGCTTCTGATTACAATGTGACATTAAAAATGGTAAAGAACAGTATGCTTAATGAAAAAGCAAGATAAAAAGATGTAAACCTTGAGAATCAAGCTCTGATCATAGAGAACAAGGGTAGAAACATCAACAAAGGTCAGAACTCAAAAGGTCGTAGTAAATCTAAAGATAAATCCAAGTTCAAATATAAAGTGAAGTGTTTCTATTGTGGTAAAGCAGGTCATATAAAATGACACTGTAAAATCTTGAAACAAGAGTGAAAAGTAAGAAAAATGAGTTCAAATGATGGCAATGTTGCAGCAATAAATTTAGATAGTGATTCAATTACTTTGATTTGTAAACATGGTGATTGTAATCATATTGGTGATCCTGGCATTGAGTGGATAGTTGACACATGAGTAGCATATCATTGTGTTTCTAAGAGATAATTGTTTACAACTTATAAAACAAGAGACTTTAGTTACACCAAGATGAAAAATAAAAGTGTGTCGTAGATTGTTAGGATTGGTGATATTATTGTACAAACTAGTACAGGTTATATGTTGACTTTGAGAGATGTCAGATACATTTTAGATATGAGAATGAACTTGCTTGCTATTAATGTCCTTGATAAGGAGAGATATGAGAGTTGACAAAAGGATTGGCAGTGAAAGTTTTTTAAAGGATCTATAATAGTTGAAAGGAAAAAATTATGCTGTACAATGTACAAGACATGGATGCAATTGAATGACAATCGGATAAATGTTGAGGATGATGTTTTAGCAAACTTGTGGCACAAGAAGCTGACATACATGAGTGAGAAGGGGTTACAGATTTTGGTGAGATAGTCTCTTATTCTTTTGACCAAAGGTATATCTCTCGATTCATGTGATCATTGTTTGTTTGATAAGCATTGTAAAGTTTCTTTTCGTAAGAGTTCTTACAGAAAAGAAAATAGATTGAAATTGATTTATTCTAACATATGTGGTCTCATAAAGGTTGAGTTATTAGGTGGTAGTAAGTGTTTTGTTACTTTTATTGATGATGTTTTACGTAAGACTTGGGTATATATATTGAAAAATAAAAGCTAAGTATTACAGTATTTTTAAAAATTTTATGTCATGGTGAAGAGGATGACATGGTTACCCTTAAAGTGTATTTAGACTGATAATAGTGGGGAATATACATCCAGAGACTTTGAAGAGTACTGTTCAAAGCATGAGAATAAGCGAGAGATGATAGACCCTGAAACATCATAGCATAATGGTGTAGCTGAAAGGATAAATTGTACCATTGTGAAAAAAGTCAGATCATGTTGAGGATGGCAAAATTATCAAAGTCATTTATGGAGTGAAGTAGTCAACACAGCTTATTATTTGCTTAACAAATCATCATCAGCTCTTTGAGCTTTGACATTCTAGAAAGAGTGTGGACAGGGAAAGATGCTTCGTACTTTCACTTAAAAATTTTTGGATGTAAAGCATTCATGCATGTGTCAAAAGAACATATGTCAAAACTTGATAATAAAGCCACACAGTGTGTGTTTGTAAGATACGATGATGAGAAATTTGTCTATAGGGTATGAGGTATAGTGAAGAGAAAGATAGTTAGAAGCAAAGATGTGATCTTTCAGAAAAAAAAAATCATAGCAGATCTTGACAAAAATGAAAAGACTATACGGGTTACTATTGAGTGTGATGTTTCAATACCGACAAGGGTTTCATAGAAAAAAGTCACAGATAGTAAAAATGAGCAAGAAATAGAACTTGAGGATGTTGTGGAAAAATTGAGAGTATATTGAAAAACTTGTCTGTTGAATCATACAAACACCATAGATTTAAATACAGCTAATTAGAGAGTAAACTAGAAAACTAAATATTCCTAAATCTGATCCCTATAATCAAGGAATTATCTATCATGATATTTTATCCTTAATTTTAGAGATACAAATTCTTAATTTTAGGGATATAGATATATACAGATTACAACCAGTTGTAACTAAATATTTTCCCACACTTCTCTTCAAGCTGGTGAATAGGTGTTTTTCATTCCCAACTTAGAAATAATTTCTTGAAATGTTGTCATGATGAGACATTTAGTCAACACATCTACAAGTTGACCCTTGGTTGATACATATAGTGTGCAAATCAATCCATTATCTAGTTTTTTCTTTATGAAGTGTCAGTTTACTTCAATGTGTTTTGTTATGTCATGTTGCACAAGATTATATGCAATGCTTATTGCAGACTTGTTATCACAGTAAAGCCTCATTGGTCTATCCCATTTGATCTTCAAGTCTTTTAGGATAATCTTTAACCATAGTAGTTCACAAATTCCTTGAGCCATTACCTTAAATTCTATTTCAGTACTTGATCTCACCACTACATTCTATTTTTTACTCCTCAAAGTTACAAGATTACCACTTAAAAAAATGTAGTAGCCTGAGGTAGATCTTCTGTCAATTATCAAACTTGCATAATCAGCATCTATATATGCCTTTAGTACCAACCCTAAATTTCTTTTAAACAAGATATCTCTTTCAAGATTAGCCTTCAAATAGTGTAATACATGGTAGACAGCTTGTAGGTGCACTTTTTTAGGACTATGCATAAATTAACTTATCACACTCACAACATATGTTATGTTAGATCTAGTATGTGAGAGATAAATAAGTCTTCCAACTAATCTCTAATATATCTCCCTATCTACAGTAGCATCTTCATTAGCTTCTTCAAGCCTATGATTAGGATCTATAGGGGTACTTGCAGGTTTACATGTGAGCTTTTCAATTTTTTTCAAAAGATTCATCACATATTTTTGTTGTGAGATAAAAATACCATGCCGTGAGTGAGCTACTTCAATTCCTAGGAAGTACTTAAATCTTCCAAGCTAGTTTATCTCAAATTCTCTAGCCAAACACTGTTTTAAAAATTCTCTCTCTTTTTCATCATCTCCAGTTACAATTATATCATCAATATATACTAACAGACTATGACCTTCTTTGAATCTAAGTGCTTGACAAACAATGTGTGATCCCCTTGACTCTCTTTATATCTCATTCCTAGCATCATTTTGGTAAATCTCTCGAACTAGGTCCTAGGAGATTGTTTAAGGCCATATAAAGCCTTTTTAAGCTTGTATACTTTTTTTCTTCTAAATGACCTCCAAATCCCGGTGAAAATTTCATGTATATTTCTTCTTCCAAATCACCATGCAAAAAGGTATTCTTTACATCAAGTTGTTGAAGCTGCCAATTGTAATTTGCAGCCAATGATAATAAATCATAACTGTATTTATCTTGGTAACTGGAGCAAAAGTTTCCTCATAATCCACTCCAAAAGTTTGAGTGTAACCCTTAGCCACTAGCCTGGCATTGTATCTTTTGACAGTACTATTTGCCTTGTATTTTACAGTAAAAATCTATTTACACCTAATTGGATGTTTCCTTGTAGGTAACTTTACCAGTTCTCATGTCTTATTTTTCTCTAAGGCCTCCATTTCTATTTTCATAGCCTATTTTCATTTCTCATTGGATAATGCCTCAGATAATGTAGTTGAAATAGAAATAATATTTAGGCTCACAAGAAAATTTTTATGAGATTGTGAGAATTTTTCAAATGACACAAAATTAAAGATTGGGTATAATGGATGTTTAGCACATTCTCTGATTCTTTTCCTAATGGTAATAGGTAGATCATAATCACTAATTTTAGGAGATTCATGCTCATTTTGAAAAATAGAATTAGAGACTATAATTACCTCATTTTCAGAGTTAGGATCAGGTTCTTGGATTTGCACTAGTTAGGAACTGGAACTTTCTTTCTTGAGTACACCTGTAATTCTTTTACAGAATCAAGAGTAGTATTATACTTGGTCACAACTTCTGTGTTTGGAATATGTTCAGATTTAGAATCAGTGTTTGACTTAGACTTTGAAGAAATGGGTTTAAGCTCAAAAGAATTAATAAGTGAAACTGTTTTAGAGGATGACGACAAGTCAAGCAAAAAGAAGTCTTTATCCTTATTTTCTATAAATGATGTCTCCCCCTAAAGATAAGGTTGAGTAAAAAATGATTTATTTTCTTCAAAAGTGACATCTGTAAATACATATAATTTTTTTTATAGGAGGATAATAGTACTTATACTCTTTCTGAGTTGATGAATATCCTACAAAGATACACTTAATTGCTTTTGGATCCAACTTTCTCCTATTATGACTGTGAATATGAACAAATGATATACAACTAAATATCCTAGGTATGAGATTGTTTGTAGTATTAAGGTTGTGATAGAATTGTGAGAGTAGTTTTATAGGAGTTTTAAATCCTAAAACCCTTAAAGGTAACCTATTTATAATGTGTGTGATAGTGAGAATAATTTTCTCCCAGTAAGATTTGGGCACATTTGCTTGAAAAAGAAAGGCTTGGGTTGTGGCTAGTAAATGGCTATTTTTTCTCTCTTTCCACTCTATTTTACTGTGGAGTATTAACACAGGATGACTTATGAATAATCTTCTCATTTTGAAAATAGATGGATAGACTCTGGTTGAAATAATTTCTTACATTATCTGACCTAAATCTCTTAATTCTCACTCCAAATTAATTTTGAATCATGTTTTGAAGCTTAAAAATATGCTATTCACATCTGATTTGAATTTAAGTAAAAAAATCCAAAAGATCCTGGTACAATCATCTATGAATGAAATAAATCATCTTACACCAAAAATATTAAAAATTATAGAGGGACCCTAAATGTCATTATGAATCAAGTAAAAGGGAGTAGAACTTCTTTTGTTGTTAATTGAAAAAGACACACGTTTATGCTTTACAAGTTCACAAACATCACAATGAAAATTTTCAACGTTTAATCCTTTGAACAAAGAAGGAAACATGTTTATTAAAGTTCCAAAAAAAAGATGTCCAAGATGAAAACGATAAAGCCAGATTTTGTCTTTATTAGAAGATTTTTCAGAAAGAAATGACAAAGGTAAACTATTCTTGATATTACTTATGTTATTGAATGTCTTAAGATAGTATAGTCCATCCTTCTCCTTAGCAAGTCCAATCTTCTTTTTCGAACTCTGGTCATGAAATTTACAATAAGAGAGATAAAAAGTCACATTGCAGTTCATGTCTCTAGTAAGTCTTTGTATAGATATTGGATTAGTAGACAATCTAGGAACATGAAAAATATTTTTAAGAATAAATGAGAGATTAATTTGAACATCTCCTAATCTTGCCACTATAGTAAGTGAACCATCTCTAACAATAATTTTTTATTACCAGGACATAAGGTATATGTACTAAACTTTTGTGAAGAATGTGTCATGTGATCTGTGGCTTCTGAGTCAATGACCCAAGAACTCTTAATAGACTTATCCAAGACATTTAATCTATGAAAATTAGAGACTTTATTTATACTAGAGACCTTACCTGATTGTGCCAAAGGAACATACACCAGTAATCTTTTCAAGAGTTTTCAATAGGCTTATCAGTTTCTTAATCTTTTTTTTTATCCAACTCTCCTTATTCCTGAGACTTTTCTTGGTTTAACTCCATTGCAGTCATGTGTGCTTGTCCTTGATTTCTTGGTTATCCTTCTTTATAACTCTATTTTTTACTTGAAGTTGAAGGTTTTTCATTTAGTTTCCAGCAACGATCTCTGGTGTGCCTTGGCTTCTTGCAATAGGTGCACCAAAGATTGTCACGATTTAAAGTTTTAGTCGAATCACCTTTCCCATTCTCACTGACTGATAATTGTTTTATGTTTTGGTTATTTTCACCATTAGAGACCATAGCAAATCCTTCTACATGTAGATTATCAAGCATCACTCTTTTTCTGCTCTCTTCTGCTTTAATTATGGATATCACTTCATTTAAAAAAGACAGATCTTTTTTTCTTAAAATTTGAACTCTGACTTGATCAAACTCAATATTAAGTTTAGCAAAAAAATCATAGACTAAATATTTTTCAATAAATTTCTTCAAAGTTGCTGCATCTTCACTGTATTTCATTTCTATGCATCGATAGTGATCTATTTCCTGTTAAAGATTTTTAAGAAGAATAGCATACTCTACGACTTACTTATTCTCTTATTTGAGAGCTGTAGTCTTAATCTTTATTTCACAGACTTAAGCAGCATCCTTAACTTTGGAATAGGTTTACCGAATTGATTCCCAAATGTCTTTGGCCATGGATAAAAATATACAAGTATCACTAATATCTGGTGTCATAGAATTTCCATAGCCATGACATAACTATAGAATCCTCTTCATCCCAAGCCTCAAATTTTAGATCTCCTCTCTCAGGACTAGTGCCAAAAAGATGGCTCAATTTTTCTTTTCCCTTTTAGAAAGGTTTGAACCAACTGAGACCACTTCAAGTAGTTTTTTTCATTCAATCTGTATGCAACTTGGATATTTTGTAGTTATCCTATGGATTTGATCAGTTGTTTGTTACTTCTTCAAATCAAGTAGCAGTGTCAGATTCTGCTATTTTTGACATGGTTACCTTTTTCAGGACTGAAACGAGTATAGGCAATAAAGGCCAAAAAAGAAAAATAAGAGTATGAAAGACTTAATAGAATTTGGCTATGAAGGCCTGAAATACAATTAAGCAATGAAGGCTAAAAAATTTTCTTCTTAAGAAGAGTCTAAAGCTCTGATACTATGTGAAAAAATTAAGAGTATATTAAAAAACTTGTTTGTTGAATCATACAAATGCCATAGATTTAAAAATAGCTAACTAGATGGTAAGCTAAGAAACTAAATATTTCTAAATCTGATCCCTATAATCAAGGAATTGTCTATCCTGATATTCTGTCATTAATTTTAAAGATACAAATTCTCAATTTTAGGGATACAGATATATACAGATTAAAATTAGCTACATAAATTACAACCAGTTGTAACTAAATATTTTTTCACAAATATGAATGAGCCAATCACAGTTAGTGATGAGCCAAATGCAATCAATTTTAAGAGGTAAAGCAATATTTTCCACCAAAGAGTGTTGAACAGGGAGAGCTACCTTTTGGCATTAGGTGATGTAGAGTCTCAGCCTAGGAGATCTACTAGAGAGTGCATGCTATCTACTAGATATCCAAGTTCAGATTTTATTTTAATTACCAGTGAAGGGGAGCTAGAGAGTTTTTAAGATGTGAAGACTACCTCGGATAGAGAGTACTATTTAAAAGTAATAAAGAAGAAATAGAGTCATTGCAAAAAAATGGTACATATGATCTTGTTAAACTTTAAAAAAAAAAAAGATCATTGAAGAATAAATGGGTGTTCAAGTTGAAAAAGTATGGTGACAAACTAGTAAGGTACAAAGCTCAATTGATTGTAAAAGGTTTTTCTCAGAAACTAGGCATCGATTTTGATGAGATCTTCACTCTAGTTGTAAAGATGAGTTCCATTCGAGTGGTACTTGGATTAGTAGCTAGTTTGAATCTTGAGCTTGAGTAACTTGATGTTAAAACTACATTCTTGCATGGTGACTTACAAGAAGACATTTATATGAATCATTATGAGAGTTTTGAAGTGAAAAGGAAAGAGCACTTAGTTTGTAAACTAACAAAAATTTTGTATCGCTTGAAACAAGCTCTGCGACAGTAGTGTAAAAAGTTTGATTCTTTTATGGTGAACCACAGCTATAAAAGAATGATAGTGGATCCTTGTGTACATATCAAAAAATTTTTTGATGGTAATTTCATTATTCTCTTATTATATGTTGATGATATGCTGAGTGTGGGATAAGATGCTGATATGGTTCATAGGTTGAAAGAATAATTATATAAGTCCTTTGATATAAAGGATTTAAGTCTAGCAAAGTAGATTCTCGACATGGATATTATCCGAGATAAGAGAGCTAAAAAGTTATGGTTGTCACAGAAAAAGTATGTTGAACATGTGCTTAGTAGATTCAACATGCAACATGCTAAATCAGTTAGCAGTTCACTTGCTAACTATTTTTAATCTGAGTAAGAAATCTTGTCCAGTATCTAAAGAAGAACAACTAGCTATGTTTAGTTTTTCTTATTCTTCTGTAGTCAATTCTTTAATGTATCTTATGATTTATACATGGCTTGACATTGGTCATGCAGTTGGTGTAGTAAATAGATTTTTTCTAATCCGAAAAAGGTTCACTGGGAAGTAATGAAATAAATTTTCAGATATTTGAGGGGCACCTCAAAAATGTACTTGAGTTATAGAGTTTCATAACCAGTATTGATGCTAACATGGCAGGTGATCTTGATGGTAGAAAATTTACTTTAGGATATTTGTTCATTTATGCAGGAGGAGTTGTGTTTTAGTAATCTAAGTTGCATAAGTGTGTTACTTTGTCAACTACAGATGCTAAGTATATTGCAACAACTGAAGCAGGTAAAGAAATGTTTGGATGAAACGTTTTCTTCTTGAATTGAGGTTGAATCAGAAAGAGTATGTGATATTTTGTGATAGCCAGAGTCTTTTAGATTTAAGTAAGAATGCCATGTATCATGCTAGAACAAAGCACATTGATGTTAGATATCACTGGTTACATTCAATGATTGAGAAACAACAGATGCTATTGAAAAAAGTCTATACTGATAAGAATATTACATATATGTTGACTAAAATATTTTTCAGAGAGAAGCTTAAGCTCTGCAGTAACTTGGTTGGAATGAGTTTCTTGGTCAAGATAAGTTCCAAATGAAACTGTTATGGTGATTAATCTCCTTTTAATGGGGCTGAAGGGAGAGATTGTTAGGATATATAAGGTCTAGCCCCATGTGTTATTTAACTATTTAAAGGCCATGTGCCTTGTGTTTTAGGCTTTCTTAAGAAAGCCTTACATAATAAAAGGTGAGGGCTGGTTTTGATGAAAAAAAAGAGGAAAAGGTGGCGTTACAAAGAGAAAAAGAAAAAAAACTAAGAAAGATAGAAAGAAAATAGAAAAGGGAGAGTTGGTTGAACAAAAGTTGATCCATGGTTCGATTGAACTGAAACTTTATCAGTGGGTTTACGATTCAGAGTTCTACATTCTAAATAGTGAAGAATGGGTTTGAAGCTCTTTAGGAACAAATCCAGAGTGTATTTGTTAAGTTACTTATTTGGTGAGATTTCTCTAATTGTCTCTCTAGTTGTTGATTAACTCTAGTTTTAGCTAAGAATAACTTTGTATATCTATTATTTGATAGTGAAGATTTTTTTGATGGTCTATGATTTTTTCCTTTACACTGGAGTGTTTTTCACATAAATCTTGATGTGCTTTATTTTTTCTGCGTCGTTGATTATTGATTGTTGTTTATTACTGTGAGTTTATTGCGATATATTACGTCTGCATTATTATGTTTATTGCTTCAGGCCCAACACTTATAAACTATTCAGAATGCAAGAGAAGCCCGAAATTGGAATGGATACACATACTTGTCTATTTGCATGCTATGGAATCCCACACTTTATGACTTACCAACTGATGTTCTCTCACGGCATTAAACTTTGGAGGAGAGAAGGGCTGATTTGGTAAGCATACCTCTTTTTAGTATATATTATTATTTTTAAAACGAATTCTCTATTCTTATTATAATTCTGTAGTACTCTTTTTCTTTCTCTTGCATGCACATCAGGTTTCGCTCTGAACAGCTCTGTTACCTTCTCTGTTTTTCTTTTCCCTTTGTTGATAGTTTGAGTTGCTGTCTTTGGTTTTAATTTTCGTAATTTCTGAGAATATACAAATCTTTAAAATTAAGAAATTGGTGCCTGATGAACATTCTATTAAGATATGATTAGGAAATAGAACACTACTGTGCTTCATATGTCATGCTATAATTTGAATATTCATAATTCTCTTTTTTAATTTTACTGTCATGCCTGTGATTGTATTTGTTATTGATTTTCTTTTCTTTTCCTTTTGGTAGATCCATTTTGCTGCAACCATTTTGGACAAGAATAATTTGGTCACGTATGATAAAAAAAAATGGATACTTCCAAATGACAGATTTGGGCCGCATTGCTAGCTACTACTATATAACTCAGGGGACAACATTCACATATAACGAGCATTTGAAGCCAACCATAGGGGATATAAAGCTTTGCTGACTATTTTCACTCAGTAAAGAATTCAAATATGCGATAGTCAGACAAGATGAGAAGATGGAGCTAGCAAAGATTCTGGTCCGTGTTTCTATTCCAATCAAGGAAAGCCTGGAAGAGCCTAGTGCAAAAATCAATGTTTTGCTGCAAGCATATTTTTCGCAGTTAAAGCTTGAAGGGCTGTCATTGACATCTAAAATGGTGTACGTAACTCAGAGTGCTGGACGTCTTCTATGAGCACTTTTTGAGATTATTTTGAAAAGAGGTTGGGTGCAGTTGGCTGAGAAGGCTTTGAACTTGTGTAAAATGGTTACTAAGAGGATGTGGAATGTTCAAAAACCCCTTCATCAATTTAATGGCATCCCAAATGAAATTCTCATAAAGTTGGAGAAGAAAGATTTAGCCTGGGATAAGCACTAAGATCTGTCATCACAGGAGATTAGAGAGCTCATTGGATTCCTTAAAATAGGAAGAACCCTTTACAGGTTCATTCACCGGGTCCCAAAGCTAAACCTTGCACCTCATGTTCAACCAATTACACAAACTGTCTTGGGGGTTGAACTTACAATAACACCAGATTTTCAGTAGGAAGATAAGTCTCATGGGTATATAGATACATTTTGGGTGATTGTTGAGGATAATAATGGTGGGTATATTTTTCACCACAAGTACTTTTTGCTGAAGAAGCAATATATTGATGAGGATCACACTTTGAACTTCATAGTGCCAATTTATGAACCATCGCCACCTCAGTATTTCATTCATGTTGTCTCAGATAAATGGCTTGGTTCACAAACTATTTTACCTATCTCTTTCAGGCATCTTATTCTACCTAAGAAGTACCTTCCACCAAAAGAGCTGTTGGATTTGCAGCCTTTACCTATGACTGCATTGAGGAATCCATCTTATGAAGCACTGTATCAAGATTTTAAGCATTTTAATCCTGTTTAAACTCAAGTATTCACTATTTTGTATAATACAGATGACAAGTTTCTAGTTACTGCACTAATAGAGAGTGGAAAAGACCATATGTACTGAGTTTTCTATGCTAAAGAATCATAAAAAAAGACCTGATAGTAGTTTATGAGTAGTGTATATTACACCTCTTAAGGCTATTGCCGAGGAGCGATATCGTGATTGGGAGAGAAAGTTGGGCAGAGGTCTTGGGATGCTGGTGGTTGAGTTAATTGGGGAATTGGCAATAGACCTGAAGTTGCTTGAGAAAGGTCAAACAGTCATCAGTACTCCGGAGAAATAAGATGCTTTTTCTCATCATTAGAAACAACAAAAGTATGTTTAGCAGATTAGTCTTTTCGTTGTTGATGATAGCTTTACTTGATTGGTGGTCAAAGTGGTCATGTGTTGGAGGTGATTGTCTCTAGGATGAGATATATTGCCAGTTAGTTCGAGAAGAAGATCCATATTGTGGCTCTCTCAAACTTCTCTTGCAAGTGCTAAGGACATCGAAGAAGGGATAGAAGCTATTTCTCATGTCCTTTTCAATTTCCCCCTGGAGTTCATCCTGAACCACTAGAAATACACATTCAAGGGTTTGATATATCCAATTTTAAAGCAAGGATGCAAGCAATGACTGAGCCCACTTACACTGCCATTGTCCAACATGTCAAAAGTGGGAAGCCTACTATTGTATTTTTTCCTACAAGGAAACATGTTAGGCTCACTGCTGTGGACCTAATGAGTTACTCCAAAGTGGATAATGAAGATGAGCCAGCTTTTTGTTTGCAATCTGCTGACGAATTGAAGCCTTTTATTGACAAAATTAGTGAAGAAACATTGAGAACCATTCTAGAACATGAGGTTGGCTACTTGTATAAGGGTTTGAGCAGTTTAGATCAAGTTGGTTCACAGTTGTTTGAAGCCGGATGGATTCAGGTTTGTGTTATGAGCAGTTCGTTATGTTGGGGAGTCCTGATATCAGCACACTTGGTGGTTGTAATGGGCACTCAATATTATAATGGAAGATAAAATGCTCACATTGATTATCCAGTTACAGATTTGTTACAGATGATGGGCCATGCCAGTTGTCCTTTTTCTTAATAATTCTGGCAAATGTGCCATCCTCTATGATGCCCCTCGTAAAGAGTATTACAAGAAGTTCTTGTATGAATGAAGCATTCCCTGTGGAACGCCATTTGTACCACTTTCTGCATGATAACTTTAATGCTCAAATTATTGCAACAGTTATTGAGAACAAGCAGGATGCTATGGATTGTCTTACATGGATCTTCATGTATAGGAAGCTCACTCAAATTCTAAATTACTACTATCTCTAGGGCGTAAGTCACATGCATCTATCTAACCACATTTTGGAGCTGGTTGAGAACATATTAAATGATTATGGAAGCAAATGAATGTATTACTATAGAGGATGACATGGATCTTTCTGCTTTGAATCTTGGCATGATAGCCTCTTAGTATTACATTAGTTACACTATTATTGAGTGCTTCAGTTCATCTTTAACATCCAAAACAAAGATGAAGGCTTTTTGAAATTCTACTTTTGAGTATGCTCATCTTCCCATATGATCAGGGGAACAAGAAGTTCTTCAAAGATTAATTAATCACTAGAGGTTTTCCTTTGAAAATCCCAGGTACATAGATCCACATGTCAAAGCAAATGCACTACTGCAATCCCACTTCTCTAAGCAGCATGCAGGTGAAAGCCTAGCACTAGACTAGCTAGAGGTGTTTTTATTTGCTGTTAGGCTGCTTTAAGCTATGATCGATGTTATTTCAAGCAATGGTTGGTTGAGTCTTGCTTTTCTTGTAACGAAAGTGAGCCAAATAGTGACACAAAGAATGTGGGAGTGCGATTCAATGCTTTTACAACTTTCACAGTTCACTAAAAAATTAGCCAAAAGATGCCAAGAAAACCCTGGAAAGAATATAGAGACTATTTTTGATTTGGTGAAAATGGAAGATGATGAGAGGCATGAACTGTCGCAAATGCCTAATTTACAGCTTTTGGACATTGCAAGGTTTTGTAACCGTTTCCCTAACATCGATTTGTCATATGAGGTTTGAGGGTGAGAATGTTAGGGTTGAGGAATATGTCGCCTTAAAGGTTGCACTTGAAAGGGATCTAGATGGGAGGATAGAGCTAGGACCAATTGATGGTCCCAGGTACCCAAAAACAAAACAAAGAGGGTGGTGGCTGATGGTTGGTGACACCAAGAGTAACCGACTATTCGTTATCAAAATGGTATCTCTCTAGAGAAAGGTAAAGGTCAATGTTAGTGGTTAAAGTAACTAGGTATGGCATATCGACTGTAACTTTTGCAACATATTCTGTCATTTTATCAGTTTAGGTAGCATGATGGATCTGTGTATAGTGATCCATACTGTTAGGCAATCAACTTTTATAATAGTTAAACAAACTTTTATATTTTTGAAGCTTATAAATTAATGAAATGAAGCTTATGATCTGTGTAAGCCAATTTACAGCTATTAACAGATTAGTTTCTTCATTTTTCCCTTATTCTTCCTCTATTTTAGATCTTTTAATTGGTTTAGAGCTTCTTTAAGGTCTTAGAGGAACTGTGAGCTCTTGAAATTGAGTGAAAAGCCATTAAACACTTACCAGCCAACTTTTGTCAACTTTAAATTGCCTTAAGCAATTGCTTCTTACCTCTACCTACTATTTTTTTTGGTGAGAACTATCAAATATGAGCTATCAAAATGAAGTCTTATTTGAGTAGTTTTGATTTATGGGAAGTGGTGAAAAATGAGAAAGAACCATCACAACTTCTTGTAAGTCCAACAGTAACTCAAATGAAAAATTATAGTGAAAAAAAAGTAAAAGGTACAAGACTAAAAGTTATATTGAATCTTCAGTTTCTGATAGCATATTCATCAGAATCATGACTTGTGAAATTGTAAAACAAGCTTGGAATATGCTCAAGGAAGAATTTCAAGGCAGTGACAAGATAAGACAAAAGCAAATGTTGAATCTTAGAAGAGAGTTTGAAGTTTTAAAGATGAAGGAGTTTAAAAATTTAAAAGAGTACAATGAAAAACTCATAAAGGTAGTAAACAAGATTAGCTTACTTGGTGAAGAGTTGTTAGATAAAAAAATTATGGAGAAAGTACATGTTAGCTTACCAGAGAGGTTTGAGTAAAAAATTTTATCTCTTGAAGACTCTAAGGACCTAACTAAGATAACTCCAACAGAGTTGTTCAATGCTTTGCAAGCTTAAGAGCAAAGAAGAGCTATCAGACAAAAAGATTTAACAGAAGGTGCTTTTACAACCAATGAAAAAGGTAAGATGCAAACAGAAAACAAAGACAGAAAACAAGGAGATCGAAGAAATAAAGGTTCTAAAAATAATAAAAAGAAAAAAAATTTTCCATCTTGCTCTCACTATAAAAAGACCACTCACTTGAAGAAATATTGCTAGTATAGATCTGACATACAATGTGGATACTATAAGCAGTTTGGTCACATGGAGAAGGTATGTAAAAATAAAAATAGCAACAACCAGATCAACAAGTCAGAGTTGCTGACAACCAACAACAGCTAGAAAAGTAAGTTTTTGTTGCAACTTGCAATGCAACCAAAACCTCTTCAAGTGTATCGCTCATTAATAGTGGATGCACACATCATATGGCATCGATATCAATATGTTCAAAGAACTAGAAAAGACTTGTACTTTTAAAGTCAGAATGGGTAATGGTATTTCGTAAAAGTCAAAAGAAAAAGGAATAGTGGCTGTTGAGACACCAACATATACCAAACTCATTTTAGATGTGCTATTTGTGCCTAAAATAGATCAAAACCTATTAAGTGTAGGACAACTGCTAAAAAAGAACTACTCTTTAGTTTTTAAAGACAAAGCATACATAATTCATGATCCCACTGGCCATGAACTCTTTACTGTTAATATGAAAGGAAAATATTTTCCTTGAATTGGCATGAAGCAAACTCTTTTGCATATGTTAGTTCACATGATGAATCTTCTTTATGGCATAAAAGGATAGGACATTTCAACTACAATGCATTAAATTTCATGCATAAAAATGATCTTGTATTAAACATGCCTATTGTTGAAATCAATGCTGGAGTGTGTGAAGTCTGTCAGCTAGGAAAACAAAATAAGTTGCCATTTGCAATTAACAAAACATGAAGGGCAACTGAAAAACTACAACTTGTTCATACTGATGTTTATGGTCCTATGAGAACCTTGTCCTCAAATAGAGCTAGATATTTTTTTTTTATATGTGATTTTACCAGAATGTGTTGGATTTACTTTATGAAACAAAAGTCTAAAGTTGCAAATGTATTTTGGAAGTTCAAGGCTTGGATTGAGAATCAAAGTAGCTGCAAAATCAAGATCATAAGATTAGATAATGATACTATATACACATTTGAAAGATTAATGAGTTTTGTGAAGTTGCAGGAATTGAACACCAACTCACAACAACTTACACTCTACAACAAAATGGAGTCAATGAAAGGAAGAATAGAACAATCATGGAGATGGCAAGATGCATGCTATTTGAGAAGAATCTTCTTAAGAAGTTTTGGGCAGAGACAATCAATACCTCTATCTACTTACGCAATAGGTTGCCTATAAAAGCTTTGAAAGGAAAAACTTCGTTTGAAGCCTAGTATAGAAGTAAACTATCAGTGCAGCATCTCAGAGTTTTTGGCAACATTTGTTATATGTTTGTTCCTGAAATCAAAAGGGACAAACTTGATCAAAAAGCAAAAATTTGTATTTTTCTGGGCTATAGCAGCATCACCAAAAGTTATAAGACTTACAATCCACTTACAGGCAAGGTGATTGTAAGTAGAAACGTGAGATTTAATGACCAAGCCACCTAAAATTGAGAAAAGTTAAAAAGAGAATCAATCAAGCAAACTACTTCAGACATTATAAGCTTCCAAGATCAAGAGGATTATATGTTTGAAAATGAAATCATTGATTATGAACCAGTGAGAGGAATCAGACCACTCATAGATATTTATTAAAGATCAAATGTTGCCATTCTTAAACCTACAAGCTTTTAAGAAGCTATCAAATTTTCAGAGTGAATGAATGCCATGAAAGAGGAGATTCATATGATTGAAAAGAATCAAACTTGGATGCTTGTTGACAGACCAAGCAACCAAAACATTATTGGTGTTAAATGGATTTTCAGAACAAAGTTGAATGCTGATGATTCCATCAACAAACTTAAAGCTAAATTGGTAGCTAAAGGCTATTCCCAATAGCTTGGTGTTGATTTTTCAAAGACATTTGCTCCAATTGCAAGGTTGGACACCATAAGGTTGCTATTAGCCTTAGCAACTCAAAAAAGTTAGAAAATATACCAACTTGATGTCAAATCTACCTTCCTGAATGATTATCTTGAGGAAGAGATTTACATTAAACAATTTGATGGTTTTGTTACCAAGAAAGATGAGGGAAAAGTCTATCTACTCAAGAAGGCTTTGTATGGATCAAAATAAGCTCTAAGAGCTTGGAATTCCAGAATTGATGATCATTTGCTAAAGTTAGGATTCAAGAAAAGCCTTAGTGAAGCAACATTGTACATTAAGGTTTTTAATAGTAATGATTTGTTGATTGTTTCTTTGTATGTTGATGATATTTTGGTATAGGTAGCAAATCAGCTTTTATGGAGGATTTTAAACACCAAATTTAGAAAGTTTTTGAGATGACAGATATAGGAGAAATGTCTTATTTTCTTAGAATAGAGATTCATCAAGACAACTAAGGAATCTTCATTTGTCAAAGAAAATATGCAAATGAAATCTTGAATAAGTTTATGATGGAAAATTTTAAACCAATCAACACCCTTTTGGCTCAGAATGAGAAAACTCATTAAGGAAGATGGAGATAATGAAGTTGATGGTTCTATTTATAGAAGCTTGGTTGGTTGCTTATTGTATTAGACAGCAATAAGGCCAAACATCATATATGCTACAAATTTACTCGCTAGGTTTATGCAAAGTCTTAGTGAGTTGTATTTTAAGGCTACTAAGAGAGTGTTGAGATATGTCAAAGGAACCAATTAACTTGAAATTTGGTTCAAGGAGAATGAAAGTTCAAGACTGGTTGGATTCACAAACAGTGATTGGGCTGGTTTTCATGAAGACATGAAAATCACTTCAGGTTATATGTTCTTCATTGGATTAAAGGTGTTCAATTGGAATTCAAAGAAACAAGGAACTGTGGCTCAATCAACAGCAGAAGTAAAGTGTATAGCTATTGCAGCTACTGTTAATCAAGCAATTTAGCTAAGAAAAATTCTGATGGATTTGAGTCAAAAGCAAGATAATTCAACAAAATTTTTTTATGATAATCAGTCAGCAATTTCAATGGTTAAGAATCCTATGTTTCATGGAAGAACTAAGCACATTAAGATAAGTATCACTTTATTAGAGAAGTTGAAGCTGAGAATCAAGCAAAGTTGGTGCATTGGAAGTCAGAATATCAAATTGCAGATATTCTAACCAAGGCCTTACCAAAGGCAAGGTTTGAAACATTAAGGAAAAGTCTTGGTGTTTCCAGTAGAAATGCCAAGGAGGAGTGTTAGTGATTGAAGCAATTAGGTATGGCATCTCTACTGCAACTTTTGCAACATGTTCTACCATCTTATTAGTTTAGGTAGCATGATAGATTTGTGTATGGTGATCTATACTATTAGGCAAACAACTTTTGTAGTAGTTAAACAAACTTTTGTATTTTTGAAGCCTATAAATTAATGAAATGAAGCTCATGATCTGTGTAAGCCAATTTACAGCTATTAGTAGATTAGTTTCTTCATTTTTTTCCCTTGTTCTTCCTCTACACTAGATCCTTCAGTCAAGCATGAATTTGCTGCTCCCATGGAAGCTGCAAGGAAATTGTACACTCTCTATTTCATGTGTGATTCATACCTTGGCTGTGACCAGGAGTATAACTTCACTGTTAATGTAAAGGAAGCAGCTGGACCACATGAAAACAACAAAGTTTTTACAACAAAATTTCAGCTCGAGCTCATCTCTAAGTCCAAGTCAACTAGAATTGAAACAAAAATAGCATAAAACAATCCCCAACAACAAAGTTGGTTAATTATTATGCAAAAAATCTCCTTAATGCTCTGCTATATTTGACTTTTTCCTTGATAATTTAAAATTTCATGTGAATTCGAATATTTTAACAAAATGATATCTGATTTTAACAAAAAGTAAAAATACATTTGTATTTTTGTGTCAACGGTTACATATAATTTTCCTGTAAAACTCTATATTCGTACACGAATTTTCGTGTCAGTGTATTAAGTTTAATACAGTACATAAAACTAATGAAATTAGGCAGTTCCATCAAAGAAAAAGAAAAAAGGGATTTCTTCATATGATTTTTATCGTCAATCTCCATAGACCTTGCACTCTTCAGTCTCAGGATTCACCTGGCAGAAAAATTCCAAAGGATCTTTCTTTTCTATTTCAAGTATAAGCTTGAGATCAGCCTTGGCTTGGCTTACCGCTTCAACCTCATCCCAAGCAACCTTGCATTCATCAGAAGTCTCATCTCCTTCACAAACTTCTTGGCTTCTGTCACTTTTTTCTCAATCATCTCAGTTAGCTGCTTCTCCCTCATCTGAGTCCCTTTATACTTGGCTGCTGCTCCCATAGCTTTTACTGTCATTCTGGACACCCTTTTCTCACCCTTGTTATTACAATGAAAACAAGCTGACATCCTCGGATTTGGACAAAAATTTGATGTTGGGATCTTTACCAGAGTTCCTGTCAATGAGTGAAACCTTAGAGTTGCCATGGTTGATACCTGGTTAACAATTTTTTTCTTCTTAGTTGGTAATAAGAGAGTTTTTGGGGTGGCTTCGATCAAGAAATAGGGGTCTTTGTCTGTGAAAGAGGGGCTATCAACAAACTATTTTGGACGAATAGGGATAAGCCCAAGGCAGGTGACGAATGGGATTTGTTTGCCTTGTCTTGGTTTTTTCAACTGGTAAAGTCATACCCATGTATCACACAACTTCATACACGTTTTAAAGAGAAACCAGTTTATGTTGTTGTGGTGGGGTACGACCAAGAGATTTAAGTAGGTCTATAATTTTATGATAATAAAATGATACGAAAAAAAAATGATATACCAAAAAAAAATGATAAGGAATAAAATTTTAATAAAAATTATATATAATTTAAAAAAAAATTAAAAATATATTTATTTATTTCGTATTAATGCATGCAAAATATAAAAATTATTTTTATAATTCTTGTCGACACTTTAAATACGAATTATAAATTTTAATTTTTATTTATATATAATTTTTTACTAGATTTTTTATATTATATTTAAAATGATCAAATCTAGTTTAAAGTTCATGCTCGATCGCATATCCATTTAATCATAAATAAGCTACATAACATGTTAAATGGACACATGAAAGCATACAATTATGCAAACCTCAATAATTCATTGCTTGTTCTGATTCCAAAATGTTTAATCAATGTTTGTAAAGGTGATGTAAATGTAAATTGTGTTGCAAGCTGAGCATTGTAGTGATGCTGCCGTCATTTATATTTAATTGATGCAAATGATATTGAGAAGAAGAAACTTGCATCCAACTTGTTAAATATTATTTATTTTAATCTAAAAATTTTAAGTTTTTATCTCATAAAAAATATTTTATAACTATAATTTGATGAAAGCACTATGATTTGATAAAACTGATGCAGTTCTTTCATTTTATATAAATCATGTTTTTTTCCTCAAGGTTTACGTTCTTTGTTGATAAATTTTTTGTTAATTAAGAAGTAACAGAAAAAAGTTCAAACTTACTTTTTTTTTTTTTTACAAAGGAAGTTTCAATCTGAGAACAAATAAATAAGTTGTAAGTACTGAAATTTAAATATCAAATCTAGTAAATATTATTTTTTAAAAATAATTTTAAAAATTAATTAAATTAAATATGCGATAAATGCGTTGTTCTATTTGTTTGATTAATTTGCTTTAACAAAGCCAACAGATACAGTCCATTCATACTACCCAAATTTGTTCTTTACAGGAAAGCCATATGCTTGTTCTACAAATCCATTTATACTTGTTATCAATTTACCTGCATGTCTTGATCTAATTAAGCTTCCTGCAATTTCAATAATGCTCAAACAATAAAGAAGTTGAGGGATGTTTGTAAGAAATTTCTTACACAATCAATGAGAAGACCTAAAGTAATCTGTTCTTGATATTTAATTTTATATGAATCAACTGAATTAAATTTTGAGTTTTTTTATCAAGATCTTTTGATTCTATTTATCATCTATTTTTTTCCAAATTACAGGAGGAGTTGAAGGAAGATGACTTACCAATCCGAAGTTTTGGAACTGTCCTGGTTAGAGGAGAGAAAATTGTAAGTTTCAATGCTCTTCTCAGCCAGTTTGCCATCTAAAATCTTTTTCCACAACATAACAAGTAAATTCCTGTCATTGCAGAAAGGCAGGCCAGCAAGACTTTTTGACCTTGGCAGGAATAATTTGAAGCCAGATCAGTAAGCAAAGAAACTATTCTTGCTTTTAAGTTTGAGCTCTCGTCTATCTGTACTTCTTTTGAACCAGGGAGCTATGCATTTTTGTTATAAAAGTATCTCACGAAGCTCCTCTAGCATCTCCTTTTTTCTTATAATTATTGATTGGCTAGGGATGTACGTATAAACAAACCAAACACAAATGAATTTTGTTATGTTCGTAATTTATCATTTAATTAATAAATTTAAAATATTATTCTAATAGTTTATTAAATTTAATAAATGAACAAAAATTGAATATATTTACTAAGTGTTTTAATATTTTATTTTTTATACTTTCAAGTATAAATGAATCAAATATAAATAAATTTTATTATATTCGTAATTTATTCGTTTAATTAAAAAATTCATAATTATTTATTAAATTTAATAAATGGACTGTTGGTCGAACTCCGTTCCTTGGCACCATAATTAAGATACTACCAATGCTCGCTTTCTATTGGTTTTTTTTTTTTTCGTAGGGTGGATCACACTCCATTTTCTATTTACAATGATACAAATATGGATGCCATGAGAGGTCATCACTCTAAACCAAAGACTGATTCAAACTATTGGCAGTAGAGCTGTGAGAAACAAAGAAAATAATGCAATGCCTGCAAAGTGGACATCATACAAGGTACCCTGCAACTCCAAAACATAATTTCTTGCTATTGGGTGATGTATTGTTTGTTCAGATTATTCAGCAAATGAGATTGAACCTCACAAAATTTTTTTTCCTCTCAGATTCCGCAGAAACCTGTGCCAAGAACCAAAGGGGCTGTTCCAAGTGCTCGTATTGAAGTGTTTGGTGATAAGGAATGTGCAAAAACAGTTAAGTTATATGGATTAATGTCATATAAAATATTAATAATTTTAATATTTGTATTGTGTTTTACACAAAAATTATATATTTGAATTCATGTCGAATAAATATATACATATTTTAAATTCATATATAATTTTGATTAAAAATTTAACTTGATTTATTTTAATATAATTTTTTATATTATTTTTATATCGTATCATCCAATTATATTTTAAATTACATAATAACTTTTGAAGAGGCTTTATAGAACCAGTTGAGAAATTGAAAAATCATCCTTCTTTAATTGATTACTTATGTTGTATTACTTTGTCTAAAATTTCTTACATTTTTACCGGGAAACCAAAGGATAGAACTTTAAGTCTGCAGATGGCCGAACATAAAACTAACAACCACGAGTACCTTTTAGATTACTTGGCTATGGATGACCAAGAAAAGATCGTTAATTAGATTCTCAAAATCTTTGTGCTGGGAAACTGAGTTACTTAAGGAGAATCCATTGCGCAATTGCCCTTCAAATAGTCTGCCTAGATGATTCTACAGCACTAATCTTGCTTCTTGGGGTGCTGTACCATTTCATGTTTGGATCAGCTTTTAACTCCAAAGCCACATCCATGATTTCATGTTGTACTATATTTTTTAGTTCTTTGCTTTTGGTTTCTATCCTTTTTTTTTTCTTACGATTCAATAAATTATTGGAAGAACACTTGTCCTATGTTTGTAGTTAAGTCAGTGAAATCCTTTGTTTGACTCAATACATTGGAAAACTTGTCCTATGTTTCAATTATCAGGCCACGTTCCCCAAACACTTGGAAATCTTACTCATTTGGTAAGATTTCGTCTTGCCTTCACCCAAAATTTATGGCTCAATAGATTACTAGTCAATCTTAAGTGCAAAACAACAATTCAAAAGGCCAAATTCCAAAAAGTTTGAGGAATTGCACAAGCTTATTCAGAGTTAGGCTTCAAGGAAACCAGCTTACAGGGAATATCTCAGAAGCTTTTAGCTAGCTGACAAATTGTACGATGAACTTTCTCCCAATTGGGGGCAATGTCCTATCCTAACGAACAACATTTCTGGGGCCACAACTCTCGTGTTAGGACAGGCCAGTTTTTCAATCATGTTTTATCATTGTATTATCAATACTTTATTAGTGAAAAATAAGTGACGAAATTATTTCATGAAACCCGACGTAGATAAACATATTTAAAACGATCCACAAATATATATATATATTATATATATATATATATACTTCAACTTCAACTACAATTTATCCTCTTGGAGCAAGTAAAATTTCCCAGATTAGAGGATGGAGTACGGAAATCTTTCAGGACCCAAATAGACTAATCTCACCTGGTACTCCAGCAATTTAATATCTACTTAAAGACGCAAATTTCCTCAATCATGAAATGTTATGCGTGTGTGTGTGTTTTTTTTTAATGTTAAAACAACAGCTCAATGAATCTCCTAGGCTAGCCAGACGAACCATAAAGTTCAATGGATCTCTCCAGCACCTTTATCATATAAGTGCTTCAATAATTCAGTGGTCCAATTTAGTACTTCAACCAACATCTTGATAATCAAGCAATTTAAGCCAAAGAGGAAAACCCTGTATAAATGTCAACAGATCTAGAGGAAATTAACTCTAAAATGGTTACACCAACATTTAGGGTTTACTCTTCAGCATGTGTTTTAATTATATCAAGTTTTACATTTCTCCACACTCAGCTATGATGCAGGGTAGTTTTGGCCTGTTGTTGGGTCCAGTAGCCACATTCTCTATCTTCCGAACGACAAGAAGACTATCTCCAAGCACCCTCTAAAATGATCATGGACAAAACAATTCTTTGTCATTTCTAAGAATAATATTTAACTTTAAAAAAAGTGGAAAAATCTGGATATATTCGGCAATAAAGGTTAGAGAACATACCCCAAATACAACATGCTTATTATCAAGCCACTCGCATTTTGCACATGTGATAAAAAACTGCGGTCGATAAACACTGAGATCAATATAACCGAAAAGTTTATAACAGTAAACAAGATGATAGAAGTTCTACCAAGAAGTTCTAGAAATCTTATCCAAGTGAAAACAAAAGATGTGCTTGAAGCATTACAATGGACATACTTCCATCAAATCTCATTCATCTAACTGAGAGTGTGCAGCCAGAGAAATACCTCCATAACATAGATTTGGTACAAATAGCAGCATTCTACTATCTTGTATCCCTTGAATATGAGGAGACACTCGACAGTACTCATGCTGTGTTCATGAAAGGAAACTGGCATTTTTCTACATAAATGCAATTGCATGAGCATGTGAATGTGTATGCATGCAAGAGAGAGAGAGTAAGTTACCTGACAACCATTGGTGTTCGGTCCACTGTTTGCCTGCAATGGAAAAGTTAAAAGAATATGCATTTTTAGTAAATTTTCATTTAACTTATCCATATCCTAGTACCTTTACAGTTTATTTTTCTTCTTCATTCTCCCTCAAGTGTGAAAGTTAAGAAAGGTGTGGAAAAAGGAAGAATGGGGGGAAAGGGTGCACTTATGACCATTTTTATCAACAAAAAAGAGGTGAGGTAGAGAATATCAGGGACTGGAAGAAAGGGGCTATTAAAGTTAAGGCACTCAGCAAGATTATCAAGATATTCTAACAAAATCCTTCCCCAGCAATCACATTCAAAAACCAAGAAATCAGTGTTCTTTATGTACCTTTATGTTAAAGCAGTATTTACCAAAAAAAAAAAAAAATGAAGATATAATTAACAACTTGGATAATGACATTGACGGCACTTAGAAAAAGTGTTTTGCAGCATAAAGCAACTCATTTTGGAGACTTAACAATACACTTGACTCCAGACTCCAGAGTCATACCAAAGGCCAAATTTATCTACTCCGCAGTCATAATAGCAAATTCTTAGAGCAACAAGTTCCTAGTTGCCACAAAAAGCCATGATTCAACAACAGTTGATAGGTAAGGCAAAAAGAAGAGGGTTGACACGGAGAATAACCGTTTGTTTAAGCACAAAATATATTCTGCATGACACTAGTAAACAATGCAGCCCCAACAACTGGCAGATTATACTCCTTAAAATCAATACAGCAGAGTACGTGTTTATGGTCTGATAAAAAGTAGCAAGTACTTACTATGCAGCTTTTTAATTTCAACAGCTCAAATTAGTTTCAAAATGTAACACATTAGCACTAAACCAAACTAAAGGATATGCACACAGCAAAAATTGATATGCCTAAAAAACATGAAATAATCAGGGAGAGATATAAAACCAAAACATTGATTACATCTTTCAGTTTCAAAGGAAAAAAAATATATGTAGCTACTTGACATTATATAGAAAACATCATACCATTGATAGCAGACCAGGACCAGTGTGTTTGGCAATGAAATTTTCATCTTCAAACTTATGCCCATAAATTGAAGTACATCCACTACCATCACCCTGCAAGGCAAGATTTTAATGCAATTATTGTATAACATGAGAGCAATTGGTCTCAATATCTTTATAGTTATCAACAAAGATATACACTATTGTGCCATTTTTATGCTTAACAAATCAAACGAACAGTCTAAGTTATTGATCTATCGTAACTAAGGCAAACACCACTGTCCAACTTTCGGGTAAAAGCTATCCTTAATATGAATATTTCCCACTCATTCAAGTGGGACATTCAATGAAGAACATAACAACAGCAAAGCGACTACTTCAATCATATTTCCCTCAAATTAACAAATCAAAACGTTAGCTTGTAAACTAATCTATCTTTAACAAGAGTGTCACTCAAAACCCTTATTCCCAACTACATAAAGAATTCACCATCTAAAGGAAATCTCAAGAAACTAATTCTGGGGTACTCACTACTAATATGACTGAGCAGAGTAGTCAAGATTATAAATGCAAAAACAAATCTCATATAGTAAACTACCAACCTTGATAAAATCTCCAGCTTGAATCATAAAATCTTTAATAACCCTATGAAATTGGCATCCCTTGTAACCAACAGGCAACCCTGCTTTTCTGATATTCAATCCAATTTAAAAAAAACGGGTAAGTAGAAATTACTCACGTAGATGCAAATAACTAAAATTTTGAAGATAAAAAAACCTGTATTCGCCGGTGCATAGCTGCCTGTATGATGGGAAAAAATCAAAATTAAATTAGAAATCACAAAAAGTGAAAAATAACCATACAATAAGAACAAGACAGGGAGTGGTAGGACCTGAAATTTTCGGCGGTTTTAGGGGCAATATCAGCGAAGAGTTCCATTTTGATACGACCGGCTGGGATGGAACCGATGGTTATATCGAAAAATACGATTGGGTTTTTGAGATTTGGCGGCCTAACGTGCCACTCCACTCCTCCACCGCCGCCTCCTCCTCCAGAAGCCATCGCCGCCGCACGTCTCTCCTTTTTGCTCTCACTCACTGCAAGAACTTGGGTTCTCTAGGTTTTGGTTTGCAAGCTTTTTGTCACTGCAGTGTTGTCGGAATTTGGTTCGTTTTATAGGTGACACTAAATAAATTTTGGCCAAAATATTATCATGTCCCTACAGTTTTTGAAAATTGTCAAATAAACCTTTACGTGTTTATTGTATCTACTTGAAACCTTAAAGTTTCATTTCTTTTAATTAAACTTTTTTATTTTGTATAAAAACCGAAAAAATCAATTACCCCTTTTTCAATTAAATTGTCACATATATTTTGTTTAATACTTTAAACTTTGATCTTCTATTATTTTATATTTATTATTGATAAAAATATAAAAAATATGTTTTTAAAATTTGAATGAAATAGTTTCTAGATATATGATTTATAAAATTTAATTAATTAAAATATTTAAAATAATAACAGTTAAAATTAAAAATTTTGATAAAAAATTAATTGTGACAAATGAATTGGGACATAATCTTTATTTTCTAAATCAATGTCCACAAGAAAAAAAAATGAAAATCCTTAATAAGTTGACATTTACTTGACATGTATCATAGGCTTATTAACGACATGCCACATCAAAATTTTTCGAACCATTTTTTTTGTCATGTGTGCTATATAAATTTTGACACAATAGATGCTGACATGATAAAAATAATGAATTTTAATCATTTTCATTTAAATAAGGGCTAAATAAACAAATATAATATTTAAAGATTTAGTTGGATCTAACATATATATATATATATTTGCATTTCTTTTGGTATGATAATACAAAATGACATCATTGTTGTAAATTTTATTTGTATTGCCTACAAGAAAAAAAAATCCACTTCTTCCCTGATCTCACCATTTTTTTTTCAGATTTTCTAATATAAAAGTTTCCAAAATAATTATAAAAAAAATCTCATAACCTTTATGTTCTTGATATTGTGATGTCATTAATTTCATAAAAATATCATTATATAAGAATTTAAGTGGCTCAAAATAATGTTTATAGTTCAATTACGATCCACTAGGAAACGTGAGTGTTAAATGAGCAAGAATAATTAAAAGTCTTGAATTTTTTATTCATAAATAAGGGCTAAAATATTATAAATAGTCATGGTCATTTATAGGCATGACATAATTAATTCAAAGGCCTCTGAAATATTACAAATAACAAAGACAAACTAACCACACATACATTAGATAGTAGCTAGAGCTAGTAATGCTGACTGGTTGGCTGTTAAATTAATTATTTAGTATTATTAGTAGTAGTCCGATAGCTACTACTATATTTTATTTTTACGGCCTTACCACCGCAGTTTCCTCAGATATAGGCATCGAGCAGCAAGCAAAGGCCGCTTAAGAAGCGGGCCTGAGTGTTGCCTTCAATGTTGGCGTAGGACTGGTTTGATCAATGACAGCCTCAGACAAGTATCCGAATTTATTATTGTTGTTGCTTTGGTTCCTAGATTTGCCAAGACTGACTTTGATTTGAGACCAATCAATAGCTTTGTTGCCTTCAATGATCAGTATAGACCTGCACTTGATAAATAATTAATTATTTAATTATTTCAAAGCTCTAAATAGTGTGATTTGGTTTTTTTTTTTTTTTTGAAAAATGTAAAGTAATTCAGTCCAAATTCTAATAGTGTATTACTACAACATATGAATGAATTCGAAATAAAATAAAAATTGAGTTAATTTTGAGATACCAATTGAAATTATGAAATTAATATACTATCGAAATTAAGATCAATACCTTGTTAGGCTCATTTTCAACATTGCTCCAAGCAATAATCCACTTAAGCTTATTGTCTTTGAGAAGATATGCAACACCTCCGATGGAACCTTTTGAATCGGTATTGTGCTTAAACTCACCGGCTTGTTGATCTTGAATCGGTCTTGGGGGATCTCTATTGCCATGCCAATAGTTTTGGTTGTCCAACGTTACATATTGATTTTTACCAGCATGATTCTGCAGTTGACACTCTGTGTACACTGGAATAGTTGAGCTAGACATTTTTGGTTTAACCTACAAATTTCTAAAACTGTAGCTATTGGGTTTGGTTTTGCTTTTTGCTTGGTGGTCAGTTGCATATATCGACACATACTTATATACTGGTTTGCAGCATAAGAAGACAAAGCCGGTTGGTACAATTATAATATTTATATACTGGTTTGCAGCATAAAAAGATAAAACTGGTTGGTACAACTAAAAGTATACATTTTTTTTTCTATCAATTCATGTTTCATTTCCATTTTCAAGTATAGCCAAAGATCCGTGTGAAAATTGCGTGGAAGTAGGTATGCAATCTTTTGCGAAGGCTGAGGGGTTGGGCATTCAATGCAATCAATTACTTGATGCAACTTCCTTAATTTCCTGTGATCTTTTATTTTTCATTCAATTTTATGATCATAGATGTACTCAAGTCTCATATACGAGGTTTGGGATAGCTCTAAACTTTTTACATTGCACTTATTAGGGTTATACTAATACATGTTATTTAGATGGCAGAAAACACATGTTATTCTTGAACATTTAACAATTGCACTAAACTTTTGCTATATTCATTTTTTTCTCATAATTATTTTTAACCTTTTTCGCATGAAAAAAACCATACAATGTCATTTTAATTAAATAAATTTAAATTTAAATATAAGATATACTAAAATCATGGTACAAGAAAATATATTTTTGGTGCTAAAAAATTTCATTGTTAAAGTTTGGTTTCAATCGCTAAATTCCTTTACTAAAACACGTTATTAATTGAATTTTCAATGAAATATTTTCATCCCAAAATTGAAGTTATTACAAGTATTCCACTGAAAAAAGAAATAAAATACTTCAGAAGTTTTCGTTGGGAATTTGTTAAATTCTGTCACTAAAATTTTATCAAACATAAGTTATTTTTTTGATAAAAGTTTTTGTGGTGGAAAATTTTGTCGCTAATACTTTATTATCCGTCATAAAATCTTCTAGCTACATAAGGTTTCATGTGAGAAAAAAGATCAATCCCGGAGAGAATTGATCCTTTTGCACCAAAATATAAGAAATACTAAATATAATAACTAAATTATTTATTTTATTGATAAAAATTATAAAATATATAACTTAAAAAGTAACTCGAATCATTACTTATAAATAATGATCTAAAAGCATCACCGCATATATTAATACAACAGTAAAATTACTTACAAGACATGTTTGTTTGTAGTGTCAAAACTTATTTTAATCTATGTAAAAATCAAATAGAGTCAATGAAATTGGGAATGTGAAAAAGAGAGTATACACATCAAAAGTTCTATTCACCCATTAATTCTTGTGTTAATTAAATGTCATTTATGGATGATATCCTACTCCATTAAAATTGCAACTTCATTATCCATATAAATGGGTAAAATTACATTGATATTCTTATAACAATCAAGCTTTTGTCTTTTTCCAAGTTTATTGCATTACAACCAAATAATGTCATTTTCAACATAACTATCGGTATTTATGGTGAACAGTGTGTTTAGCGGTGTGGTGGATGTTGTTTTTTAGTAGCAATTATCCTTATATATTTAATTTCAATTGATTGAGATTGAGTCAATAAGTGCAACGTAAATTGTTGGAAAGATCTATTACTTAACTTTGTAACTCATTTTATAGCTTGTTATTTGAAGTTTTCTAAAAGGAGATATGAATGATTTATTGCAAATAGGCTAACTGGTTAAATTTCTCCATGTTGTGTGATTTTGGGATTTAAATTATATTGATTGGCAATGAATTAGCAGACTCGCCATACATGGTTGGAATCTTAATTATCCAACACATTTTATAGCTTATAATTATTTGAACATTCTTACATAAAGTTACGTTTAGAACTTTTATGTTTAGAAGTTTTAAAACTTTTTCTTAGTGTGGTAAGATATTTATAATAAATGTCATGCTAAATGATACAAACTTTACTATTCCTCTCACCTGTTTACTTTAAATTTTAATTATTTTTATTTTAAAATGCCTATTCTTTTATGTTGTTTTTTAGTAGCAATTATCCTTATATATTTATAGGAAAAATTATTAATTTAAATTTTATATTGTCAAGTTAATTATTATGTTATAATAAAGCCTTTTTACATTAGTTCTCACCTTCCATTACAATGAAAATTATCTTAATTTTATCATAGGTGTTATGATATTTTAACCTATTTTACTTAAAATAATATGAATTTTAAAATTCATCTTATCTATTTATGTTAATATTTGTAATTAATTTTTTTATTTTAATCATAAATTATTTTTTGTTGCTTGTAATCTTAAAAGTTTGTTTGAATTATTATCCTTGAAAAATTATTAATTTAAAATTTAATCTACATAAAAATAAAATAAAATCAATGAAATTGTGAATGTGATAAACATAATATACACATTAGAATTTCTATTCTCCCCTTAATTCTTGTGTTAATTAATAAATGTCGTTTATGGTCGATTTCCTACTACATTAAAACTTGCAAGTCCAATGTTCGTATAAACGGGTACAATGACGTTGATATCCCGATAACTATCAAGCTTTTGTCTTTTTTCCAGTTTATTGCACCAAAACCAAATAATATGTAACTTAACTAGCAGCATTTATGGTGACTAATATGTTTAGCGGTGGGTGTTTTAATTTATTTTGAAGAGTGAACGATTCTTTAAACAAAAAAAAAAAAAGTAAATGATACCACCAAATTTTAACCAACCGAAAACACACACACACACACACACATATATATATATATATATATATTTATTTATATATATATATATTTATTTATTTATTGACCTTAAAATATGAAAAATGATATAACAGGTTAACATGGAAACTAAAAAAATATAATTATTCATTTATCAAATAAAAATATTTTTATAGATTACATATTTTGTACTTATTTTTATTTTATTTTATTTTTGTAAAAAATGTTAAAATAAAAAATCAAACGTAATTGTATGTCATCCTGTTTTAATAAATGATATTTTGTTATATTTTCCTTGTTTACTAATGACATTATGTTATAATAATATATTTCTTTTTATTAATTTTATTTTATTTTAAAATAAATTTGTTAATAATTTTATTTTATTTTAAAACATTATTTCTTTTTTTTTTTTATCCTTTTTTAGCCTTGAAAATATTTTAAACATTGTTCTTATATATTTACATGTAAAATAAGAAGTTATTAAATTTTATATTGCCAAATTAGTTATTACATCATGATAATATCTTTTTATATTTGTTTTTACTTTACATTATGTTTAAAAATTTAAAACCTTTTCTTAATATGATATGACATTTATAACAAAATTTATATCAAATAATACAAAATTTATAATTACTTACACCTGTTGATAAAAATTATAAAATATGCAACTTGGAGAGCAACTGAAACTACTACTTATCGAGAGTGATCTAAAGGCATCATCGCATATATGATATACAAAAGTTTATGTCATTTATGGTTGATATCCTACTCAATTAAAATTGCAACTTCAATATCAATATAAATGGGTAAAATTACATTGATATCCTTATAACAATCTCGCTTTTGTTTTGTTTTTTTCAAGTTTATTGCATTAAAACCAAATAATGTCATTTTCAACATGACTATCAGTACTTACGGTGAGCAATGTACTTAGCGTGTGGTGGATGCTGTTTTTTAGTAGCAATTATCTTTATATATTTATAGGAAAAATTATTAATTTAAATTTTATATTGTCAAGTTAATTATTATGTTATAATAAAGTCTTTTTACATTAATTCTAACCTTCCATTACATTTAAAATTATTATAACTTTATCATAGATGCTACAACACTTCTAACCTATTTTACTCAAAATAATATGAAATTTTCAATTCATTTCATCTATTTACAATAACATTTTTAATTAATTTTTTTGTTTTAAATATAAATTATTTTATGTTGTTTTTTAGTTGTAAAAGTTTTTTCAGTTATTATCAAGAAAAATTATTAATTTAAATTTTAATCTAAGTAAAAATCAAATAGAGCCAATGAAATTGAGATGTGATAAAGAGAGTATACACATTAGAAGCCATATTCACCTCATAATTCTTATGTTAATTAATAAATGTCATTTATGGTTGATCTACTACATTAAAACTTGCAAGTTCGATATCCATATGAAAGGACAAAATGACATTGATATCCCTATAACTATCAAGCTTTTGTCTTTTTTCAAGTTTATTGCATCAAAACCAAATAATGTCATTTTTCAATAACTTGACCAATTTTTCAATATTTAACATGACTAGCATTGTTTTATGGTGAACATGTGTTTGGCAGATGGTGTTTTAATTTATTTTGAAAAGTAAATGATTCTTTAAACTAAAAAATAAAAAGAGTAAATGATTCCACAAAATTTTAACCAACCGACCAAAAATACACATATAGTTATCAACCTTTAAATATGAAAAATGATATAACAAGTTAACAAGTAAACTAAAAAAAAATAAATATGGTTTTACTTATTTTATTCATCTATCAAATAAAAATAATATTATAGATTACATATTTTTTACTTATTTTTATCTAATTTTATAAAAAACCTATTTATGTCAAGTTGACTCCAAGGGGTAAAATCCTGAAATTACAGGAGAGAGAATGATAGCGATTAATAACAAAGGCTAATGGTCATCCTAGTGTTTGTGCTCCGATACTCAAGTCAAAGATCGATCAAGATAGGAAATGGGAAAGAGATAGTAAGAAAAAAAGAAAAAAGCAAGATGAGAAAATGGTACTTGGATAGTGTTATTTATTCCTATAAGATGGAGGTTTTGGACAGCTTAAGTTGGCTGAGGTTAGCCTTATAGTTAGAAATAACCTGATAGGCCTGAGTTGAGTTAGATGTTGATTATCCATTTAGGGTGTGACAAGTTAGCGCTTAGGGAAGTCTAGCCTAGAGATTGATGAAGTGGCTGAGCTTATATGGACTTGCGAATTCAAGTTGGCTTGACACTTTAGCTTAGTCCATAAGTTTAAAATGTCCGTGACTTACTGACCAGTTATATATATATAGGTAAAAGTATAGACCTCTTTTAATATGTTATTCAAAATTGATC